>OU974080.1:12990471-13527971 GCA_918843875.1 Diadumene lineata
GTGCAATTTCGTTTTTTTTTACGAAAGAAAAAGTGTTATTCTTTCGTGAGATGCCAAGGCTAGATCATTTTTGCATGCGTTTTATGTAAACCTTTTTTCACCACAATTGAATTGTTTTGTTTCGTCCCTTGTTCAACTAATAAAGTAACTATTCCAATTGTTCTAATTGGGAACTCAAAACTACTCATTGAGTCGTTGACTTTAGAACAAGAAGGATGTATCGTATAAACACAAGCTAAAGAAGGCTGAATGACACAGTGCTAGAGACGCGAGATACACAACAAAATGAAGCGTAAAAATATTTCAGGAGTTATAACAACCAAGAACTGACCGAAAGACTTGCCCATGGATTTCACTGAAATGTCCGCAAGAACGCATCATTTTTGGCTCACAAAATATTTTACAAGTTGATTAACGGAAGGTAATGACGTCATTCCTATGAATAATCTATTTTTGCAGTCTTTTCAAAATTAAGAATACTAAAATATCTAATCTGTATTTTTTCAAGCATACATCCTGTAGATCAATTGACTGGATCAATTGTAGTATTCCCTTTTTAACATATATAAAGTAGGTCTATCTCTTGTAGTCCCTTGAGGCTTTCATGTCCCATATAATATCTGCATCGACGGATTCTTCAAGATTGAAGCACGATGATATTCTGAGAACATGAACGTTTCAACTACACTGTGGCAGCCTTCGATTATCAGTTTGCTATCTTTCTATCGTTTTTATTCATTTACCATGCAATTATTTAATGAGCGTCCGAAGGCTCGGTTATAATTTTGTAAAAATGTTTGAGTAAGAAACTTAAATATATCTATCATTATTTTTTTTTATTTTTGTTATTGCTCAGACTTAACTTTCAAAATTAGACAGGTTAGAATTTACCTCACAGCAATTATTTCATTGTAGATATTTATTTTTTATCTGATATTAATTTTTTTTTCAGATTTTTGCTAAGTTGTGGGATTATTTCTAGAAGCGCGAGAAGAAATCGCGATCTTGCTGTTATCGAAAATGATCATGCTGCGCTTTAACCGACTAACAAACTGAAGATTTACTTAATTATTTGATTGTAATAATTCGAGTTTTCTGCATCATTTGTTTCAACAGCTTTATTTCCAGGTAACTTTTTCCTTTTATTAACAAACAATAGATGATTCTTAAAACAAAATGCTTTTATTGTGTAGATTAAGTACAAAGACAGTTCAGTTGCAAATATTTACGTTTTATTTGACATTAATTACCTTTAAGAATTTCTGTAAATTTGCGGTAGGTCTGATGCCAGAGCGGAAGCGGCAAGTTACTTACATGATTTGGTTTGAATCAAACATGTAGAGAAAAACTGTCCCAAAAACTTTACCGAGATAGAACATGTTCTTTTTATAATATAAAATTGTCCTAACATATGTTTTCTGTGTAAATATAATCTTTTTTATTCATTTTTAGCAGCTTTGTTTACTTATGGCAAATCCCCTTTGTGATTTGCTGTTTGCTTGTGAGGATTTCATCCCCCTGTGGACAATCCTCTCTGGTAGTGATGCAGTATTCTACGTCATTATGCAGACCGCCTGTTCTCTTGGGGTGTACATCAGTTTGAACTGCAATGTGAGACTTTCATGCTTTATTGTGGTCAAATAAAAGTCTATCTTGAAGAGGATTCCTGTGGAGTGAGTATTAGAACAGATCGATTCTCATGCCGTAAACGAAACAAAAAGGTATGGTCGCCTGCTAGGATCTAACGTACATCTTCCTAGGTCGCATGAACAACTCCATACACATAATTTCAATTACTCGTTGTTGAAGAGAACAGCTGAAAGGAATCATGGAAGTTTTTAAAAACATTGAAAAATAAGCAATGAAAAGCAAATCAAAAAAACATAATCATGGTTATAGTTTGTAAATGAATTTCACATAAAATACAAACTTTTACCCACAATTCCTTTCTGTACTTTCTCTTATTTTAGATAGCCTTTAGATAGGTAGATTTCTTTTCGGAAGCTCACGTGACGTAATATCATTCTTGAAAAACATATTCAATTTGGCTCTTTCGACCTAGCTTTGTAAATAAATGTTCATATTAATAAAACCCTTGTAAGCAATTATCAAAGGCAACCGAAATCAATTTGTTCAATTAATAATTGATAAAAAACTAATTGTACGAAATACTCGAAACATATCCAGTTGGTTCGATTAAATTCAGTCAACCGAATTTTCTTCTCAAAAACAACAGTGCAAAACAGCGATTTTTATGTAAGTATGCCTTTCTTTTTTTGAGAATATCTGAGAATTTCATGCACTTTTTACGACCATTTCCTTCAGCCATACAGCTATTTTTACACTAATTCGAGGTCTGAGTGATATTTTGCTTTCAGTTCCGTGACTGTTTTGAGTTTCGCACTGATAAGGTAACAATTATTATTTCCGACTCCCGTCACAATTTCGAGATAATCATTTTACATTTAAATCGGCAAAAAATGAAGCAACTGACAATTAATTTTTCGAAAGCATTTATTGAATTGCATGTGAATTTATTTAAATTTAGAATTCAATTTTTCTCAGTTCTAATAAGTTTTTTTTAGCTCTTCCGGCGCTGTTGGTTTAAAACAGTAAAATTAAAGTAACTATTATAGTATTTTTATTATAGAACTTTTTCGGATCTGATCAGACTAGCACTTTAATATCAAACCTAGCTAATGACTGCATCTTTTACGAATCGAACTCCTTTATTGCATTGTATAGTAGACGTTCGGTTTTGTATTATTGGTAAAAGTTTAAGGCGGATTATTCAGCTATAAACAGACGTAAGTATTCCTTATTTTCAATATATTCTCGCTTTATAAATGAAACCCTTTTGATGTTTTTAAACAAGATAGCGTTTCTAGTGTTAGTTGTATACTAATCTGAAGTTTATGCTCTCTTTTTGAACATGACGAAAAGCCAGTAAGATTTGCTCCAATAAAGTCTGCAGTGCCGTTTGACTTGTACTGTTTTAGAATATAAACTAATTTGTCATCTTAATTCTTTTTCTGATGAAGATTGTTTTGCAATTGAAAGGTTATTGGGTTCTTTCCAAAGTTTTTCATATGAAATTACTCGGTTAACTGTAAAAATTAATTAAAAGAAATGGGCTTGAATATATCAAATTTCTGATCGGTATATAAATGTTGTTCTGGTTGCATGAAGCGGTTTATTAGACTAGAGTTCAGAAGTTAATTCATTCATCCATCCATTCATTCATTCATTCATTCATTCATTCATTCACTCACTCGCTCATTCATTCATTCATTCATTCATTCATTTATTCATTCACTCACTCAAATTGATACATTGGTTTCATTGATTCATTAATTTATCCATTGATTCATTAATTTATCCATCCATTCTTTCATTCATTCATTTAGTCAGACTTTCATTCATTCATTCATTCATTCTTTCATCCATTTTTTCATTCATTATTTCATTCATTCATTCTTTCATTTACTCATCTTTCATCCTTTCATCCTATCACCTTTTTCATTCTTTCCTTATTTTGTTATTTCATCGTTTTATTCTTTCATTCATATCTCAATTTACCTATTCATCCATCATAATGTTTCATTAGGTACAAGTTTGTTTACCAGCTCGACTGTATTGGTGGTGTTCCATTCAAACAAGCATGCATACGTATTCAAACGTACTTTCCGTTGTGTTTTATCTTTTTATCTCTATCCTTCTAGTATAACTGACCATGTAAGATGTAATAATGCAACTCTGATAAACTTAAACAAAATATAACACGTATTCCTGCCGGGGATGACAAGTCAACAAGAACGAAAGCTAGCAATTAACATTAATCAATATTTTATATTCATGCATAATTAAAAACAATTTTTTTGACCATCATTTCGACCAACAAAAAACACTCAATTGGGCAGTTCAACAAATCAATCGAATGTCCTATTCAATCAAGTTAATCATAATCAAATGTCTCTACAATGACGCATAAAAAATGTGAAATATACTCAGATCTGGGTTTCAAGATTTTCGTTTTCATAGAAATGCTCTCTTCTCTTCTCTTCTCTTCTCTTCTCTTCTCTTCTCTTCTCTTCTCTTCTCTTCTCTTCTCTTCTCTTCTCTTCTCTTCTCTAACTAACCATTGCAAATATTTCATACATGTTCTTTCAGTATAATAGCTAAAAAATAATTTTCAAATTCAAATTCTTCTCTATACTATTGGCAGTGTCAAACATAGAGAACTACTAGTTGTGAACGTACAATTTAATTCTCGACACCTGGACGAGTTATCGTGTATGGCTGGATACTAATCTAAATTGAAACTCTGTCATGAGGATATTGTTTGTCATATACTTGATATGCCATGCTATGAATGAGATTTTCCAACGTTACAATTGATTAAAGTGCAATGTTTTTGTTATTTGTTTGTTTTTCTACATGAGATTACAATCAGCCCTGGTATCAATACCAACTTATTTGATTTTTTTTGAATATCCTAGCTATTAGAGTTTATTGGTAGTTTGATTTGTGTCCTTCGTAAATGTTGATTGTTTTTGTTGTATTTTGAATTATGTTTTTACAAGTCATCCCAAACCTCACTTTTTGCTTTTATTGGCATAATCTTTTGCTCTTTGATGATTTTTTTTCATTTTGATGGCTTATTTTTCCACTGTTTAATTCTGTTTAATTTGACATTGAATCTTGTTTGTTCTTTTTTATTTAATTTAATTCTCTTTGTTTGTTTTTAGCTTGTGTGCCGAGTTGCCCGAATGTTCAGTTGTCAGCATTATCCTGTTCTCCTTCTTCGCTTATTTAGCTGTTCTACGTATTTGTACGTACTTTATTACCTTACCTCGAGTTTCTTTAATTTGAATCCTTTAATTGTCCTTTATTTCCGCAATTCTTTTTTCTGTTTTTGTATAAGAATTACTTCTTTCTTTTGTTTACTATTTGTTTGTTATGATTAGATTTCCCTCACCTGCTTTTGCCCCTCCCCATTTTTTTATTTCTCTTCAATGTAGAACTGGATACTCCGGCTGCTCGATAACTTCCTTTGATTAAAGAGCTCTTTCATAAATAATTTAACAGTCAATTCCCTGTTAATCATTTAATGCAAATGAAGAACTATCTAGAGAATAGAGTGCTCAATTGTGCTGCTTCCTTTTGCAGTCTGTTGAGATTGACAATCTATCTTATTAACATTTGGTTTTCAATTACACACTGACAAATCTTATCTCATGTAATACGTTTTTGCTCTCAGCTTTTAAGTAGTGTGTTGTGGCTCTTTTGTGGCAAAGACGATCGCATGCCAAAACACCAGTAAGGAGGTTATATTAGAGTTATTGACTTTACTGCGCTTGCAATAAAATACTGTAAGTATTCTTTGAAAGGACTAAGGCCAAACCAGTTTAGCAGTGAGTTGTTGAGCATATTTAACTGGACAATTATTTTTTTTTTTTTATATATCAAAAAATACTGACGCAGTCCAAACTAGATTAAACGCTAGTTATCGTGCATTTTTACTGCAATTATTTTTATACTCACTGGCGTAGTCTACACAAGTTTAACTCTAAATATCGTACATTTATGTTTTAGTTGTTTTACTAGAATAAATAAATAGTTATCGTATCTTTTTAAACCACTGAGTTATTTTTTTAGAAACGTGACGAACGCTGATCTATAAAGTTGCTTACAGGGTTGACACGGTTGGTTCTTAGAAAAGAATGACACCACCCACACTATTTTAACTGCCAATTATCTATTTTTTATCATTTTGTTTAAAGACAACACCGGAGCATTTTTTTTCACTAGCGTAACTGTAAGGTATGAGCAAAAAAAATATAACAACAACTTTTGATCAAGCGCATAATCTTACTATCATAAGTTGGCATTAATGTCAGTGATAGTAGGGGCAGTCCAAACCGGCAAAACTATCAACAAGATGATCAGCCGTCTTGACAGCCTGTGGTCGTGTGAAAAAAAGAGTCAAAAAGTGTTACGTCATAACGAGAAAGTTTGTTTATTCATATCATATAGTATATGAATGAAATGTGACGCCGTCAACAGCCTGTTCGTGTATTCTGCTGGCTAGCAAGCCTACGCAGACGTCTAATCTTCTAATCCCAACAACACTTTTACTGCCTGATTTTGTGATATTGTTATTTCTTTATTCAGATTCTATCAACTACAAACCCGCATTAATCCCGGTGATTTAACAGACGAGTGATGCCTTTATCCTACCGAGTTACGGTTCTCTTAGCTATCATATCGCTTCAAGTTTTCTCGGCCCGAGAAATTCGCCTCGGCGCCTTGATACCTTGGAATGGATCATGGCCAGGCGGACCTAGAATGGCTTCTGCGATCATCATTGCGATTGACAAAGTCAAAGAAATGAACCTACTGCCAGGGAATAACTTGACTTACATCTGGAAGGACAGTCAGTGTCAGGTAGGACCAACGCTTAAGGCAGTAGCTGATTTGTACAGTGATCAACCAAGAGTGGATGCATACATCGGCAGTGCGTGCTCGATTGGCTGTATTCCCAGTGCACATCTTGCAGCGCACTGGAACATTCCTGTCATTTCCTACGGATGCAACGATGAGACTCTTTCTGACAAGACAATCTATCCGACGTTTGTAAGAACTGTCAGTTCGATCAGCATAGTTTCTGGGGAATTTGTGATCAATTTAATGAAGAAATTCAAATGGTATAAGATTGCTGTTCTGACGACAACCGAGACGATGTTCTCACAGGTAGGTACGCGCGTCAAGGAAGTTGTTGAAACGGAAGATGGAAAGTTGTATCAAGTGCCGTATTTTCAGAGTTTTACGCCGTCTGTCATGACTCCAAATCGGTATAGAATCATGTTGGAATCGGCCAAGAAAAAAGCTCACAGTGAGTACAAAAGATTGATTGAAATTCTTAGTGTAATGATGATGAAGCTAGCTGTAACGATGATGATTGTGGTGATATTAATAATAATAACGATGATACTGATGATTATATTGATAATGATGATTATGATAATTCGCTTGTTCGATATATTTTTCGTAACCGCGGCTGTTAATGAAAGTTCTTTGTTGCATGGTTTGCTCGATATTGTTTTCAGCCATATTCGTCATGCATTTTTTTTTTCTAGATCAAATCCTTGCGAGATATTTTTTCAATATATATTTCTCAATACCCCCTCCCCCCTCCTATCTAATGTTCCTCCATTTACTATTTTGACGAGATGTTTTTTTGACTTTAAACTATAGGATTAAATATGAATTAGTTTAATGTAAATGCCATGGTATTATTTACTCAGTTTTGACGAAACACAGGCGATGTTTAATTTTTAAGATATTTATCAACATCTATCAGGCCTGAAGCCTAGCTTGGGAAGATTTCTATTGATTTCAAGCTGTCGTCGTTCAGTTCACCGAGGACAATTGATATTTTTCTTTTAACATTGAATGTCGGTTAAATGACTTTGCTATTGCTAATACACTATTTTACCACGAACTATTCCATACTATTGTATAGATTTTTTAATCTAAAAAAGCTAAAAACTCAAAAAAGAAAAAAAAGCGCACACTGTTCGTTCGCGAGCATGCTCTTTGCCAATTTAAAAATTGCATGATATTTGGTCAATCAGAGCGTTTGTAATTAAGAATACGGACTATATCTTATAAAACAAAATACAATTCCTATAAAGCGCCATTTAGTTAAGTAATCTCAACAATTCAACGATGTGGGCCGCCGTGTGAGATTTATAAGAGCTGTATTTCAGTGTTTAACAAATACAGGAACGAGTTTCAGCTTCGGAAAGCTTTCAGTCGTCACTGTTGTTTATTTACGGCCTTCCGCGCTTTTACCGCAGTTTTCCAGTAAATTGTTATTCAAACAAGTCGTATTTACCTAGCATTTTTGGTTTAAAATGCTTTTTTTCACATATTCAAAAAGGTTTTGTTCGTCTATGACGAAATTTATACCAAACAGTAACTGTTTTGTTGACGACCGTACCACAATTGTTTGCAGAAGCACCCATATCAAAACAAAACGTTAAAATTCGAGCCAAGTTTTCAAATACAATTTCTTTTCTTTTCTTAAAGATTTTTATTTTTAAATTAAATACATGAAGAATGTTTAATCTTTCGGTGTAAAAAAATAATCAGCAATTTTCAAAGGAAAGCACCGACATCGATCAATAGTCAGATCGCGTCTAAACTTTCATAAAAAAAGTAAACTTCCAATTCAATCGTGTTGATTTTATCAATTACGTTTACATCTAACAAATGAAAGTTTGAAGTTCTGTCGGTTTTCATCAGAAACAAACTTACTTGCCCTACACCGTGTGTGGGGCGAGGCGAATTCAACCTTTGACTGATTTTTTTCGTTTTTACAAACAAAAGTTTGGGTCCTTTTGATTAGATTTCCTACAAAAAAATTAATAAAATCCAACTTATTAAATGCACGACTGCAAATGACCGATATTTTAATGTATATTTTGATGAGAAAGTCTAGTTTACAAGGTTTTGATAGTAAGTGCAGTTTCAAGTGGATGCAGTCTCTATTAGTCAAATTTGACGCTTGTTTAGCCGCTTTCTCGATTTTAATTTTAATTTTGGCTACTTTCATTTGCTTAACTAACTTTCATAATTTTTATATATTTTTTAATTTGACAACAAAGATTTTTTTTATTATTCAGAATTATAATTTGCTTGGACCAGAGTAAACAGACTGACATAAAAATGTCTTTTGCAACTGAATTACATTTTCAAGTTGACACAAGTTTTTTTTTCAAATTACCGCCTAACAAAGCATAAACCGATAACAAATCATTCAGAAACACAATAATACTTGATTAAAGAAAAAGTCAAAAATGGAAATATATGATCAGTTGATTTTGTGTCAGTCATTATTATAAACGCCGAGCTTATCATTTTCTTGCATACACTCCACGCTATCTCATTTTTCAGTATTTTTCACCTCTTGCTATATAAATAATATTTTAGCCAAAGCCCACCATTTGACACCATACTTCTTTTTTTATTTTTCAGTTTTTTTCATCTCTTGTTATGACGACTGTGTCCGTGACGTCATGCTTGCTGCCTACGACCTGGGAATGATCACGTCCGATTACGGCTTTATCTCCGTCATAACAATACCGAACAGTTGCCGAAGCAAGACCGAAGAGGGGAAACACAGGGACGAAGACGCATGTAAGGCATTTGAAGGACTTATGATAATGCATTTGGATATACCGGAGACCGAAGAGTACCAGTCTTTTAAAAGGGAGGTCAGACGCCGTATGCCGGAGTTCGCTGGATTGGGTTATGAGATGAAGCCGGATGATGAGGTACGGCAAAAGTAGGAATGCGCAATAGGCGATTTGCATTGTGGCAACATTCAGCTACCACTACCAGCATTCTTTACAAATCTCTCATATTTTCAAATTTTTAATCACTGCGGAGATAAATGTAGTTGTAATATTCTACGTCATCATGCAATGATGGCCTATTATCATCATCATCATCATTGCAATCGTTTTTGCATGTGTCAAAAACGAACCGGTTGCAATAAAGCAGCCAATAGTCCTGAAGTGCGATGACGTTATACCCCCGTCTCTATACCACAATAGTTTTTAAAATCCTTTCATATTCAAATTTCATGTTCCCTCGGAAATACAGAAACAATAGTCATAATTAGTGAACAAAAGCAATGGGAAAAGGATTCTGGTCTAGACACGGGGGGAAAACGTCATCACGCTTCAGGCTTATTGCCCTACTTCTCTTTGACGTCACTGTTTATTGCTCAGTTTATTGAAAAGGGTCATGGTCTACGGGGGAGGGGGAGGGTGGAGGGGGAAAGTAGAACTCTTTGCTGGATTTCTCCATAACTATGCCAAACTGTTCTATTCTATTTAGGTAGAACTCTTTGCTGGATTTCTCCATGACTGTGTCAAACTATTCTATTCTATTTAGGTAGAACTCTTTGCTGGATTTCTCCATGGCTGTGTCAAACTATTCTATTCTATTTACTAGGTAGAACTCTTTGCTGGATTTCTCCATGACTGTGTCAAACTATTCTATTCTATTTAGGTAGAACTCTTTGCTGGCTTTCTCCATGACTATGTCAAACTGTTCTATTCTATTTACTAGGTAGAACTCTTTGCTGGATTTCTCCATGACTGTGTTATTCTGTACGCAATAGGAGCCAATAAAACTTTAGCGGCCAATGGCAGTCTTGCTGATGGCCGATTAGTTACAAGAAACATGATGAATACGTCTTTTCAAGGTAACAAAAACTGTTGTGTATAAAAATGTTGCTATTGAATACTACACTTCGATAGTAGACAAGCAAAGTCTAGTTTAGTTCCTACAAATAAATTCACTTGATTATGGAGAACAGAAGTTAAGCACATTGCAACATCAGTTGAAATGCACTATATAAGCACTACATTTGTATCTTATAAATTTTTATCAATTATCAATTTTGATTCGTCTTGTTTTTCAGGAGCGTCCGGTGGCGTCCATGTCGACCATAACGGTGATAGGTACATGTCTCTGCAGCTCCTAAACATTCAGAATGGTAAAAAAGTTATCGTATCTCACTACTATGGGATGGAAAAACAGTTTGTTATCTCCAATGAAACATGGATGTGGCCTGGAGGCAAGAGTACTCCTCCCTTAGGACGACCCGCTTGTGGGTTTGATAACGAGTTTTGTCCACCACCGGGTAAGTACACGACATTTTAACTGGTAAAAGATCTCGTATCACCGGTAAAATCATATAGCTATAGAAAGTATGCTATATTTTTAACATAATCAAAGCATGTTTTAATATAGTATTTTTCCTTTGCATTTCAGATGTCGTGTCCATCGCTATCTATTCTTGTGTGGCTGTGCTTTTGTTCATAATCGCCTTGTTCCTCTTTTTATTCTATTTTAGGTATGGAGTATGAAAAATAAGTCACCAAACAAGCAAACAAGCAAACAAACAATCAAATAGATTGTGTATGGATAGATAAATTAATTAATGCAATTTTCTCTCAGGAAAAAGAAGTTTGAGATGGCGCTAAATAGTGAGCTGTGGCGAGTCAAGACGGGCGACGTGAGTTTTACTAAAAAGCTGATTTCTTCAGGCAGCAGTCGACGTAGTATGGTAAGAAAGAGATCATCATCGTAATCGTAACTATCATCATCGTAATTGTATCTATCATCATCGTAATCGTAACTACCATTATCGTAATCGTAACTATCATCATCATCATCGTAACTATCATCATCGTAATCGTAACTACCATCATCGTAATCGTAACTATCATCATCGTAATCGTATCTATCATCGTAATCGTAACTATCATCATCGTAATCGTAACTGTCATCATCGTAATCGTAACTATCATCATCGTAATCGTAACTATCATCATCGTAATCGTAATTATCATCATCGTAATCGTAACTATCATCATCGTAACTATCATCATCGTAATCGTATCTATCATCGTAATCGTAACTATCATCATCGTAATCGTAACTGTCATCATCGTAATCGTAACTATCATCATCCTAATCGTAAAACCCGATTTACACGGTGCGATTTGTCGCATGCGATTTGTAGTATACGACTAGTCGTAACTTCTAAAACTAGTCGCACGCACTGTAAAACGTGTTTTAGAATGTCCTACGACTAGTTTTAGAACGTTTTGAACCTCACGATTAGTCGTATACTACAAATCGCATGCGACAAATCGTACCGTGTAAATCAGCCTTAACTGTCATCATCGTAATCGTAACTTTCATCATCGTAATCGTATCTATCATCATCGTAATCGTAACTACCATCATCGTAATCGTACCTATCATCATCAATTTACCATTTTGTTGTTCTCAGGTCAGTAGTACAGATGACCTCGGAAGTGTGTACTCCAATACAAATTATTCAAAAGATGATTTCAGTGTCAATGGACAAATGTTTGCAAATGTTGCTGTTTACAAGGTATGTACAATCAGTCTTGTTTCTCCAAGCAATAATGTGTTCCATTTGAAATTCGAATCTAGCGCCATCCGTAAACGATTTCTCTTTTTAAAAAAAACTAGTTAGTTATTTATGATCAATCTCTTGTACTCTGATAGAAAACGTTTCAATAAATCAAAAATTACTAACCCAAAACGGCTGTTTTTATTTTTAGTCCAGTCTTACTGCTGTCAAGAAACTGCGGAAAAGCTACCTCACACTGGACAGGACCCTACTATTGGAACTTAAAGAGGTACTGAAGGCTTTCTTTTTTTGTAATTTTTCTTCGGAAACCTATCCTCTCCTTTCATCGTTTCTCTCAACTTTTTAATACCACCTCGTATACTAAAAAAGACAAAGATGGCAAAAATTATTGAAGTTATAGTTATAGAATTAGAGAGAAATAAAGAATGGTAATATCTGATCTTGGAGTGAGCTCCATTGCAGTCCCCTGGTTGAGAAGTTTTGTGGATGGAATGCCTTTTTTTCATTCTCATAATGGCACCATCTTCTGTCTGACGAATCGATTTACACTTGCCTTGCAGTTAGTGCTTTCTATCTCTTTTCTACTGAATTTATTTTGTTCTGATACTGCTTTTTTTAATTATTGTGCAGGCAATCGAAGCGCAGCACCCAAATGTCAACCGGTTTATTGGAGCTTGTATAGAGCCTAACAACATTTGGCTGTTGTCAGAATACTGCAACAAAGGAAGTCTGCAAGTAAGTCAATAGATACAGTAAGGTTTGATTGTGAATCAGTTCGATTTCTAAATGGGCGGAGCTTTAAATTATCAGTAGGCAATAGTTACAAATATGGATCAGTGTTTGTCGGCTGTCATTAATTCCTAAAAAAATGCATACCGCGTAACGTAGTTTTTGTATATTGTGATCATCTGTGATACAGTCGATCCCATTAACGTTGTTCAAAAAGAAAAGAAGTTAGAAGTTTACGATTTGAGAAAACAAAAGCCCTAATTATGGAATACAATCACTTCACGTGAAAATGTGATTTGTTAACTTGTAAACTTCTTTTTTCTTGAACAAAGTAAATGAGATCAACTGTATTAGCATTTGGTTATAGAAATATAATATAGAAATAGAAATATAAAATTTTCTATTGGTTGCAGGATGTTTTGAATAACGACAATGTGAAGTTAGACTGGATGTTCCAGATATCGTTTGCATCAGACATAGCTAGAGTAAGTCTTTATCATCGTCAAATCATTTGATACTTCCGATCGCGATTCCTACGAGCGACTACGACTCTATTAGAGTCGGTTTCGTATGGATGGGAAACGGTTCCTATAACGTATCGTGAGTGAGTTTCTTTTCGTATAAGTGGGAAATGCTACTGTTACGATACGGCAGATAATTCGAATGTTTTCTAATTCTTAGAAACGATACGATACGATACAGTACTGTTTCCCACTCATACGAAAACAACTCTCTGACTGAGTTTTTGACTAAGATAATCGCGCAAGTGTCAGCTACAAGCTGTAATCATTAAAATTGCTGACACTAATTATATGGTTCTCGTTCAGGGTATGAATTACTTGCATAAAGGACCAATTGGTTGCCATGGTCGACTAAAATCGTCCAACTGTGTGATCGATAGTAGATGGGTATGTAAGCTCACTGACTTTGGACTGGTTAAGTTCTGTGAGGGCCAGACACCTGACCCAGACCTTGGCTTGGACGCACAATATAATAGTATGTACACAAGATATGCTGAAAATCCTAGATAAAACAAAGTTAACTTGTTCATAACCAATATGATCACCATCAATCAATGGATTAGTGAGGGGGACGACGTCAAAAGGTTGGAGTAAAGAAAAGGGAACTTGTGACACGTCTCCAAAACTGCTTAACTTGCAGTCGAAAGGTTTTATGTTATCCACTGATTTTTAGCCTTTGCATCAAAACGAATGAAAAGATTTTTCTCCGCTAAACTCAGCGAGTTAAATGTCTACGCAGTTAATGTACTTCACTACTTCTATCACTAAATCTGTTGTATTTCTATTTCTTTTTTCACAGAGTTATTATGGACCGCTCCTGAGAATCTCGTCGATATAGACAGTCCCAGCCAATCACCTAAAGGGGATATATACAGCTGTGGTATTATATTACAAGAAATACTGCTTAGAGGACTGCCATTTTGTAATAACCAATTTATGGAGGCAAAAAGTAAGTACTTGGACACCACTTGCCTGATGTGAGGTTAAGGCAGGATGGGATGAGAGCGGAGCTCCATCTGATCCCGCCCTTGCTAGGGCAGTCTGCAAAAATGTCATCCACTGCATTGAGCTTGTAAACTACATAGAGATTTATCCAGAAATGAAATGCACAGTGCTCCCGCACCATCATTCTTTAAACTGTCCTTATTGTTTCTTCAGGTATTGTCAATAGAGTAAGACAAAGTGAAAGTCCCCCGTTCCGTCCCATGATTCCTTCTGATGTGGATAATCCTCTGTATATAACGTTAATGACAGACTGCTGGGAGGAAGAGCCTGACGACAGACCAAGCTTCTCTGATATATTACACAAACTGAAAAAGATCAATCATGGAAAGTAAGCATTTCTTATGAAAATATTACAAACTGCAGTATTTCTTTAATTTAATTTGTATATAAAAACACCAGGTACCAGTATAGAATCCGCGTCCGATATTCCAGTTTTTGAGCAACGATCTGATTCATATCCTCAAGGACCTAGACTACTAAGACACTACGGTATATTTGCACTACAATATTGTTCAATTGATCTGATATTAACTAACTCTAAGCTATCAACAGACATTCACCGCCAAATTAAGTACTCTTCACAACAGTAAATACTAGGAGTGAATCGTGGGTGGGGGGGGGGGGGGGGGGAATGAATTATAATTGGTCAATGTTGTTGTTGTTTACTACAGGGAAATCAATATAATGGATAATATGATATCAATGATGGAAAAATACACCAACCATCTGGAAGAGATTGTACAAGAACGAACTTGCCAACTTGAGGAAGAGAAGGCAAAAACAGATGCTCTACTGTATAGAATGCTGCCAAGGTAAAGCATTGCTCTTTTATAGATGTTCTAAAGAATTAATATTCTTGAAGTACAGCTCTAAATATCTATACAAACAAGTATAGAAAGTAAATTCTTCTTTTTGTCGTGTTCATCTCAGGACTGTCGCAGAAAAGTTGAAAGTTGGTGAACCAGTTAGTGCTGAAACGTTTGATTCAGTCACTATCTTCTTTAGTGATATCGTCGCTTTTACTCAATTGGCGTCCGACAGCACACCTTTGGAGGTATAGTAACTAGCCATGTTCTAGAAAAATCCATTAAGGTTAGTACACACTAGGCGACAAGTCGCAGCGACTTGTCCCCGACTTGTCGCAGTGACAATTTCCCCCGTGTGTACTAAGTATTTTTGGAGGAAATTGTTGTCGCCGCGACGAAATTTTGTCGCTGCGATTCACCGCACGAAATCCAACCGGTTGGATTGTTGAACCAGTTCACACTGAAGCGACTTGTTGCTGCAACTTGTTGCCTAGTGTGTACCGACCTTTACTGACAACAACTTACATATGTATGCAAATGAAAATCATTGTTGAAAGTGGCAATGATGGTTATGATGGTGTTAATTGACATTCATTACTGATAAAATGTTATTTTTACAATAATAGTTTACTAGAAGTTGAGGCGTTAATTGATTTATAGAATTTTTCAGTCGTATTTCTCCATATGAATGAAAATAGATATCATGGTTGACGGTACCAGTGTTGGTGATGGTATTGTTTGGCATTTATTACTTATGGGATAATTTTTAGTATTATATTTTTCTGACTTGAAGTTGAGGCGTTGTTTCATTTATAGAATTGTTTTTCTTTTCTCATGTATATATTTCTCCATATGAATGAAATAAGTTAAGATCTAGATCTCCCTGATGAAATTCATGAAACAGGGATTTGTCAGCTGTAATCGTTCCTCGAAACTGACAATAAACCACGAGGTGATCATGGTATTACAGCAGTTTTAAGGCAGTATTTAGAAAACTTGCATGAGACCATCTTTATTTCACTGCAGGTAGTAAACCTACTGAACGATCTCTACACATGCTTCGATAAGATCATCGATTCTCATGATGTCTATAAGGTGAGGTTTTTTTGAAAAGGATATCACGTGATGGGATTGGATATATTCTTTCTCAAATCTAAACTTGATTGCGTACAATTCTAAATGTTCGCCTATCAAAAACATATTCTTAATTGCTAGATTCATCTTAGTATAGTCAGCTATAATCTTTTAACATCCTCACCATCATCACAACTGCAATCGTCATTGTTATCATCATCATCATCGTCATCACTATCATCATTATCACTATCACCATCGTTACAATCATCATCACTATCAACATCATCATCCTCACCACCATCATCATCACTACTGTCATCATTTACGTTTTCACTAACACCATTCATGATGCTTGATTGCGTTGTAGGTTGAGACCATAGGTGATTCATACATGGTAGTGTCAGGAATACCAACTCGTAATGGAATACAACACGCTGGAGAGATTGCTAACATGTCCCTTGACTTGCTCAGCGATATGACAAACTTCAGAATTCGACATCGACCACATCTACAGCTACAGTTAAGGATTGGTATTCATTCAGGTGATTATGTATATACAAATATATTTATGTTACATAATGCTGATAATGATGATGCCGTGGTGATAGTGATAACGATCATCATCCTCATCACCATCATCTCTATCACCATCATCATCATCATCATCATTACCATCCTTTTCTTCAGGTCACTGTGTTGCTGGTGTAGTTGGTCTCAAGATGCCTCGATACTGTTTGTTTGGTGATACTGTAAATACGGCATCTCGTATGGAATCCAATGGACTTGGTAAGCATTTGATAATAATATATTTTTCCAAGCTTGTTTGATTTCCCGATTATTGTTCTAATTATCATTATTAGACACTCAGGGGCGAATCCAGGGGGGTGCAGGAGGTGCCCCCACCCCGAGCTCAGCATATCAAAAAACAGATCAAGTTTCACTAACATTCTAAAACAAAAAAAGTTCTTTTTTATATATGACGTCACACTCCCCCCCCCCCCCCCCCTCTGGGAGACTGAGTAACGGATCTGCCCATGACACTATAACTAGGAAAGACCCGCTATCCATAACAATATTATGAGGTATGGACTTGAGTTTTGGTTAATGTTGATGATAAAATAACGATACTTGTATTTCATAGCGCTACGAGTTCATGTTAGCCAACAGTGTAAAGAACTACTCGATAAGATTGGAGGCTATCACCTTGTAGAGAGGGGACTGGTACCAATGAAGGTATGTTGTATAACAAACGATAGGTGTTAGTTCATACATTCATTCATTCATTCACTCATTCATTCATTCACTCACTCACTGACTCACTCATCATTCATTCGTTCGCTCATTCGTTCGTTCATTCCTTCATCCATTCGTTCGTTCATTCATTCGTTCGTTCGTACATTCGTTCATTCGTTCGTTTGTTCGTTCATTCGTTCGTTCGTTCATTATTCATTCATACAAGTTAACGTTTTTGCATGTCGAAAGAACGACTGAGGACGTAGGTACGACTATCCTCGGTGATAGGCCTACACTAATACATACTAATTACTAACCAACCTCATGCTTGTAAATCCGGATTACATACTATAAATATTAAAAGATTGTAAAGCGCATTGAGACTGAGTGAAATGCGCTAGGCACCACATTACATTACATTACATGTCAATCGTATCGGTACGTTTTCTGTTAGAGATTAACTTTAAAGATCTCTTATCTTTTTCAGGGTAAAGGTGAAGTTCTAACCTTTTTTCTAAATGGCAAGGATGGATTCAATAAGACACTACCCGACCTTTCGCTGGCTGCATCACTTGCCGACCATACCTTTAAGTAGATGATACTAGTCATTACTATATGTCTATAGAACTAGACTAATTCCAGTTTTCTCTGCTGTCTCTGTCGAAAAAGTGAATAACTACAAAATACTGCAAAATGCCGAATTGTCATAAATTACATATATTTTTGTTGACGAATCATTTTCTTCGATTCATTCGTTTTCAAATGAGTGGGATACGACACACTTGTTTACGATATTGCTACGAAGCAGTAAACAATACGATATGATACGATGCGATGCGACGCGAGGCGACGCGACACGATACGATGCGATACGATACTGTTTGCTTGCCTACTAATGTTTATACAAGAACGACTCATTTTTTTTATTTTTGTCAAAAAAAATATTTAACAGCTATTGTGTATTTTAATTAATATATACATTATATATTTTTTGTAAATACTTGTAAGATGCTTTTTTAACAAAAAAAAAAATCCCTGCGACTTTAAACACAAAGCGGCGCTTGTATTTTTATTGTCTTCTTTTATTGTCTTCTGGGAGATAGACTTTTAAAATATAATTAAAACACCACAAGTATAAAAGTTTTAAGCTTATCACAGGAATAAATTCAACTCACAATTTTCCAAAGATGAGAATTGCATGGGAAATGTTCCCATTTAATGATGGAAATATGGGTAAATTTCAAACCTATGCCTGGTCCAGGAATGCATGGGTTTGGTATCACTTTCCCAACAATAATCCAAAATATACTGTTTGCATGGGAATCATATCTTTTTCCTGTGTATGGGTCGTGTGTCGAAATGCAAATTAGCAAATGAACTTGAAAAAAATAAAAATAAATACAAAAACGAGCAGACTAAGTCGATTTTTATAATCACAAATAACGATAAAATTATCCAATATATAAATAAAAACTAAATATTGAAAATATGAATTGGTTGGTCCCGATAATTGCTTTAACAGCGGAAAGCTTTGGGTTCATTGAAAAACAGTCATTTTCATGTTGGGGCTCCTGTGTTTTTCGCGGCAAAACTCAGCAACAGGAAGCCCGCTTTTGCCAATACAAATTTTAATTAATGCTTAAAAGCATTAGAAGATGATTTCCGTGTTTCTATACTCTGTTAGAAACACGCGGGATTGTTGGGAGAAAACGAGAAAAGGTATTGAATCACGAGCTGAAAGCGAGTGATTCAAAACCTTTTCGAGTGTTCTCCAAACAATCCCAAGTGTTTCTAACAGAGTATAGAAACACGGAAATCATCTTCTAATGCTTTTATAAAATAACAACAACAGGTAATAACAAAAAAATAGGTAAAAAATGAATTTAATACGCCTGATCACACAATAAATTCTCCATACGTCGTCAAATGCAAAAATCGACCAATCAAAAAGCACCTTACATTTTCAACTTACGAGTTTGTTGAAAAAAATAGTCTTGTTTTCGATGGAAAAATCGACATTTATTCGTCTCAAAGTGTTAATTTAAAGGAAAGATTGAAAGATAATCTGGTTAACGTGTACTTAAAAGTGGATTTCAGTGTTCAGCCCAAGGAAAATAGTCTAGAGTTGAGCAAAAACGCCTCAACTTTCAAAATGTGCCGGTGCTTTGCAGACCTTTGCCAAGCGAATGTGATGATTCTTACAAGTCGAAAAAAATGCTGCCTATTTAGCTACTGAAGTGGCTACTCCAGTTTGAATTTGTGGGACTTTGGATGCTTTGATTAATGGTTGGTCGTTGTTTTGGTATTAAAACTGACTTGAGAGGATATCGCTGCACTGATCGAGGTTGTTTGAATTAGGCCGGCTTTGCACTATTTGTCGGTAAGTAGAGGATTTTCCCCTTGAATTTGTGCTTTTTTTTTCATTACCAAAACTTTTTTTTGTACAAAAACAATACGATACCTTGCTAATGTGTTCAAGTGCTAACTGGTAATGTTTTTG
Source organism: Diadumene lineata (assembly GCA_918843875.1). Classification (NCBI taxonomy): domain Eukaryota; kingdom Metazoa; phylum Cnidaria; class Anthozoa; order Actiniaria; family Diadumenidae; genus Diadumene; species Diadumene lineata. Next base: position 13,010,329 of record OU974080.1, read on the forward strand.
CATAAAGTTTTTATCTTTTGCATGTTTTTCTTCCGTTGCGAGAGGACTTAAATGGTGAAATTTTCTCTATAAACGTGGATTTTCACATTGGACATTTTCTTTTTTGTTTCTTTCAGATTGTATTGGTCTTTATTGCGTTTCTGTTAAGGATTTAACGATTCTTGTAGCTCGATATTAAAGTGTTAAAGAAATGAAGTTTGTCAGTTTTGGGATTTAAATTATTTTTACATTAACTTTTTAATACAGCCTCATCGTTTGTAATGACGACACCCTTGAAACCTGTGTTTCTATGCTCTTATAGAAACATGGTTTTTTGGACGTTTTAGCCAATCAGAGCACGCGTTATATAATAGTTATTTTATAAATCAATCTAGTAATAAAAAGTAGATTTTGATCAAACTTTATAAAGACTACTGTATTTTCTAATAACATGTTCTGGCTGTAGTTCTGATGAATTCTATTGGTTTATATTCTATTGTATTTTCTAAATTGCTTTGGGTTTCCTGTGTTGTAGAGAATGTTATTTCGGGCTTCCTGTACTCACAGTGCACATGATATTCGACCACAAACCTTGCGTGTTTTAGCAGAACCTGGGCTAAAAATCACCATTTTCACCAACATGAACCTACTAAACATCGCTGCAAGTGTTCTAAGTAGCGTAATACTGTTCCCTGCATTGATTTTGAACCGAAACAAGATCCTCTGCAATGCAAGCCAGGACGAATCTTACTGCACTTCAGAGGTCGTTTACGAAAAGGACAAGAAACACTCGATCAAAATAGCAGTCATCGGCTCTGGAATCGGAGGTTCAGCGTCTGCTTATTTTGCTCGTAAACTGTTCGGTTCAAAAGCGAATATTGATGTCTATGAAGCGAGCGATCAAGTTGGTGGAAGGCTTGGAGTTGTGGAAGTAGCAGGGAGGTTTTACGAATCGGGAGGGTCGATTATCCATCCAAAGAATTTGTACATGAGTACCTTCGTGAAAGAGCTCGGTAAGTGGTGGTGGTGTTGTGATGCGTGACCTGTGACATGTGCTCTCTTTTGTGTTGCGTGACAAGTGTTAAAGATATTTTTATTTTGCAAATTGAAACGTTGATTTGCTGTTTTTGTCGTTGGATTTGTTTTATTATTCTTTATTATGTGTAATTGGAATGTGAATTTTTTACATATGTATGATATACTTATCTGTATTTATTGTGTTTGCTGTTGCTGTTTCTGTTGTATTTACTTGTTTTCTCGTTTTTTATTCATTCATTCATTCATTTGTTCATTCAATCAACCATTCGTTCATTCACTCAATCAATCAATTGAATTACAATTTGTTCCTATTTGCTTATATGGTATACAGATACTGACTTGTCCAATGTAATCCAATTTGTATTTTTAATTTACATAAAATATTTCTATATTTTATTAGGTTTGTCCAAACTAAAAAGTCTTGAGGGAGATAGTAGAGTAGGAATCTACAATGGTACAGACTTTGTTTTTCAAGGAAGCAAATGGAAGATCATCAACCTTGGCAAGATTCTATGGCGCTATGGATTAGACTTGTTCACCTTTGAGGACTTAGTAAAAAACATGCTAAAGCGCTTCATGAATATTTACACAAAGCAAGCACAGGGGAAATCATACAGAACTGTGGAAGAGATGCTTACGGCAATGGGAGGGAAGGAGTTTGTGGATATGTTGAACAAAACAACCAGAGAGGAGTTGAAAAGGTTGGACGTCAAGGATGTGACGATAGATGAAATTGCAACAGGAGTAATGAGGACCAATTATGGACAGGATACGTCGTTAAACGCATTTGCAGGTAAACACGTAATGTAATAATCAATACATTATTCCAGGAAATATCCATGACTCCACAACAGAGAGATTTTTGTTACTTTTAAACCTTCCATCCCCTGGCAATTCCTGAAATTGATACATTTATGTGAAATTTCCTGGGTCTCTTGGCCCCCACCATACTCACCATACTGTGGGCATATGGTTTAGTCTGGAACTGCACAACACTGAAAGCAACATGCTCTAAATACACCATCAATAAGCATAGCTCACTTGACTTTTTATTGGAATTGACTTCTGTTCTGCTCAAATTTTTTTCATCATTTTTATGGATGATTGATGATGATGATTATAATCATAATGATGGTGTTGATGATAATGGTGATGAGGGCTTTAATGATGGTGAAAGCAGTGATGATGGTTTTCATTATACTATAAGGAGAATGAGGTAAATTGTTATTTACAATCACTACTGTATCTTTGCTGGACACAAGTAATATATACTATGTCAATGTCAGGGGGGATCCAGGATTGTTTTCAGGGGGTGCACTACCCACCACTACAAGTCTCTTTATGTTTTTAGAAAACATATTATTTATTCATTTTATCGGCATAGGTTCTGTGTCTTTAGCTGGAGTAGAAGGAGGATTATGGTCAGTTAAGGGTGGTAATGTGCAGGTTTGCAATGCTCTACTCAAAGCCAGCCATGCAACAATTTTCACCAACACAAAGGTCAGTCAAATCTCCAAAGTCACTGGAAGTGAACCAAACACAAGAACGTACTCAATTACAACCTCACTTGGACAAAGAAATGGCTATGATATTGTCATAGTTGCTGTTCCTCTAACAAGCCAAGATGGTTTCTTTCCTTGTGCAACTTGCTCAAACTGGCCACAACAAAGTGACGTTAAGAAATTTTGGCAAACAGTTGCGACATTTGTACAAGGAGAGATTAACTATAAGCACTTTGGGCTAACAAATGCAGATAAGGTCCCAGAGGGAATTTTGACAACAGAAAATGACAAGAACTACTTCAACTCTATTGGACTCCAACAGCCAGTGACAGACAGGGAAAAAACTGATATTAAAGGGAAACCAGTACGAAAAGTGTTCTCTCGAAAACCACTCACTCAACAACAGCTAGAGGAGCTTTTTTCAGTCAGGAATGAAACCACAGTTGTAACATGGATGGCTTACCCTGATCTTACACCGGGGCCACATTTCTCATCATTTGTTTTAGATGATGGTGTGTTTTACGTCAATGCAATAGAATACGCAGCAAGTGCAATGGAAATGTCGTGTGTGGCTGCAAAGAATGCTGCATTACTTGCACATCATTACACCAAAGACAAAGAGAAGGAGAGTAAGAAGGCAAAGCATGAGAGAAAGATTGCTGATGAGTTGTAGTGTGATAAGCTCAATAAGTACACATAACAAGGAAATGTGGGTATTTATAAAATATACTTATTTCCTGTACTCTAAGGTATAGATCATTGATTTTGTGAAAGCCATTTTATTTGTCCTTTTCTTAGTTTTTCTACTTTAAAATATTACACTTTGTGTCTTTGTTAAACCACTCTATTTTTATAATAACTCTATCTGTATTTATTATAAATTGTAAACAATAAATCCCTGGAACTCTAATTTCACTTGAATTTGTACAAAATTACATCATATTAGTTTGCACATTAATAGTCTAATCCATACAATGTAACTCCACTCGATTTGTATTGGAAGTTCAAAGAAATTGTCTTTTGTTAAAACAAATATTGCATGTACGTAATGCCAAAATGGTGTTGAGTGGATTGTGAATATTATTTGCATCAAGACATGCTATTTCAAAAAAAAAAACATTGAATCTGTGCTTTTTAAAAAGATTGTGTGAAGAGATGTCCAATATTGTCAACCAGGAAATCTATTAAACTCTGATTTGTCAAACATTGGTATTTCCTAGTAGCACAATCTATACAAATGTAAACAGTCAAATTTAACATTTTTACTTGATTAACTCAATACAAGTTAATGACGGTACAAAATCTTAATAATATGAAATTCTCTATTTTTGTCTACAGTAATTACTGATCATAATAATAATTTTGAGTGTGTAAAAAGGTTTGGAAAATAAATCAACTTTAAAAGATGTTGATCATCTTATTGAAATGATGTAGTAATCCATGTGCTGTTTACTTAAATCATTAAAAAAAAACAGGAAGCCAACATAGGGCAAAGTAAAAGTCAGTTGCATTTTAAGGGATTAATTTGTCAGTTGTCAGTCGGGTATAATCAGATCCTCTTTAATCTTATGTGGCATGTCACGAACATGGTAATAATTATCAGAATGTGTACAGGGAGGGGAGGCTAAAGTTTTATTTTAACATTCTCATTTCTTGAAGGCGCATAATCTGTGCCATCGTGTCTGTAATGTTCCTGGTTATGAATAGACTTGGTCCATCTTTGCTAAAATACAGGGGTTGCGAGATATCTTGTAAATGTTTTTTGTCTTTAACTTTTATATATCCTAGTAGGGCCATAACTATAGAGCACTCCTGTTCAACCAATCGAATAATTTTAAAGTTATCATGAACTCTCCAGCGGTTCATGGAAATGGTTTTATTTTTAGTTGTTGAAAAAGCATAGTCGTTATGTTGTTTTTTCTCGTTTTCATTAAGCCATTTTAAGACCTTGTCAGACATCGGGAGATCAGTGAACTTAAAAAGGTCCCTTGATGCACGTTCTTGGTTCGTCACAATGTCTTCATAACGTACAACTTTATACATGCCGTTATAGTCCCTAGAGGTCCCAGATTTAAGGTCCTTTAGCATCTTGGTACAAAGCGCACGGGCGTTATGCCTGTAGTCGCTCGTCGTCCATTCGTGCCCCTCGAGATAAGCTCTTGAACTGATAATGGCCCTTGGGTCTCGCACAAGATGGACTATTTTCAGTATATTCCAAGGCGTCTCCATATCTGGTCCCCCCGTTTCAACAAGTTCCTCCAAGTCTTCAATTCGTATACTCTTGATCACTATATGTCTATATGATTGACACATGTCAATCACAGTTTTAACGTCCAATCGTTTGCATTCATTTGTTCTCGGACACATCGATAATGGCTCGGAAAATTGTCGGGTGTGTATTCGGAAAGACGAGTCTGACAATTGACTAACAAAATTAGGATTTGCATTAAAGTTGCAAGTAAATATCATCTTGAGAAGATGGCGTACCAGTGTTTTGTATATGCTACTATAATAGCGTGTTTGTAGAAAAATAATGGGCTCGAAAAAGAACAGGACATCTGGGTGATTATTGAAAATTTGGCCCACAAATGACGACCCCGAGCGTTTGTACGCCATTATTACTATATTATGCCTAAAAACGCTTTTCAATGGACGACTGCTTTCAGTTCCCAAACTGAAGCCATTCTTCTGATGAAATAACTTATCTTGTTTCGCCTCACTCGTATTCAAGGAACGCTGCTGCAAGACTTTATCTAGATATCTTGCTTCTTCTTCCAGCTTTTCCATCAGCATTGCGGCAGATTCCGAGTGATTTGTCTGGCTCAAAATCTCAAGTCCTCTGTCTCTAGCGGGTGAATCTTTGTCTCCCTTTGCTATGAGTGTTTTTGTAGACCCAATTACTTTGTCGTCTTTATAGGATTTAAATTTATTCGATATTTCGGCATTGTTGTCCACACTAAAGGCTTGTTCTTGGTTTGTCATTTCAAGGCGTGTACCTTTACTCCCATTTTGTATGAACTGATTTGTGCGTTCAAGATGTTCGTTTGTCTTCCCATTATCATGGCGTGGTCCATTGCCTTCGTTACTAATTGTTTTATGTTTAGGCCTATCGTTAGGGCGACAATCTACGTGAGGCTTGAAGATGTCTTTTCGAGAACATAACAAGTTAGCAAAGCATATTATTGCCGTACACACAACAAGTGAAAAGCAAATGTCGCGAGTAAGACTAACTCTTGATGTTAGATTTAACAGTTGTCTTTTGCCGATCATCTGTAGACTGTAGTACTCTTAGGTAAGCAATTGAGTAAGACAACGTTTCGTTGCAATCACGGCAACGTCAGGTCAAATGAATAATAAAATAAGATAAGGCCAATATGCTATTCTATGAAATCATTACGTACATCCGGGTTACCATGAAATGCGCAGGCACCGCCGTGATTCAGTGCATGAGTTCGCCGTGATCTGAACGGACGTCTTATTACGAGAGCGGGAAAATTCAAACTCTTGTTCAAAGAAGGTAAGTCAACTCCTAGATATTATTGTATTTCTTTATCCCTATTCGATTTTGTCGACGAATTATACGAAATGAATCATATTTCTTCAATATTCTTGTCACTGTCATAACGATTGTCGTTCAAAGCTCACTGTTTCAGTTGGTATGTGTTGTCATGAAACTGAAAAAGTAAAATTATAGTTGAGACATTGGTTTCAACAGTTTCAGTTGGTACGTGGTGCCATGAAACTTAATTGTAGTTGAAATATAAGAGATAATCAGATAATTTGTTTAAAGTACGCATTTATGATGTTCGTACTATTGTTTGAAGTGTTGTGACATTCAGTGACTGTACAATGTTACTGCATGTGTTACGTTTATATGAACACTTATTAGCCTGACATTATTTATTGTTAGAAATGTCAGACATTGAAGGTGAAAAAGCTGTCTCTATGGACATGAACGTTATGCTAGAAAATTCGAAACGAACATGCTGAGCTCTGCGTAAGAAATGATAGAAAGTCGAATAAATGAAGAAGAAGGAGAGCGCGAAATTGAAGAGGATTCTAGTGAGAAAGTGGTTCGCGCGTTAATGAATACTGTTGTAGCAGGAAATGGTGATACAAATAATGCAGATATCAAGCAAATGCATCTATAGATACTGTACTGAATGGGTTGAACACCGACGAGGCACAAATCTATCTATGTAAAACTAGCGGTTTTAATTAATAGTCACTAAACAGGCTGGGGAAGGGGTTTTTCGTGATCCGTGATTCGACCTATATTTATGTCGTGATCCGTGAAAAGCAGAAAAACATGACGTGATTCGTGAAATTGAATTCGGTCGTGACCCGTGATTGGCATATTTTTGTTGCCGTGATTCGTGATTTTAGCGATTATATGTCGTGAAAAAAATTAAAAAATCTTGCAAACCTCGTCCTCCTCTCTGGCTTTTCAGACTATCATAAGACAAACAAAAAACCTTGACCTTGCGCTATCTTGAAACCTGAGATCCTATTGCTTTAAACACTAACTGGACTAGTTATCGTATACAGTACTGTTTGTTTATTGATATCGAATTCCACCCTCGTGGCTCTACTTGCTTGCTTGCTGGCAAACACGGATACCCGGGGGGGGGGGGGGGTACTACCCTATATCGACTATACGGGGATGATCCGCTGAACAGGGTATGGTTTTTCGACCTTGGTGTCATGAACAGGGTATCTAATTCTACTCTATTTCCGATTTAATCCAAACTTCCTGTCATATTCAGGGCCCAAAAATTGAGAGAAATTATTTTGCATTCCGGAAATCGGCAGGAATAAGATCGTTGACTAAAAAAAATGATAAGAGCAGCACGTGCGTCTGAATTGATATATTTATACAAATCATATAATGTATGTAAACAATTGTAATTTGTCATAAACAGGGTATGGAAGTTAGGTATTTTTTGTCATAAACAGGGTAACCCCTACAGGATCCCAGCGGAACACCCCTACCCAAATCTGAAGGGAGTACCCCCCCCCCCCCGGGCACGGATAGCTCCACGACTAGATGTAGATTGCATGGATACTTTTCGGTCAACTTTTTTTCTACTTTAAAATCAATAAACTTTAAAAAAACTCTTATCTTGTGTCGCTGATATATTAATTAAGAGTGTCATGTATGAATTTGAGCTCATTTCGTTGGGTTTAGATAGCATTCGTACGGTGGCCGGTAGGGACAAAACACTAAAACATTTCAAACGTGTTTGATAACATTTCAAAATCGCCTGCAACATTTAAAATGAGTCTGGCAACATATCAAGAACGCCAGCAACATTTAAAATGAATCTGACAACATTTTAAAAGCACATGCAACATTTCAAAAACGCCTACAAGATCGGACAATATTTTAAAAGCTGCAGCAACATTTAGAATGAGACTGACAACATTTCAAAATCGCATACTAGTCAGTATATGTGGTTTTTATAAGTGTTTTTATTTAATTCAACAGTGTAGCTATATTTTTAGTATCGTAACCTCGGCTTGATTGATTTTGTAGTTTCCATAGAAAAGTATGCTTCCTTAAACGTAACCCAAACATACCACCAACTAAGTTGCTATTTAGACAAACAAGCAATCATTATGTTAACTAGCTATATAAAGCCTGTCCTGTAGCCTTAAAATACACATTCATTTAAAGTCTTTGTACTCTGCATGTGAGCAACTTGTGGGGACGACTCAAGTGTAGCCAGAGGGCACAGACCTAAGTAAGGATAGGGGTCGAGTCCAAGGAATTCCAAACTACGTCTACTAAGGGATATCTTTCTTGCTTGCTTGTTAAATTTCTACCGCAATTTATTGTAAAACCTCTCACATAGCTTGTAGGTAGCTATTGTGCGAAACATAACAAAGAGCGACAAGAACAGACGATCCTTGAGTTAGTTATCTTGTTACATAGTGATCTCGATAGATTCGACGATCAACTTCAAGGCCGTTCTTCACGAATGGTGTCATTGAACCAAGGTGCGTGTTTGGCGACAAAAAATAACCAATACCTTATCGCTAACACACCGACACTACAAACGTGAAGTAGTCCCGGTCATTTTAAGGGATTTTAAGCTGTCTATATTTCCCGAAAAAAAACTGTTCGTGTAAGTTCATGCATGTTCATTATACAAATCTTTGAATTTTCATGAGAAAATATTTCATGCACATGTCCATGGGATAAAAAAAAATATCTTGCCTGGAGAAAATCACCCACCCTCTCCTCGTGAGTCAAAGTGACCGGCCGCCCCTAACTGAAATGTTGCATGAAATTTCAAAATGTTGTAATATTCATTTGAAATGCCGCATGAGCTTTTGAAATGTTGCCAGACTCATTTCAAATGTTGTATGCGTTCTTGAAATGTTGCAGGCGTTTTTGAAATGTTGTTACACTCATTTTGGTATTTCAAAAAAAAAAACATTGAATCTGTCCTTTTTAAAAAGATTGTGCGAAGAGATGTCCAATATTGTCAACCAGGAAATCTATTAAACTCTGATTTGTCAAACATTGGTATTTCCTAGTAGCACAATCTATGTTCAAAAGTACAAATGTGAACAGTCAAATTTAATATTTTTACTTGATTAACTCGATACAAGTTAATGATGGTACAAAATCTTAATAATATGAAATTCTCTATTTTTGTCACGGATCATAATAATAATTTTGAGTGTGTAAAAAGGTTTGGAAAATAAATCAACTTTAAGAGATGTTGATCGTCTTATTGAAATGATGTAGTTCAACTTTTGCTGTTCATTAACCGCACTGAAACAAGCAACATTCAAGCAAAAGAACGTTACCATTAGCGCGAAGCAGCATTCAGTAACACGAACAAACACTCAATAACAGCAAAAACAATGTTTGCAAACAATGTATTTCTAAAGAACCATTACTCTTATTCACTGAGTGTTCACATTATTGAATGCCTTCATCGCGTTAATGGTAATCATCTTTCGCTTGAGTGAATGTTTCAGTGTCGTTAATGAACAGCAAAATGTGTAATATGCAGTTTACTTAAATAATTTAAAAAGAACAGGAACCCCATCTAGGGCAAAGTAAAATCAGATCCTCTTTCTATGTCACGAGCATGGTAATAATTACCAGAATGTGTACAGGGAGGGGAGGCTAAAGTTTTATTTTAACATTCCCATTTCTTGAAGGCGCATAATCTTTGCCATCGTGTCTGTAATGTTCCTGGTTATGAATAGACTAGGTCCATCTTTGCTAAAAAACAGGGGTTGCGAGATATCTTGTAAATGTCTTTTGTCTTTAACTTTTATATATCCTAGTAGGGCCATAACTATAGAGCACTCCTGTTCAACCAATCGAATAACTTTAAAGTTATCATGGACTCTCCAGCGGTTCATGGAAATGGTTTTATTTTTAGTTGTTGAAAAAGCATAGTCGTTATGTTGTTTTTTCTCGTTTTCATTAAGCCATTTTAAGACCTTGTCAGACATCGGGAGATCAGTGAACTTAAAAAGGTCCCTTGATGCACGTTCTTGGTGCGTCACAATGTCTTCATAACGTACAACATTGTACATTCCATTATAGTTCCTAGAGGTCCCAGATTTAAGGTCCTTTAGCATCTTGGTACAAAGCACACGGGCGTTATGCCTGTAGTCGTTCGTCGTCCATTTGTGATCCTCAAGATATGCTCTTGAACTGATAATGGCCCTTGGGTCTCGCACAAGATGGACTATTTTCAGTATATTCCAAGGGGCCTCTATATCTGGTCCCCCCGTTTCAACAAGTTCCTCCAAGTCTTCAATTCGTATACTCTTGATCACTGTATGTCGATATGATTGGCACATGTCAGTCACAGTTTTAACGTCCAATCGTTTGCATTCGCTACCTATGTTATCTAGATCGGTGATTGTTCTCGGACACATCGATAATGGCTCGGAAAATTGTCGGGTGTGCAGTCGGAAAGACGAGTCTGACAATTGACTGACAAAATATGGATTTGCATTAAAGCTGCAAGTGAATATCGTCTTGAGAAGATAGCGAGCCAGTGTTTTATAAATGCTACTATGGTAACGCTGAAGTGTTTTTAAGAAATAAATTGGTTCATAAAAGAAAAGGACATCTGGGTGATTATTGAAAATTTGGCCCACAAATGACGACCCCGAGCGTTTGTACGCCATTATTACTATATTATGCCTGAAAACGCTTTTCAATGGACGACTGCTTTTTCCCAAGTTGAAGCCGTTCTTTTGTTGAAAGAAGTTAATATCTTGTTTCGCCTCACTCGTATTTAAGGAACGCTGCTGCAAGACTTTATCTAGATATCTTGCTTCTTCTTCCAGCTTTTCCATCAGCAATGCGGCAGATTCCGAGTGATTTGTTTGGCTCAAAATCTCAAGCCCTCTGTCTCTAGCGGGTTGATCTTTGTCTCCCTTTGCTATGAGTGTTTTTGTAGACCCAATTGCTTTGTCGTCTTTATAAGATTTAAATTTATTCGATATTTCGGCATTGTTGTCCACACTTAAGGCTTGCGCTTGGTTTGTCATTTCAAGGCGTGCACCTTTGCTTCCCTTTTGCATGAACTGATTTGTGCGTTCGAGATGTTCGTTTGTCTTCCCATTATGATGGCGTGGTCCATTGCCTTCGTTACTAATTGTTTTATATTTAGCCCTATCGTTAGAGCGACGATCTACGTGAGGCTTGAAGATGTCTTTTCGAGAACATAACAAGTCAGCAAAGCAAATTATGGCCGTACACGAAACAAGTGAAAAGCAAATGTAGCGAGAAAGACTCACTCTTGATGTCAGATATAACAGTTGTCTTTTGCCGATCATCTGTAGACTGTCGATTGTTTAGGTACAGGGTTTCTAGAGCGCAAATGTTTTAAGAAGCGCAGTGTTGAGATATACCAAGTGTGAAGCTGTGCAGGTTTTTGGCAACCATGCAGTCATTCACAGGCCAAGACAGTAACTTTGCACTTTAAAAACTACAGTTTGAAAGCGTTTTTGTTTTTCTGCTTTACCAAGAAAAACATTTGAGAACATTACGTTGTAATACAATATACGTTAGCAGAAACAGCTTACAGATTTGGTACTTAATTCTCTGTCTAAGTTCTGAATTATTGCATTTGTGGTGGCACTGTGAAACTGGTTTTACTAGGTAGATAAGTTGTCGTACATCATGGGTCTTGTTTGTGAGTCAGAATGGTAATTCCGTGGTCCTGAAATGAATAAAATAGGGATAGCAAATATTCAATCTCTAATAAATAAATAAAAAAAATAAAAAAACATTTAAAAAAAATCAATTCAATTCATTTATTTGCCAAAAAACACTACACATACTGAACAACGTTTTATAATAACAATAGATATATAACTCTTGATTTGTCGAGGATGTCTGATAAAAAAGCCGGCGGCTTAAATATTTTAAACAAAATTCTGTATTCATCTCAAATCGTTACTTGACAACATTGTGTCACTTTGTAAGCTTTTGTTAGCTAGTCTTTGTTACTTATACAACACAAAATAGCTGGAAAAGGACATGCACAGGCGGACCGAAGGTGTGTGTGTGTGTGTGTGGGGGGGGGGGGGGGGGGGGGGTTAGAGGGCATGGCGGGCCGTTCCCCCCTTTTTTTTAATAGATAATTATTCAAATTTTTTGATTGTTAATTATTATTTTTTTGTTTAGTGCCCCCCCCCCCTCCAAATAAAAATTTAAAAAAATTCCGGATCATTTTTTGAGTCGGCCCTTCCCCCCTTCAAAATTTCTCGACCCGCCCATGACATGTCGTTTTGATTGACGATCTTCACAACACCAGTTGATATTCTTTAGGCCAATTAACCACGATACTATACAGCACCTGTCCGTAGTGTCAATAAATCTCTCAAGCTTCAAGGCATGTCACCCTCTATGATTATCTTATCAATGTGAGGATTTTTTTCCAAGAAAAAGGTTTTTGGCAAAATTTTTTGTATTTAAATGTTTATATGGTGACCTATGGTGCAAAATGGAACTTTGTTGGAATAAATACTGTTTTGATGCTAAACTGGCTTGTTTGTTATAATAAATCATGATAATTGTTATGATTTAGATTTTCTAATAATAATTTCCACTGCAAAAAAAAAAAAAAAAAAAAGCAAAACAACAATTGAACATCAATTTGATTTTGCTTTTGAAAAGGCCTTTTTGGGTAGCATGCATGGTCCTTTCTTGAAAAGGAATGGGGTTTTTCCTGTGTTAAATTTCATTTTTGTCTTAGCTTTCTTATTATTCAATTGAAAATTCATTTAAAATGTTTTAACATTAGGACCATATATGATCAAGCAAATTGATTTCATAACATCTTTTCGGCAATCAACAAAAGGACCTGAATTGTTGTTCTGAATTATTTTTCTCTTTAAACAAAAATAATTGACCACTTATCCGGTGCAATGATTCAGCTTTGAGGATCATCCAACCATAGACACAAATATACAGTTTATAGAAATTGCCGAAAGCACAATAAAACCGTACGATAAATATTTAGACAACCTAGTATAGATTGTATACATAATCTTTTCTTTTTGAACTGTTTAATTTGCCTTCCAGTTTTTTTAATTTTCATAGAAAATATCAAAGTACAAATAAAGATACCATTTTTTGACACATTTTTAGCGGGCTCTTTGTTTGTCAAAAACCGTAAGAACACATTAAACATATAGCATACGGTCCATTAAACCATAGAAGTGGCTTAAACTATTTAACTTACCTTCGCATAAGACATTGAACGAACTTTTAAAATGCTGTCAGAAAATGGACTACAACGCGATTGGAGCCAAAGATTGTTGTTATGAAAACATTTGATGTTTTTTTTTTTTATATTTCTTACGTCATATTTACACCTTTTTGTTAAAAGTGATGTACAGTGGTAGGTAGTTTCTAGTCTTAGTAGAGTGTGTGACACAGGGAGCCCAGAGTTACGGGTGTGGCTCACAGCTCTTAGTCTAAGAAAAACGAGCGATCACGAAAATGTGGTTAACTACATAAGAATATAATAACTTTATAATCCAGCTAGAAACTATAATGAATAGTGTTAGCTATCGATATATGTATCAATAATAAACCGATTGTTTTTCAGCTTGATAATCTGTTTCGGTTCATGTTTTATATTGTACGTTGACTGGCTATACACAACGGCGTCTTATATTTGTGCAATGTTCAGACACCCATTTGAAGGAAAGCAATGGATCATTCTATTCCAGTCATATTGATCAAATATTATGCTATTCCGTTTAGTTAAGTGACAGAGTCGTTCCCAGTCGCCTTTCTTATCCTTCGCGCACGCAAAGGGTGTAGGGAGTAAACCACAAACACACCTGGAGGGAATCATGGGAAGGATAGAAGAGGATTGGGTACGAGTCTGGTTAACTAGTGCAGCGAAATCCTGCCCTACTCTACTCCCGAGAGTCAGATCTTGTTGTATTTTTTGTCTTTTTGATCTCCTAACAAATTGATCTCAATTTATTATATGTTTATTTTCTGAAGAAAATGAATGGCATTGGTAGATGATGTATTTCAGCTAACGCTAGTTATGTCGTTTTTTAATGGTCTATTTACTCCGTAATTATAAAATAAAACAAAATAAACCGCAATGGCAGATTATTTACTTTCTTCAATATCGAGTGCTTTGGTAAGACCGCTACAAGTTTGGTTAGCTGTTTGCGGGGTGTGGTATTTACAATGGTGCGATCCCGTATTGCATCTATTTCCGCCTCCAATCTTGTGTTTGCTTTAACAACTAACTTGACCAACAAGTTAAAATCAAAAAAAAAAAAATATCCGCGTAAATATGTTTGAGACCTGACAGTTTTGGTGACGTGAAAATAAATCATACGTTAAAAAACTAGTAAAATTACCGTCCTCTTGCTTCGCTTCTTCTTTGATTTGCTCTGATATAGAACCTTTTTATTAGCTAGGATTTATTTAATTGTGATCGGAATTCCGATTCCTGTGCACAGAGCGAACTGGTATCGACTGCACTTATGGGATTGCTAACCCTCTGACAAGTTTAATTCTTGGGTGTAAACTCATATTGTACTCGCTTGGGTTGAACTGCTAAACTAATAAAGATGTTTATGATACTCAAACAAATACCTACCAAACGAAATTAAAACTAAATTGAATCAGTGAAAACACAAATAACATGAACCAAATCAAAGAAGAATAAATATAATACAAATATGAATTTAATCGAGTTGTGAACTAAGACATAGGATTGTCATGTCCACTTGCAAAAATCCAGTTAGCGACATGTAAAAAATTATCCGACATCTAATTACTAATAGTAAAAAAAAAATGAAAAATTGAATGGACAAATTGTTAATAATTTAAGGAAAAAAAATTGTGACAACATACAGATGTAAAAGGATGTATTAAACTTTTGAAAGGGAGTGAGAACTCCTGCCAGAACCTGTTTGACTATATTTTACTGATACGTCCAAATTTTTTTAGCATTTGTTTGCCAGATATCTTTGTTCCTCACTTTTTCCTGGAACGGTGAGCAATTGCCTTGCTCGATAACGTTTTTGTAGTATTCTGTACAATCCCCCCTTATTTCTCAGTCGCGTTTCCCACCTTTCTCGGCCAACCTTATCGAAGCTGAAACACAAAATCAAATTGAGAAAACACATATTTACAAACAAAATCCAATTATTTAGTTGTCAAAATAGAAACAACATCATAATACCTAGTTTTTGCCGACAAAAGGATATGTCCCAACTGTTGATATAGCTGTAAGTGGCCAAGCGTACCTTTTCAGTATAAATGAGAGCTAAACGTTGCAGTGAGCTACAAATTAGGTTAACCCTTGAGCACTAAAGATGTTTTTCAAGTGGATTTTAGCTTTAGTCTTGGTGGCTATCGTGACGGCATCTGCTCCAGAAGGTAGGTTTTGACATATAATAATTTTCTCATCCGCTATATATTCGATATTCTAGACTTCAGGCTTTCCACTTCTCATACTTTACAGTCTAGTTTTGTTTTGTTGAATGTCCTTTTAGAAAATTTTGGCATTTCCCACTCGAGTACTAGTCACAATTGGTTCAATTAGGAAGGCTCTAATCACGCCTACCACAAGAGTATCACACGGGTTCTTATTAGGGTGTGGTCTTTTCGTTCTGGTGATCGTTAGCCGTCAAATTTGAGCGTGAAAAAAGTAACTTGTTTTCTTTAAAACAAATGGGGTTAGCAATATAAAACATGTATACAGCTTATTTAAAACAACCCTTGGTTATTCCTGTCAAATACTGCATATATATATATATAGGACCAAAGAAAACGTCTAGTTTGGAGGGGGTTCCGATATATATTGACGTTAATTTTACAAGGGATATAGGAAAAATTCGGGGCATTTGACATCTATTTCGTGATTCGAATAGTTACACACGCTAACCTATTTACCACACCAAAAACGTTGCTCAGTTTACAATGAATTTTGGCATATTGCCATGGTGCGTTAGAGGAGTTTCTCTGTAATTATGTATTGATATTTTGTTTATATTTTTCTCTAGAGGAGAGCAAAGATGCTGATGTATTTGAGGGGGACATGATCTTAACAGCTGAAGAAAGAGCAGCTGCTCTTAGTGGAGGAGATGTGGATATTCCTAAAGCACGTGGTGCTATCAAAAACAAGAGATGGCCTGGAGGTGTGGTAGTCTATCAGATAGACAGATCACTAGGTAATGTCGGCAATCACAGTCGTTTATGCATGAGCGGGAAACAGTACTGTATAATATCATAGCCGTGGTTTCTTAGAAAACATTCGAATTATTTGCCTTATATATGGCCGCAGTATCGTAACTGTTCCGTTTCCCCGTTTTTCTGACATTTGCATTTTCTAATACAGCTTCCAATTCCCGGGCCATGGCTGCTATACGAGGAGGTATGAATGAATGGACGTCAAAGACTTGTATACGATTCAAACAAAGAACTAACGAGAGAGCATATGCTTACTTCAAGATTGGATCAGGGTACGTGCTTATATTAAACACTTTGATAGTGGCGGATCCAGCATCTCACAAAGAGGGGCACCGAATCATCCCAGTTATCAATCTATTAACGCTTGATTATTTCATAGAGGGGAGGGGGGGGATATCTACACTGACCCTCTCTGTATCCACCACTAGCAGTCAGTTTCACCGTCAACATTATCAACGTTATCAGCTATTAGTGTAGAGAACGTTTTATATACAGGGGCAAATTTAGAAATATTTCAGGGGGGTTCCGTAAAGATGAATTATTTAAATAAATTTTTTTATTAAAAGATTACTCTGATCTACAAATCCCCCTGATATATACTCAATTTCCTGTTTTATAGATGCTCTTCTCATGTTGGTCGAACTGGCTGGAAACAGGACATCAATCTTGCTAGTGGTTGTTGGCACACTGGAATTGTGGCTCACGAAATTGGTAAGTACTGATTGTAAATAGCACAGGTAATCCAGGCTCACGAAATTTGTAAGTTCAATGTAAATAGCACAGGTAATCCAGGCTCACGAAATTAGTAAGTACAATGTAAATAGCACAGGTAATCCAGGCTCACGAAATTAGTAAGTTCAATGTAAATAGCACAGGTAATCCAGGCTCACGAAATTAGTAAGTACAATGTAAATAGCACAGGTAATCCAGGCTCACGAAATTAGTAAGTACAATGTAAATAGCACAGGTAATCCAGCCTCACGAAATTGGTCGGTACAATTAATTTTAGCTGAACTGTCAAATTTGATAACT
This sequence comes from Diadumene lineata, assembly GCA_918843875.1. Classification (NCBI taxonomy): domain Eukaryota; kingdom Metazoa; phylum Cnidaria; class Anthozoa; order Actiniaria; family Diadumenidae; genus Diadumene; species Diadumene lineata. Next base: position 13,027,600 of record OU974080.1, read on the forward strand.
TGAACTGACAACTGACATAGCAAGAACATTGAATAAACGTGCATTCAAATTCTAAGAATAATTTCTTTTTCAGGTCATGCTTTGGGTTTCTATCATGAACAATCAAGACCAGACCGTGACGATTACGTCACTATCCACTGGGGTAACATCCAGGAAAGTACGTCATGTCTAAAAACCCGACATTTTTAATAATGCTATTTTGCTTTCAAGTCTGTGAACAGGCCACACGGAAACTAACATATCATGCGATGGATCCCGTGCATGACCACGAGGAGATAATAAGCTCCCGTATAAAATAACCAGCGTTAAGCATTTGAGCCTATATGTACGCAATTGTCCGAACTCAGACACATCAACACCTGCCGCGATTGGGTGTTTTTGCTGCTGTCAATCAAAACTCCGATTACCACCCAAAACAAATAATTACAACCAACCATGATTCATCTTGCTTATGTTCCGGTACAAATGTCGGTATGGGTGGACCGGTTTATACAAAGTTCGAAAGCAGCTCGTTGAAGTTCGGAGCTTTGATTGCCGATTAGCGTTCGAGCGGAGTACACAGAAAGCGCAAAACTGCACTCCCAAGACTTTGAAGCATTTACTACAAATGCTTATGAATAGGTTCCAATGTGCAATGACAGTTTTGCACATCTTTTATATTCAGGTACCAAGTTCAACTTCAACAAGTACAATCGTTACACCATTGATTCTCTTGGAACTCCCTACGACTACGGGTCTGTGATGCATTATGGGTCACGCGCATTTAGTAAGAATGGCCGACCAACAATAACTGCCAAGAGAGGTGGGGTGAGTAACAAATCGAAACGTATTGCACTGACGGTTCCATGCTCCGAAATATTCTAATCAGCTTAATTTTGACAATTTAGTCAAGTTTTGATCATCAGAGCTTGTTTGAAAATTGACACGCTAATCAAATTAATCATGTACTTCTGGCCATACTGGATGGCAAAGCAGTCCTGAAAACAATAGATGCTAGAGAAGTAAAATACGATATTTTAAAGGGGCCGTCTTAACCACGATGCTTTGCGCACCTCTGTTATTGTTTACGCATGAGTAAAATAAACAAATCTACAAAATATCTTCAAAAATCAATCAATAACCAATAAGGAACTCTAAAGAATTCACTTATATGGCGTGAGTGAGACAATTTGGAGAATTCGAAGAGATTTTATTTCTCTGGCGGCCATTTTCGGTCACCTCGAAAATAGCCGCTCTAAGCATATGATAGACCACAGGGCCGCAAAGCATCCTGGCCGAGATGGCTCCTTTAATGTTCAAATGCAAATTTCATAGGTTCAACTTGGACAGCGACGTGGCCTTAGTGCCATCGATGCTCAGCAAATGAATTTACTGTACAAAGGACAATGCAGTGGTGGTGGTGGTGGCGGCGGTGGTGGAATAGTCAACCCACCACCCCCTCCCCCAGGTGAGTGTATATGTCCTTCTATCTGTAAACCATTGCTATTGGTCTGTCGTACGAAGCCTGAATAAAGGTATCCACTGGATAGGATGTCCTTTGCTATTCGGGGTTCGTACAACCGGCCCCTGCACTTTCAGTGACATATTTTCATCGCAAAAGATATCTAATTTGCGAAAAATAATTTGTGATATCTCTTTATCTTTCAGCTTGTAACGACAAAAACCCATTATGTGGTTTCATGGGTCTGGCTTGTTTCCTTCCCAACGTCCAGAATGACTGCCCAAGAACTTGCAAAAAGTGTTAAGTTGTATTTCACAGTAAGTACATCGAACAGCTTCACGCAGTATGTCAGTTTACCGAAATTTAATAGGCCTTCTCCGCATGACTGCCCTCAAAACAATAGATTTACGTCGAGGCTGGAGTGTATGAAACAGATAATGTATGGACTTATACACTCTATCCTCTATTGTTTTGTGGTCAGAAAAGCGAATGCGGGGAAGGTCTATTAGGCGCTTTTACAGCAGAATAAATTGTATAGAAGTATCGTTGTGATGTTGGTCTTTCGTGGGCCGTCAATCAATTTCAGTGAGAAAGTTTCTTTCGAATCAACCAATGTCAGAACATGCTAAAGTAACCACGGCCCCACCGATGGCCCAGAAAGTTTTGAAGCGGAGCGCAGGTCGAGATTATATAGAAATTATGAGAATCACAACATCTTTATTGTTTATTTTTTTGCAGGTTTAAGAATTAATCCAGTTTTCAGTATTATCAATAAGGTTGTAATGTACGCAAAGTGCTGATGTTAGAAGCCAAATAAAACAAATGAAAATATTTAAACTGTTCTTGTTGTTCTTGTCAATAGAATCCACTTGATTTCATGCCGCTTATTTCTAAATTTTGCCGTTTGCTTGTTTGTTTGTTCTGAATGCATTAGTCCTCCATGTTATTGGTACTGTTATTCATTCCATTGTGCTGCATTATTTTACAAAGGATCTTTTTTGATGTCAAATGTCCTGTCGCCTATTGTATCCTAACAAATTCTAAAAGGAATGTACTGAATCTTACAAGACTTCATCAGTGCTTTTATGGTTGATTTTCAGTGACACGTACTAGCTGTCATCAACATTGTCATCATTATCATCATCATCATCAACGAGGGTTTTTGATTTTTGTTTAAACTTCTTTTCTTTGATTTGTTTTTCCCATTGTCTTTTGTGCAATAAGTACAGGCGCATGGCTGCCTGGGCATCTTGTACCTTTAGACAGAAAACACGTTTCATTAAGTGAAATAGTTTGAAAATGAATGGAAGAGGGAATGAATGAAAATATGAATGAACAAACATTGTCAATAGAGTGAAAGGGATTGTTATTCATCGTGGATAAAAGATATACTTATCATTATTAATTATCATTTGTCTCCAATGTCAGTCTAGTAAATATAGTAAATGTCAAATGAATCAGTGAATTGATGGAAAATTTTAAAATTCAATAAACAAGTGAATGCACCCATAGATAGACTAATAGTGACCTGATATACAAAACAAGTGATTCGATGAATGAATGAACTGATGTTTTAAAAGAAAATGAATAAATAAAATAAATGACTGTTTACATAACCCTTTATAAAGAAATTCAATCAATCAATTTATTAAGGTCCTAACGTGGGATGTGGTTGCCCATTCATCCGAGCCAGTGGCTCATGTTAAAAACGTATGACAACCTAAATACTAAATATATCAACTGAACATAATACAAACATAGTATGATATAATATAATATGATATGATATATCTCTATATTCAAAACAATATAATAAGGGCGTATTAACAATAATTGTGTTTATATTACTTACAGAGCAGTGTTCACCATCTTGTATCTTTGTATGGAGTATCTCATGGCTTAGTTTCTTTAATGATGGACAATTACTCTGTAAAAACGAAATATAAAAATCATAATGTGTTTATCTTTCAGGTTGTTCTAATCCAGTTTCCCATGGAATGGTTGTACAAAGCCTGAATATCACTATTCACCAGATAAATCGCTATCCAGTGGATAAATTCTAAACAGATTCTATTAGTGGAGAACTTTATCCAGAAGATAACTTTAGCCAGGCGTCGTACAATTGAAGGGTTTAAAGAGAAAACGGTACATATTTCGGCTAATTTTTTTGGAATTTTTGAATTTTCATTGGCCCCAGGACTGTTTCATCAATGTTTTCTTTAGCTGACAAATTACAATCCCATTCTTAGTTAGAGTGTACATAAAATCACATTTTTCAGTCCTGTTCTTAACCAAATCTCATCCATCTTCAAATATTTTGACCTTATTAATGATCCCATCTATCCATCCCATCAGTTTTCCTACTACATCAAATATCAAATTTTAAGTCCATGCCAAATCATCACAAGTTCAGATTTTTGTTTTTTTAATAAATTAAGGTACAATCCTTAATTTCTTTTATATCAAAAAATGGTAAATACCATGTGTAGATGAACTAAGAGAACTACAAGAACATACCTTGACAATCTTATGGAATGGTCTGTATCTTGCTGTATCTCTGATGTCTTTCTTAGGATGATCCAGCAAAAGTACCTACAATAAGTTGAATAACATGTAAGAAGTAACCAGCTCAAAACTCACAGGTCATTGTGTTTCATACTCATGTCTATTATATTTACTACAGGATATTTACCTTCAAATCATTTTTCACCGCATGTCCTATAAGAATGCGACCCTTCAACATATCTGATATTTCCCACTGAACTTTCTTAAAATCAGAAGCTGAAAAAAATGGTTTCCAAATGTCAGTTTCTTTCCCTGCTATATTGAGATGGTATGGTAGACATCTTTAGTTTATAGTATTTTGATGAAAGGTTTCTGTTGACCCTCTCTGATTCACATTGATATGTAAATCAGGTACAGTGGAACTCCCTATTCGGGACAGTACTGGGACCAAAGAAAATGTCCGGTTCGGAGGGGGTTCCGGTTTACTGAGGTTAATTTTACAAGAGATATTGGAAAAAGTTGAATAAGAGAATTTTGGTATATTAAGGGTCTGGTATAGAGGGGTTTCACTGTATGTTACAAATTCATTATAATAGATCCTTACTTCCTTGAGTATAGTATTGCGCTCACCAACCTCCCCCCCCCCCCCCCCCTCGTCCCAACAATTACCATTTTTTAGGTCCATTGGCCTTATTCCACTAACAGCAGTCCTGTAATCAGTAACTTTTTCTTGTGGTGTAACAAACTTGTCATAGACTGGAGTACAATGTGAATTGACAACAGAGACACGAGCAAGCATGTTTCTTTTACCCTCAAAACCAACACCAACAAACTCACAATCGATTGCTATTCTTTTTGTTAAACTGAAACAAAGTAAATATGAGAATAATAAATGAAACAAAGTATTGGTTTGTGTATCACAAAGGCTTGTTAATGTTCAGCCAGTCTGAATTTATATTTAATTCAATATTCGCTGCTTTCTTGTTCGAAAGGAAACAGTGTGTCTCTATTGCCGATCAATCATCACCATATTTATTTCTTAACGGGGCCATTCCCCAGGGAACCAAGTTAGGTCCAATTCTCTTTGCTATCATGGTTAACGACCTAGTGTCATCATGGGGTCCTCGGGTTAAGTTTGTTGACGATCTAACTATCCTTGAAATAATACCTAGGAATTGCCCCTCAGTGTTACAACATGTAGTTAATGATATTCAGTCCTTCGCTAAAACAAATAATATGCAACTGAATCCTAAGAAATGTAAGTCTATGTCGATTGATTTTCTTCAGTACAATAGTTATGAATGCCAGCCCATTGTTGTCAGCGACAAGGTCATTGAGTCTGTTAAGTCGTTCAAGTTTCTTGGTCTCAATATCTCTTGCGACTTAACCTGGACTGTGCATTGCGACTGTGTACTGAAGCGAGCCAACCGCAGATTATACGCCTTACGTCAACTTAAGCGTTCAGGGGTCCCACCTTCAGACTTAGTCCAAATCTACTGCGCGCTAATTAGATCTACTATTGAATACTCTTCCGCAATTTATTCCAGTTTACCTTTGTATTTAGCTGAGCTTATTGAAAGTATTCAGAGGCGCGTTTTACGTATTATTTATCCACAACTCTCGTATAGGGAGGCACTTGAACAAGCTATGTTACCCACACTTTACGATAGACGCTCAGAAGCATGTAAACGCTTTATTAAATCCATCAACAGGAGTAATCCCCTTTTCCAGATGATCGAAAATGAGTTGATTATACCTAATCGTTACTCAACTAGGAAGGGCAGCCTCACCTTAAATCGTCGCAATGTAGCAACAAATAGGCTAGCTAACTTTGTTACTCACAAGTTTGCTAATGAATTAATCTTGAATTAATAATCAATGTTATTATTATAACAATTATGAATTTATCTATTTATTTAATTATTTTGTATTTAGCATATGTTATTATTGTTCTGTTTATGACCGAGCCTGTAATTCAGTTATACTGCAAAAGGTTTTCAATAAACAAATCTATCTATCTATCTATCTAATATTAAAACATGTTCTGATTGGCTAAGCTCTGGGATATCCCTGTCGCACAACATATCTAGTTCTTTCAGAAGTATATACAGATTTAAATGGAATGATATGCTACTTATATCCACACCATTTAATGTTATTCCATACTGGACTATTGACAGATGTCTAGTCTTCCCTATTCAACCAACAAAATGGCAAACCATATAATAGACGTTGTTACACAGTGGTTGTCTAATTTTCAATACATTTTACATAATCTTATTGACAAATACTGTCAATCATTTTTTCCCCACAAAATGCATGTACAATATCATAATGAAAAGTAAGAATGGAATATGTTCATCCTACCCTGTGAATCCTCCTAAAGATAAATCATCTTTAGACTGCTGACTTGCTTGGTTGCTAAGGACAGCCTTAGATCCCCTAGATCTCTCAATATCCTCCATATCAACATCATCAAACCAGATCTCATCTTCACGGCTATAAAAACAAAACAAATACAACAATAATATCATTGCTGTTTGAATACTGATACCCAAAAATATCTCAATTTTTGCTTGGGTTTCCTGTGGTTGTTCTCCGATTTTAATATAGTTTGATTGAAGACTTCAAATACAGTATTGCAATTTCTAACATATAATCATTAATTTAATATAATCATATAATATTTCGTTTTTCTATAGCTCATTTCGCTGTAACAAAATGAGATTTCAACTTATAAATGTAATTGCACAAGACCAAGTTGAACAAACCTTCTTGACTTGTCTGCACTACTGGCCTTACTTTCATCCTGTTTCTTGCTTGAGAATCGTTTGAATTTTTTCCTTCTTGAATAGTTATTTCCCCCCTTACTGTCACTTATTTCTTCAGATAAAACCTATCAAATCACAAACGAACATTATATGTAAAGTCACCAAAGAGCTGTTGAAAGCAAGTGTTCAACTAATTGTCTAGCTACCTTTTTTAATGCGAGCCAATTTGACGATACTTCGCTGGCTGATTTTGGTAATTTTGGCTGAACGAGTTTAACTTGCTTCTCCTTTTTCGGTTGGGCTTTGAATTTCTTTGTTTTAGGATGACTCTTAGTTGGATTATTGACATTTTCTTGAGTGTTTTTTCGCTTCATTTTGGTTGCACATGGTCTGGTGTTTATGAGACAGCGATGTGTATTGTCAGCGGTTCATCCACAGGAAACCCATCGCCTTATGACATCTCGTTCTCGCTCTTTTTTCAATTACTTTTTTCTTAAATAAATTTAAGTTTTTGAAACACAATTATGGCACTCAAACTTATTGCTCGAATGCAAATCTCCCTTTTTAAAACAAGTAAAACTTAAAAAAATCGAAATTATGTTTGAAAGGAAAACTGAATAATTGTCGGTTAATCCTTTAGGGACAGAGAGAACAAATTCTATAGGGAATTGGACAACAAAGATATCTCTGGCGATCGTTGAGAATCAAACTAATGCAATAAATGCAGCAAAATAATTTCTTCAACAAGGATGTTGAATACAAAATTCGCTCCATGGTAGTTTGTTCTTCAAATCCAATGAATGGATATCTATAGATGGATGGTTAGAAATTGAACAGCGATTTAGTGGACAAACAGTCATGCGTGCCGGACTAGATTTTAAGAAGGTAAGATATTCAAGATGATTATTTGAGCTCAATTGCTAACACAAAACTAAAACCATATCAAATTATGATTGTACCAAAAATTTGGGAGTTTAAAACCACTTGAATTGCCCAAGACTATACATATTTTAGAGATATTACTTCGACGAATTAAGGACAATCGTCCAAAATCTCTTTACGATGTACGATTTATCTTTATATTTTACAACAGTATACATATTTTAGGGTTTTCGATTGAATTTTAATCATATCATTTGTAGTTCATATTATTTCGTGCTATTTCAGTTGTGAGCAAATACTATCATCTACTAAATACTGTGTTTTTTTTATACAACCTCCACGTGTTGTTTTTGTGACAAGTACAAGTGCAATTGCATTCAATTACAAGATTCTCACAGAAGAATCGTGATTGGTTAAAAATCACTCAGGAATTTTATCATCCTTTTACTGACGCAAACCATATGAGTTTTGCGTTGTTATGTTTCAATCATGAACATTGTTCGTGTTTACTTCTTGTCGACGAATAGTTTTGGGTGCAACACTTAATTCTATTGCTGTTGCTTGTGCAGGCGCATTCAGGAAATTTATCTTGCTACAGAAACACATAATTTTTCTCACTTGTTTGCCAAACTCGGGCATCTTCCATGCATACACCAAGAAATTGATGAAAGAATTGAATAAGCATAGAAATAGTGTGACGCTAAATATATTATTATTGAACTCGCAAACGTTGCTTGTCAGGGTGCACAAAATATATATCCCAAACGGTAAAGTAGTTCCAACAGAAGCAACAGTAGCAATAGAAAGTGTTTTCAGTAATTGCATCTGTGTACTGGCGTTGTGTTGGAATACAGGGAAGAATCTTAATTTGATGTAAATGGCTGCATACGATACGCTCATAACGACAAGCGATACGATCACTATCACAAAGCTTACGACGAATGCGATGTGATTGATGCGAGTGTCGCAACGCGATGTTAGTGTAATTACTGTTGGTATGGACGTCAAGCACCACGTCAGCACCATACCACCACGGTAGTACTTCCTCTTCAAAACACGATGTCGAAGTGGCTTGATGACAGCAAACGCTCTCTCAACAGCAATAAGCGCAAGAGCTGCAATCGATTCCAAGCCGCCTAGATGTGAAAAATTGGACAAAGTGGAGAGAAGATCTTGACCTGAGCAGCCTGACATAATGTTGGTTAACGTAGGTTTTAGTGTGGAATAAGTGATCGCCATCTTCACTGCAAACGTTCCAGCTAAAAGATCAGCAATGGAGAGGTTCATCAGTAAGATGCTGGTTTTAAGGTGGCGATATTTGCTAACGAATATCACGAAACTTAGTATGTTAGCAACTAGGATAACCAGAGCTTCAAGAGAAAATAGCACCATCCAGGCTTCCATGACTTTATAGTACGTTATTGGAACCTATAGCAAGTGTTAATATGAAGTGACTGACTAGCGCAATATTTTGTGGAATGTGATTATAAGTTATATATCATCCTGTGATCTTACGCTATTCTACATCACCTGTTTTCTAACCTCAATTCGTTTCAATATACCATATAAATAATCAACTTAGCGGTGCAAACAAATTTTTCAAATTTTAATTTGTATGCGATTGATTAGATGATATGAAATTTTTTTATTAAAAAAAAAAACACTATTTGATTAACGCTGTGTGTGTTCTGTTTATCATATCACCGGGCTAACTTGCGATGATCTTGAAATTGCAATATGAAATCCATGCAGTTTGATGGACACTTGAACATTCTGCCATGCAGTTTGATGAACGTATTAAATCAATCTTTATTATATTTATATTTACATATGTATCTTACAGTTATACTTATTTATATCTTTTTGCATATCATTGTACTTATGGTTTTCATAAGATAACGTTAACTCTAAGAAATACGCGATCCCTTCTTTAAAAAGGGCGTGGCCACGCAAATTTTTAACTCCCAAGAAATACTGACCAGAATTGTAAAAAATTGTTTAAAAAAGGACAATAGCTAGGTTTAGCAAGTTTAGCAAAAAGAGCGCTTCGATTCTCTGATAATTTTAATTTCAAAAATGCTGACTTGGTGTTTCGTTTTGACACCTCGAAAATACTAAAAGTTGTTTGAAAGCGCAAACCACTATTTGGACATCCTGAGAGACATAAGCCAGATATGATCATCATCCTCAATTATTCTTTTACATGGGAACATCTTTGGATATAACATGTCCTTACTTTCCTGGAATATGTACCTTGTTAACAGGATTTGTCTTTCGACAAAATAGCATTATGTTTTTCACTTCTTTACCAAAGTCTGGCATTTTCCAGGAATACACCAAGAAGTTGATAAACGAATTGGAGAAAGCCAACAACAGTGTCACACAGTATGCATTTTCGTCAATTTCGCAAGCTTTGCAAGTAAAGAGATAAGCATAATACCCTCCAAATGGTAGCATCGTCCCGGTAGAAGCAAGACTGGCAATGAACAGTGTTTTCAGCAAGCGCATTTGCATCTGTGTACTGGCGTTGTGCTGGAACACGGGGAAGAATCGTAGTTTGACGTAGATGGCTGCATACGATACGATCATTAAGACAAGTGATACAATCACTATCATCAGACCGGAGCCAAACGCAAACTTAGTGAAACGAGTCTCGCAATGAGTTACTAGTGCAATCACTGTTGGTATTGAAGTCATGCACCACGTCAGCATCACACCCCCACGGTAGTATTTTCTCTCAAGAACACGATGTCGAAGTGGCTTGAGAACAGCGAACGCTCTTTCCACAGCAATAAGCGCAAGAGTTACAATTGATTCCACAGCGCCCTGATGTGAAAAACCTGTCAAAATTGAGGCAAGATTTCTCGAACAGGAAGAAAACATGATCGTTAAAGGTGACTGTGTTACACAAATGATGGACATTTTAACTATGAACACTCCAGCCAAAAGATCAGCAATGGAGAGGTTGATTAATAAAATACTCGTTTTAAGGTGACGATATTTTCTTACGAATATTGCAAGGCTAATAATGTTCGCTAGTAAGATGACCAGAGCTTCCAATGCAAATAGTACGGTCCAAACTTGTCTTAAACTTGATGGATCCATAGTTCACTGATATTAACGCTATATTGATGATTTTCAACAATTCCCATGATAATCAAGCAATATTCCAATTAACGGTACACAAGAATACGTCGTATAAAAGCAATCATTTTTATAATTAGATTTATGGCGCGTTTTCTATTGGCAAGATGATCAAACGCGCCATTTTCAGAGATGGCAGTTAATTATGAGGTGTAGAAATGGTGTTATTGGTTTGTACAATATTTTGCAGATTATTATGAGTGTTACCATAGCGCACAATACAATAACTTATTAAAACTGTGGTTTTTCATTAGTTTACCGGTTTCACTTGTTTTTAATATAAAGTGAAATATGCAGGGGATGAAAGCAACTATTTTAATTTGTTCATGATTGTTTGCATGCGGGCTTTTGTCATTAAAAGAAGTTTATAATTGCGCTGTGTGAATGTTCTATAGCTTGAATGGTTTAAAACCTAGACACGTAGACGTCTTGATATTGTAGAATGGATTTACATAGGTGTCCATTCATCAGGCGTAGATCCGGCAATTTTCAACAGGGGATGAAAAAAAAAATGCTTTGATGTGATGGTTTCATAAATAGCTTAATTCCTGGAGAAATCAACAAATCAAAGAGGCTTGTAATATAATAGATTTTCTTTTAATACAAGGAGTTTGTAGTACCCTTTTGCCAAATTTGTAAGGCTCTCCACACATGAATTATCACAAAAAAAAATTAATCACGAATATGAAACCATAAGATTTTCTGGAAAAGAAGGAGGGTGAAAAGTCATCCAATCATGTCGCTGGATGCTGCATTTACATCAAAGACTCTATTTGAGTACAATTGTTCAACAGTTTTGGGTGCGGCATGCGTTTCTCTTGTTGTTGTATGTACCTCATTAAAAGGATTTGTCTTGAGACAGAAGCAAGTTAGTTTTGTCACTTCTTTACCAAAGTCTGGCATTTTCCAGGCATAAACCAAGAAGTTAATAAAGGAATTGGAGAAAGCCAATAAAAGTGTTGCAGAGTATACATTGTCATCAAATTCACACCTCTTGCATGTCACAAAGTATGCGTAATATCCACAAAATGGTAACATAGTTCCAGTGGAAGCAACTGTAGCAATGAAAACTGTTTTCAAAAGTTTCATTTGTATCTGCCTGTTTGCGTTGTGTTGGAAGACTGGGTAGAACCTCAGTTTTATGTAGATGGCAGCGTACGATACTATCATAACAGCAATTGACAGCATCACTTGAACAAAGCTCACAGCGAAAACCATGTTGATGGTACTACTGTTGCAACGCATTGCTAGTGTCATCACTGTTGGTATTGAAGTCAGGCACCACGTCAACAAAACACCATAACGGTAGTACTTTCTCTTCAAAACACGATGTCGAAGTGGCTTGAGGACAGCAAATGCCCTCTCAATAGCAATAAGCGCAAGAGTTGCAAGAGACTCCAAGGCGCCCTGATGTGAAAAATCAGTCAAAATCGAGAGAAGATCACGACCATTACAATTTACAACATTATTTACCGGTGCTTTAGTTACATAAATGATGAGAATCTTTACGATGAACATCCCAGCCAAAAGATCAGCGATGGAAAGATTGATAAGTAGAATGTTCGTTCTAAGGTGTCGATATTTTCTTACGAATATTACAAGACCAATGATGTTACATACGATAATCAGGAAAGCTTCGAGTGAAAGTAGAACAATCCAGAGCTCTCTCAAAAATGGTGGATCCATGATGTCCCTGTCACTGGGTTTCTAAAGGTAGCTTAACCAAGGACAGTTGAGATTTGTTTGACATGTTCTTAGACCCTCACTAATATATATATATAGAGAGAGGTGTGGACATGGTCGTACCATAAACGGAAGTAAAGAAATGGCTTTTTGAACGCTCTTGCTTCATGAACATCAGATAAACTGCATGATTCAAAATTTTAATCAACAAGACTCTATGTTGAAGTGTTTCATATAAAGCCTCTATGTGTTGTGATCTTCCCACCCAGCAGTTTTGTTCAATATTATTAGGCGTATGATCGTACCAATAACAGAAGTGATGGTTGGCTGTCAATGCTCCTCCTTGTTTACATGGTAAACTTCAATTAATTGATAAACTAGTGAAAACGTGTCTTAATCACCATTGATAATCAGTGATCATTGAAGCGAAAAGGTCATAACAAGGGATTTCAAACGCTATTTCATAACGTGTTATCGATGTTAATCATTTCCAATTTATTCGGAGAGTGGAAACAATTACATTGTTTTAACATGTCAAATTAAAGATTGATCAGATATAACATACAACAAACTTTTTTTATTAAGCGACTCTAGTGTTATTTGATTGACCCATGACGGCAGGTGAATGTCTTGATATTACAGTATTGCAAACAAAAGTCCATTTCTTCTTAATAAAATCACATATCCTTTGGATGATCGTTATTAATCAAAGTTATCAGGTTAGAAAAAAAAACATCAAAACGCCAAGAAACATATTTGCCATGAACAAACGAGTATTAAATATTATATATTTATTTATCAATTTTAGGAATATGTATTTTTGTAATATGGAATGGCCTTTCACATTTTCAACACAACATCTGTTCATTTTTTTTCAAATGTTCCTTTTAATCTAAGTTACAAGTTTAAGGATTTTGGCCTTCCATGCTAGTTTTTAAAGGGGAGTGTTGTCATCCTGTTTTTTGTTTTTGTTTTGTTTTTGAAGCCCTTTGCCAATGAATTTTTACTTCAAACTTTTCTTGGAAACATTGACACTAAGACAAGTATAGCCTGCGTAGCGGCTCTCTTGGGGAGGGGAGAAGGGATTTGGGGCGAGGAAATCCCCTCTCCCCTCCCCAAGAGCCGCTACGCAGGCTAAGACAAGTAAAAAGGGTTATACAAGCTAGGATGTGTTATATTGTGAATGGCGAACGGGAGGTGACATTAATTGCCCAATATGGAAGAGTCAGGTTTTGACGTTTATCTCAAGTGGTTATGTTTTTCAAAAAAGTCAAAGTATGAAATATTTCATGATCTAAAGGTTTTACAAATACTGCTATCGATGTCATTTTGATTTTATATTTTAAAAGTATACCTTCTAATATAAATAGAAAACTCATTCAAGCTCTTGATTTTGACATATAGTTCATCAGCAAAAGATAATTGTTGTTTCATTTCAACGTTTCTAAGTTATTTAAGTAAACAGAAAGAGCAGTATAGTTACAAAATAACATATGACTCAAATGTAATTAAAGTTTTTTTTGCAGGTGTTTGTTCAATGCTTATATACATAGTCTTTCCATTTTTAGAGAACTAGTGTATAGAGAGAGGCGAGGGCCCAGATCAGCGCAGCGTCGTCAGGATCCAACTAACTAATAGAAAACCAATTATGAGCCCAATTTGGGTCGTGCTGTTTTCACTGGAAGGGTTGACTATTATCATAGCTAACGTTCTCAGTCTTGTCATCTTCTTTAGAAAATTTCGCCATCTTAAGACATGCATCTTGCTGATCAATCTTTCTGTTGCAGACCTTTTGGCTGGGTTGTTTGTGGTCAATTTAATTTTTAGATATACAACGGAATTCTCACTAGATATGGCTGAATCCGCCTGCTCCGATAGTTTTCTTTGGACTTTGTTGGATTTCTCACATCAAGGCATATTAGAATCTATTATAACGCTTGCAATTATTGCATTTGAAAGAGCATTTGCCGTGATAAAGCCACTGCGACATCGCGTTATTAAGACAAGATATTATCAATTTGGTATTGGATTAACATGGATTATTTCGTCTATTCCAACTGCAATCGGTTTAGCGATGAGATGCAAGACGCGCATTAGAGAGCTTGTGTTTAGCTTAAGTTTTGCGATCGAGGTTGCATCTCTGATCATCATGTTTGTGGCGTATGTCGCCATCTACATCAAACTGAGATTCTTTCCCGTTTTCCAGCACAACGCCAACACGCAGATGCAAATGAAACTGTTGAAGACACTGTTCATTGCAACTGTTGCTTCTATTGGTACCATGCTGCCATTTGGAGTGTATTTGGGATATACCCTATCTTGCAAAGCGTGTGTGCCTAATCAAGACGCATACAAAGCTACCATATTTTTGTCCATCTCAAACTCTTTTATCAACTTTGTAATCTATACATGGAAAATGCCTGAATTTGGCAGAGAAGTAAAAAAGTTGATTTGCTTCTGTTGCAAGGCAAATCTTGTCCATGCAGATCACAGAATAACAAGTAATCGAGAAACAAAAGTAACATATTCATCTAGGGCTATTGGAAAGAATAGAGTTTTTGACGTCAACATAGCATCAAACGAGCAATGACATTGGTTTACAACTGAACATCATTCCAGCCAGTCGGGTGTGGCCAAAAAGTGTGGCCAAAAGTACAGTATGTGAAAAGCAAAATAATCATACTTAGTATTATAATGAGACATCTTTAATTAAAAAAACTGATTTGTATAGAAACATTTATAAAATTCATGAATAATTAGAAAGAACAATAGAAAAAGACTACCTTGAAGGCATCTGTAGAGAAATCGTCCTGATTTGCCTAAGGTTTGGCTTGAAATATCTTGACCAATTGCAAATTAAATCTAATTTCACAATTATTAATGTAGAATAGCAGCATTGATCTAGACATTTCATAAGTAATATACAATATTCGCGTCCGATCTCCACAATATTCCGTTAAATTCCCATCCCTGAAAAGATGTTGAGTAAGGTTTACTCTCATACCAAATTCATTGGCAATCACATCAACATTGATTCGATCGCGAGGGGGAGTATGTTTTTATATGTATAATTACTGGGATTAGATATTAAGTACGGCGCTAGCTTATCTTGATTTTGAAAAATTCTTTAATGACGTTTGTGTACATACATCACACCATCCGTGTGCATCCTTACTGCGTAAGATTATATATAAGCTTGCTAAACTAGCCTAACCATATAAAAACTTTATTCTTAAAAAAATGCAATCTTTTACAAAGTGCTGTTACTGAAACAGCCATTATTTAAAAACTTTTCTAAGTTTTCTCTTGTACAAAGTGCTGTTTATCTGGAACAACTTGATTTAAGAAAACAATGTTATCATGTGGTCACTCTGCTTCATCTGTATCTGTAGATTAAAAAACAGAAACGTCTCTAATAAAACGTTCTTGTTGTGGACATGTGGATCGAGTGTTGTATGTCGATATTTATGACTGCAGGAAAAGAAGGGAAGCGAGCTGGATGCAAAAGGTATAGAAAGTTTGATTGGATTTATTTGACACTTGTCTCACACATAGATTAGAAATGAAATGATATCAACCTACTCAGTTGTTTACGAGAGTTTTGGCGATAAAACGCTGTCACAATATTTACAACTGTATCTAGCATTTACAATATAAATATAAGTCTGTATATATAAACAATAATTACAGAAATGCTTGTTTTTTATATGCAAAATGCATATAATTGTGTTAATCATATTAAAAAGTATATACATAATTCTATAAGTTTACAATGATTTGTAAAGCACTTTGGCTCTGAGGCTGAAATGTATCTTAATATAATAGTTTTGGTCGTGTTAAATTTACCTGTGTAGTCATCCAGTTGTTTTAACGTTTCCATAACACGCATGCGTGTTCGCGCAACGTCTTGTTTTGCTTTTAGTACTTCCGGATCACGTGATTTGTCGAGTTGCTGTGCAGTCAGCTCGACTTTCGTCATCATATCCATTATCCCTCCTAAAATAAATAGACCAAAAACAGACAAATAATATGTTCTTTGGATTTAACATTATTGTTTAAGGTAATGACAAAAAAGTATTTTTACCCGGCAAACGACAATCACTAGCTTTCGATTTTTTGTAACAAAGGATTTTTCTCGAGACATTTTAATCACATTTGCTTTCATCAAGAAATTACATTCGTTTGTATTTTTAAAACATAATATAATCAACATTTTGAGCAAATTGTTTTAATGAGTAGACGGTATAAGCTTTAGTCAAACATTTCGTTATCACTTCATTAAGGCAACAAACTTGCAAACATTGGAAAACCTCCAAAGGATAAATTACATTTTCAGGGACTTTTGTAAAAACGAGTGTTGCTGCATTGTTGTACTCACGTTTATGAAGTGTAGCAAGGTCTTTGTTGAAATGAATCTTGACCAATGTCGAGATCTGCAATTAGTCAATCAGTTAAGAAAACAAATAGTTGCGAATGTGGGTCTTGTGGTCTCTCTGTGTAACCAGCCGGTTTGGTTTGTTACTAAGTCTCATGTTGGTAACGTCACGAGAAACTAGAATCGACTAGTACGCATTGCTTACCGCATCGACCATGTGCTTTAAACCGGCTAGTAGGTTGAAGAGAACTCTGAAATAAGATAAGAAAAATTGTCTCTTTTTATTCCGTGCGATAATTCATCAACTAGAAAATCTTGAGCATGTTTGTTAAGGCTGATTTACGCGGCGCGATTTGCAGTATACAACTAGTCGTGAGGTTCAAATCGTACATTCTTTTAAAACCAGTTGTAAGTCATTTTAAAACATGTTTAATTTTAGAGCGCGTGGGACAAGTTTTAGAAGTTACGGCTATTCGTATACTACACATCGCACCGTGGAAATCGGGCGCTGGGAAAATAATGAAAGCTTTTATAAATTCTATTAATGCGATATCATTGATAAACAATGACATATTATGTACCTTAACAAAGGACGATTGTTTGTAGTTGGTGATGCTGTTGCTGTTGGTAAGACTAGAAGAAGAAAAAACAATGAAAACTAGAACAAGATTTATGACGTCACACTTTGTTTTATGTAGAGAATAGAATCGTGAAATCTAATGAAATTTGACAAAAATGTGCTCCTAGTTCATCTTCAAATGGCCTGGTTTTCGTTTATAAAATGAGTAAAGAGATAATACATAACATCCTGTGCATTTGACGGCTATTCCACTCCTCGCGCACTATACATGCGGCGAAAAACTGACAAATTGTGCTTTAATACCTCGGTAGTTACACAAATCTTGGTTACAGCATTTCACAGAACAATGCGAGACCTTTCCAGTCTGTGTGGCACGATCACATGCCATTCTGCAATCACTTAGTTTTGTGCAGCCCGAGGCGTAGATTCTCTGTCCAGTACGTTTGATAGTGTACTGACCAATATAACATACCGAGTCGCTTTTACATTTTTGTATCGTTGGTTTGCACTTGACTGGGTACGGAGCCAAACATTTGAAGCATTTGGTCGCAGACTTAGGAATAACTTTAAAAAACAGAAATGATAAGGTTTACTTTTAAAACAGAAAGGAGAAATTCGCTATGGTGCTCAACGACTGGTGTTACTTACTTGTAGGAGAGACCGTTGCATTAATGACTGTAAACGATACAAAAACACACAAATATGATTAGCAACATAGAAAAAACTATTCTCCAATTGACATCTTTGCATACTAACTCCGGAACGTTTCACACTATTTCGAAAGCTCACGTAATACATTAATTGATGGTTTACGCGCTTCCAGTGAGACTCGCATTAGTAGGCTTCATTTCTTCAGTATCCATTCTCTCATTCATCCGACTGGTATTAATTGCAGAATGTTCTTCCTATACGCCTCCATTGCAGCCGTTTTGTAGTTCACCCACATTGCGGCTTCAACGCAGGCTAGTTCTTTGTGAAGTGCATTGTATTATTTATTCATTTAGTACCTCTTTCACAACAAGTTCCGGTGAATCCAGCAGGACAAACACAGTATCCTGTTGTTGGTGATCCGCCATTTTGACACGCATTTCTGTTACATGTTCTCGTCTCATTCAGATGATAAAGACAGCCACCTTTGCATCTCTCTACAATCACTTTGATTCTTGTCCTGTGCTGGGTACCTGCATGGAACGTAATAGATCAGAATAAATAATATATCTGTATATCTTAGAGTACTGAAAAAGAGGATAAAAGTTGTCTCTGATTAATTTTTTCTTTAGACGTTTCGATCGTGTTACTGCGATCTTCCTCAGTAGATGTAATATATGCAAACTTGAAATTAATAAGAGACAACTTTTATCCTCTTTTTCAATATGAAAACTGATTACAAAATCTTCAATTATATACTTTTGAGTACTTTGCGAGTAGTTGGATTGGGAGAG
Source organism: Diadumene lineata (assembly GCA_918843875.1). Lineage (NCBI taxonomy): Eukaryota > Metazoa > Cnidaria > Anthozoa > Actiniaria > Diadumenidae > Diadumene > Diadumene lineata. The sequence continues at coordinate 13,046,423 of OU974080.1, forward strand.
GGATAGAATTAATATTCCTCTTTATTATTAGTTTTTGAAAAATATGCTATGCAAAACTACAGAACTAAAGACCAAAGGAAACAACAAGTTGGCTTTTCAAACTACTTCACATTCATTTTGCTGTAACGGAAATTCGCGTGATTTCGATTTACTTACAGTAGTCTGCTGGTCTGCGTAAGCTCAACAAACTCAAACAATATGATAAAAAATCGTACATGTAATTGCCATTATTTCTATCGATCTCAGAAAGACACTGAATAACTACCAAATCCATGCTCTCTCTATAATTTCCTCACGGTGATATGTATATTTTGATTGCCGCATATTTGTATAACAGGAAATCGATTGCTAAGTTTTTTTTATCTTTATATGCCATTGTTTCCACCGTTTGTTAAAGAACATTAGGTTATGCCCCCATTGCCATCAATCTTTATTTTCATCAATGCATCAAATCCTGAGTACAAAAAAGCAAGATCATAGACAAACTTTGCAATGACTACTAAGTCTACAACTGTAGCGGCCCCAGGCCGAGGTCAGTGACTGCTACGTATGGACCCTTCCCCTCCCCCCACTGTCGAATTATTACCTTGATTCCCACATTTGTCTGTGCAAGAAGACCAAGGCGACCATAGACCAACTTGACAGTTAGTGCTACGACATGGAGGGATGGTACGACGGCGCCAACCTCTATTCCAGCGAGGGATACCACTGCAGTCTTCGTTAAGGAGCAGAAACAGAAGAAGGACTATCGCTGATTGTCTTATCGAAGACGCCATATTACACAGCGCGGGATTCACTGTAAGGCTGGAAACTGACTGACGTCAAACTGACTTTTTTGCTACTAAAATAATAAAGAGTTAAAAGAAAGATTTAATTTTCTTAATGTTCTACAAACTCAGGAATAATCTAGACTCAATTCGGTTATAAAGGTGTATCAAAAAGAAAAAAAGTGAAAACAAACAATGTTAAATTAGCGGCCGGTTAGATGCCTCAGCGCCACAAAACTAATGACTGACTTGCAATTTTGAACAGCTCACTCCAGTCTTTCTCTCTCCGTTCTCTCTGCTAAATAAAACAATGAACTTAAAGTATTTTAAAATGAAGAAAGGACTTCACCGATGCAATGGAAGTCAATGTTATAGAAAGAGTCAGAATTTGAATTTGATTAATCTCACATGAGATATTCAGCTGCCTCGCGGTTTCACACTGAAAATCTAAAGAAAATCTCAAAAGAGTTAACGCAATTTTTAGATATTTAAATTAAAAGTTTGAGTGATTAAAAATGTCATATCAGCATACAAAAAGATGAAGAAAAAATAAAATTCACTAAAAATAAATATTAATATTCAGAAATCTGTGATTTAAAAGTATATATTTTTTCGTGTATACACATAAGTGTGAATATTATGAATATTTGAGTAACTGAAAATGGCGTATTGACTTACCAACTTCACTTCACTCGTCACCTTTCAACTCAGCTATCACGCCCGCTAACTGCCGATTTACTACCTCACTGTCCTCAATGAGCAGAAGAATAAACTGACACATTTCAGAATACAAGCATTTTCTAATGGTTTAAACACAATAGACATAGTGCTAATATGGCATAAGGAAATGTTGAGGTCACTGCTTCAGTTAACTAGTATCGCACATAATGTCTTTTCCCGGCTTTATATAATGCAGACGCTGTTCTTTGTCACTGAAAAAGTGGTGTATTAGCACGACTAGCACTGCAATGGTTTAAAATCCAGTGTATTACTTTGCTTTAATTTGTGTAATAATTTGCTCGATTCAATAGTTACTTTCAGTTTTTATAATAAAATTTCATAAAAATAATAGAAATAGAAATAAATTGATATTGAAGAAGGTCTCTGGCTAAGTTATACAAACTGCCTTTTTCGTGATAACATACAACAAGAGCTTGCCACTTTGGGGTGAGTATCAGTGATTAGTTACATTTTGATACGACTGTTGCTCGGGGGGGGGGTAGTTCCTTATAGCGGAGCTCCGCGCGGGCCGAAGGCCCGCGCAAGCGGAGCACCATAATTAAGAAAATATGGTAAACCATGGAGCTCATTTGAAATCGACCACAGGAAGCCCGGATTTCAGGAATACGTACGTCCGTCCGTGTACATTCACGCAAAATTTGCTGACCAGTTATAGTGGGCGCAAAAACAATCATTATTTTTGCAGTTTGATGCAGTTTACTGAAATTTTTCTACAAAATGTATTTCTACACTGGACAAAGAGCACGAAACTGGTACAGCTAACCTGACGGCTTGAAGAGATTTGACTGAGAAAGAGAAACAAAGACCGCGGCGTGAAAAAGAAAAATAACTACGATTCAACGATGAAAAGCTACTTCAAAATATTTTCACTGACAAAATAAGTAAAAGTCCCTCATGGCGCTGTTTTTAACCATCCAAATGTGCAGTCATGCAGAGCTGTCATAATTCATCAATAGTCATTCAAAGCTGGAGATTTTACAAGTTGTATTTTCTGGAAGAGTTTATTTGACAAGTTTGTCAGATGGTAAAAAAGACCGTATTCTTCATGGATTCTTCGTGGCGTTTTTCAGTCATTACTTATAAATTAATCTACTTTTAAAAGTAAAATCGACGGCGATAAAACTTTTATAAAAACAAAAACAAAACAAATACGCGCTGCATTTGCAGCAATTCAAAAGAGGTGAACAGCAAGACGAACACGACTCACGAAGATAATTTCTCTCTGTTCATTCATCAATTTTTACGGAACATTCATACCACGGAGAGCTGTAGGATCAATGCCGATTTATCAACTATTCACAACAAAAAACTTTTCACACAAGATGTTTGTCAACAAAGTAGGACTGCCAGTTCAGGGAGTGGATGGAAATGCAAATTTAGTACAATGTGTGATCGAGCAACACGAGCTTGCCATCGCCGTTCAGTTGAACTGTGTAAACTTTTTAGAGGCGGTGAAAATGGTTTTTGCCACTTTTAAAATTCTAAAAACATGAACAAGCTTATTGTAATCAGAACTGAGGACAAAAAGTTCAGTGGAAAAGTGACAGTACAGGACAAGAAACTTGGCGCCGGTATGTTTACATTTTTTGACGATATTTAATGAATTTCTTTTTCACCATCCACATGAAAGCAGTTTGCAATAATTATATTTGTTTTTGTAAGATATTTATCCATCGTTGATATGTTTATGTGTGTCGGTGTTTTTAATTTGATTCTTGTAATTCTTTGATTTGTTATTGAAAATAAAACGCTTGTATGAATTCGTCATTGTACTTACTTATCTACAAGTTAAAATTTCAAAACTTCATACTAGCTATTTTTTTTAATGAGTTACGCAGTATTCACATTTGATAATTAAAAATTCACAACCGTTTTAGATAGCTAGATTACCAATAAGTAATTCATTACACATTTCACCAGAAAAGTGAAATTTTTGTCGATTGTTATAACATTTTTTTTCAAACGTGAAAGAGAGTAAAGCGAGAAGCGCGAGGGGATTTGTTTACAACTCAAGGAAGCCATTTGAGTGCTTTTCTAACTTCTCATTGGACAATCAATTTTAATTGACAAGTGCTATTTTTACCATGCATAACAACATATTTTTCGCATTTTTGCGTATAATAAAATGTTGTCGCATGCATAAAGCTTTGTGTATTTCAATTGATTATATGATTATTTGATCATGAAAATAAAATAACATAGCAAAAAAAAAAAAAAAAAAAAAATGATCAAGAATAATTTGTAGTGAATGAACAAATGAAAGAATGAATGATTGAATAAATAATTCGTTTCATTAAATCGGAGCTCCGCTATTAGGTTTACCTAATTTTTTATATTAGCGGAGCTCCGCGCGGGCCGAAGGCCCGCGCAAGCGGAGCACCATAATTAAGAAAATATGGTAAACCATCGAGCTCATTTGAAATCGACCACAGGAAGCCCGGATTTCAGGAATACGTACGTCCGTCCGTGTACATTCACGCAAAATTTGCTGACCAGTTATAGTGGGCGCAAAAACAATCATTATTTTTGCAGTTTGATGGAGTTTGATGCAGTTTACTGAAATGTTTCTACAAAATGTATTTATACACTGGACAAAGAGCACGAAACTGGTACAGCTAACCTGACGTCTTGAAGAGATTTGACTGAGAAAGAGAAACAAAGACCGCTGCGCGAAAAAGAAAAATAACTACGATTCAACGATGAAAAGCTACTTCAAAATATTTTCACTGACAAAATGGTTAAAAGTCGCTCATGGCGTTTTTCTAACCATCCAAATGTGCAGTCATGCAGAGCTGTCATAATTCCTTTAATAGTCATTCAAAGATGGAGATTTTACAAGTTGTATTTTCTGGAAGAGTTTACTTTGACAAGTTTGTCAGATGGTAAAAAAGGCGGTATTCTTCATGGATTCTTCTTGACGTTTTTCAGTCATTACTTATCGACTAATCTACTTTTAAAAGTAAAATCGACTGTGTTAAAACTTTTATAAAAACAAAAACGAAACAAATACGGGCTGCATTTGCAGCAATTCAAAAGAGGTGAACAGCAAGACGAACACGACTCACGAAGATAATTTCACTCTGTTCATTCATCAATTTTTACGGAATATTCATACCACGGAGAGATGTAGGATCAATGCAGATTTATCAACTATTCACGACAAAAAAAACTTTTCACACAAGATGTTTGTCAACAAAGTAGGACTGCCAATTCATGGAGTGGATGGAAATGCAAATTTAGTACAATGTGTGATCGAGCAACACGAGCTTGCCATCGCCGTTCAGTTGTACTGTGCAAACTTTTTAGAGGCGGTGAAAGTGGTTTTTGCTACTTTTAAAATTCTAAAAACATGAAAAAGCTTATTGTAATCAGAACTGAGTTCAGTGGAAAAGTGACAGTACAGGACAAGAAACGTGGCGCCGGTATGTTTACATTTTTTGACGATCTTTAATGAATTTTTTTTACCATCCACATGAAAGCAGTTTGCAATAATTATATTCACTTGTTTTTGTAAGATATTTATCCATCGTTGATATCTTTATGTGTGTTTTAATTTGATTCTTGTAATTTTGATTTTGTTATTGAAAATAAAACGTTTGTATGAATTTGTCAGTGTACTCATCTGCAAGTTAAAATTTCAAAACTTTATACTAGCTATTTTTTAATTACGCAGTATTTACATTTGATAATTAAAAATTCACAAGCGTTTTAGATAGCTAGATTACCAATAAGTAATTCATTTCAAATTTCACCAGAAAAGAGAAATTTTTGTCGATATTGTTATAACATTTTTTTTCAAACGTGAAAGAGCGTAAAGCGAGAAGCGCGCGGGGATTTGCTTACAACTCAAAGAAGCCATGTTAATGCTTTTCTAACTTCTCATTGGACAATCAATTATAATTGACAAGTGCTATTTTTACCATGCATAACAACATATTTTTCGCATTTTTGCGTATAATAAAATGTTGTCGCATGCATAAAGCTTTGTGTATTTCAATTGATTATATGATTATTTGATCATGAAAAGAAAATAACAGCACAAAAAAAAAAAGAAAAAAAAAAGATCAACAATTTGATAATTGGTAGTGAATGAACAAATGAAATAATTTATGATTGAATAAAAAGTTCATTTCATTAAATCGGAGCTCCGCTATTAGGTTTACCTAATTTTTATATTATTTACTATACGGGGACGTTCTCCCAAATGGTGTACTTTACCGTATGTTTAACATGTCTTCAACAGGGTGTTGATATTGAATCTAATAGAACACTCAAGTAAATATTGACATCTCTACGTGATGAATAGGGTCTACATTTTACCAATTTCTCTTGAATAGGATATGGATTTTCGAAATTTCGCTCTCTTAAATAGGGTCAGGGTTTTGAGGTACCAACGGAACATCCATGTGAAAAACTGGATCAGGTACCCCCTCCCGCCGGGGACTGTTGTTTGTCAGTTTTTCACGATCGATAATGACTAGACAGCTAACAATGATATCAAGCTATTTCCTGTTGCAGCGCATCTCTTCCAGGGAAGGGGGGGAGCAAAGGGGGATGGGAATCAATTCCCGACTCCCCCTGAAGAGTCTCTGTGGTAAGGCTGTTTACGTTCGTACGTTTGTGCGTCATCGAAGGTAAACGGTTTCACGTACACCAGTGCATTTACGTAGTGTGGTTGCTGTGTAGTAGAAATATAACGAGATTTCTTGGTGGTTTATTTTTGTTTCTATATTTTTGTTTTTGAATTGTTATGTATACTTCCATTATTCAAGATAACAATTACCTATAGCAAAACTATCGGTTTTCCAACAATGATTGTGTGTAAATCCACATCTAGGTCCTTGACGTCATAAACATTAAAGAGTTTGAAATGACAAGTTGAAGTAGACTCTTACAAGAATTAAATCAATGCTGTAACTGAGAATTGCTCTGGGGCAATTAGATTGAGCCACGAACAGCAAACAACAGTTCTCTACAGCCGATTACGAATGGAGACTAAAATTCGATGATATTCAATTCAATTAGACTCTTTTTTTTACATTTTTGTTTTGTTTCATAAGCAGCCGGGTTTCAGCAAAACAGGATGTTTTATCCATTTAGTATTTGTATGCAAGACACGTGGTATATTCTTGGCCTCGATCAAGCGTTCCCACTAAAAGGTCATTGTTGAGTAATGGAATCAGAAACTGAAATTCAACTGAAAAGTGAACCATGCAAATGGCCAAATACAAATTATTCTTCTAGACAAATAATTTTAAGCGATTAAAAGATTCTAAAATATTTTGAAAAAAATATTCAAAATTAAGAATTTCAAGAAAGAGGTCCTGAGACTCTGTCAACAACGTCTTCAGATCTTGTCAGATCAGCCCGCTCATATTTCAAGTTGTTTCTCGCTAAAACACATCACGAACGGGAAAATTTTAGACACTATAAAATTCCCTGCACTAATTGTTTTGATTCACTTCGCAAGAAGCATTCTTAGCTATACAGAAAGGTGAGTGATCAAAGTGTTTGAATTGACAATTTTTTTATGGAACAATGAGATAATGGAAATCGGACATTGTTTTTTTTTTATTTTCAACAAGTTTTATTCTTTGCGTATAAGCTATATGTATTTGTGTGGTGCTGATTTACATGTTTGTGGTCTAACTTTATTGTTATTCTATAAATATATGCTAAATTGGAATCATTCTCTCAAACAAAGAGCTCAAGAACTCGTCTTCATAATGAGGTTACTACTGACCTTCGTTTTCCTGGGATTAGTTGGTTCGTTCGTTTTGCCAACATTAACAGAAGGTAATATACTGTTATATTTTAGCACGCTCGCACAATGATATTTGTATTCTAAATAATTGAAGCCGTAGTAATAGCAGCGGCATCCAGGGTCTATAACGTTACCCGTTATTGGCCATTTTAATTACTCGGTTATGCGATAATTTTGAAAATAATTCCTCGTGACTCGCGATAAAAAACCATCGCGTGATTCGTTAATATCAAATAAAATTATCCGATATAATTCGTGAATTTATGCTGCTTATTTTCGTTATTCTGAAAACTTAGCCGTAAAGAATAATTCCGGGTGAAATTAAATATAATTTCTTTGCTCGGACGTCTGGCGATTATTGTTACCGTTTACCGTGTTTTTTTATGCTTTCGGCAGAGGTTCTTATACGTTATATATACATTTTCTGGTAAAATTCTCCGTTATTTTGGGATTTCATTCGTAGTGATTCGGCCCACGTATCCCCAACACTGATCCTCATTAAGGGGGCGTATTCGATAATGAACATTTGACGCAGCAGAGAGGGGGGTGCTTGGAATGGAAACCTGTCTGAAGGCAGCCTGATCGAGTGGTTTAATAGTGTCTAAATAGGGTGGCAGTCATTACGGCTAACGGTTACTCACAAAAATGGACTTACAAAAAATCATGATATTTCGGGATTACAGTTTTTGTTAACGGTTCATTGTCACCTGCATAATTAATAAAGCGTTCTTCCCGAAACCAGTGATCTTAGGTTCGAATCTTGCTTGATCCTCAGTGCTCAGTCACCAGATCCTCACTGATTTTCTATACGACGATTTCCCTTTTGGTCTCAAATTGCCCTGAAGTTAACGGACAAAACACTAAATTGTTAGCCGTAATCCGTCACAGAGCCCCCCCCCTTTCATTGCCATCCCATGATCAATCGTTTTATTTTATCTTTTTAAGCTGGATGCAGCTCTTCACGGAACATCCGTCGTGTCTACGTTGTCCGTCGTAGTCTCCAGCTGGTAAGGTTTGTTTCATGGTGCGCTGTAGCTCATTCAGGCTTGATCCTTGAGATGACTGACGGCAAACAATGTGTCTTGGAGTACATGGGTGATGGCAGGGCTCATCTTTATGACGCAAGACCTACATCAACTAGGAATTGCTGGTTCAAAAGTTGCAAGGTGAGGTTACTTGTTCATATGTGTGTGATCGTAAAAAAAAACACGAAGCATGAAAATACGGTTTGAATTCCCAAACAATTTTGCAACTGAGTGTAGCCTTCTGTGAATCCATCTTTTATGTAATCGTTTATTCATCAATTTATATTACTCACTAGATACTTGTCATGAAAGACGATAGTGGTAAGCAGTACAAATGGACTCGACAGAAGTATGGTACTAGTACTGCCAGATACTCAAGGGCCAGAATCTCACCACAGCAAGCCCAACAAAAGATGCAATCGCTCATGGGAAGTAATTATGACCTGATACGTAATAACTGTCATTTGGGTCAAGAAAGACTTCGTCGATTATGGGGTATGCGTGTGAGACGACCTTATCATCCCAAATTGAATAGCGTTTGCAGTTGTAGCCTTCTTGGTTGGTTGCCAGGCAACATCGGCAACATTTTGAGGCTTGTAAAAGTTTACTGTAGAATCAGGTCTGGATAAAAGGTAGGCATACAACAGAAATGAACGTATGAATTCATATAAACGCAGTGTGTATCTTCAAAGAGAAACTGTGGCGATCTGGAATTTTGAGCAAGACAAATGTACAGGATAGGGATCTTGAATTGTCATACTTTGGCTTTACTTTGAGGATCTAGAGTACTTGTAGGCCTTTTAACGATGATTTAATTTTTGATTTTTCTAGAGGCTGTTTTGAAGATACATTTACTAGGAAAACGCCGAATCGAAAATGGCTGATGATTTCCAGAACTAGGCAGTAGTCAGTCTAATTAAGTGAACAGTTCATCTTCGGGCTTTGTTCTTATCGTTGAAAAATGGCACAAAACTCATGGAAACCAGTCTATTTGAAGTTAAACTACAATATAAGAATCAATACAAAACACTGTCGATGCGTGACGACTGGCTAGCCTCGTTTCTGTGATCTCGCCCCAGTACATAACCGCGCCGTCCGCCATATTTCGATTCGAGCATCACTTCTAGATAATTGCACATATATAGCGTGTACATGTTCATTACATTACATTGTATTCTACAATACACTAAACCAATAGCTTTATGCTTCCCCCCCCCCCCCCCCTTCCCCTCCCTCCCTCCACCGGGGTGCTACTTCAGCTGGCAGCGGGCAGGATAGTCGTATTTTAGGGATCACATTTAGGGATATAATATTTTACTTTTAGGGCGTCTGAAGGGTTTTTGTGCCAAACCTCTACACAGAGATCAAAATCTTATACTGTCACGCCCAATTTCGTAATACTCAGGGAGTTTTCTATTTATAGCATTTATTTATTCATTTTTATATTTCCTGGATGTCTAGCAGTCTTCCCTTAAAATGTCTCTGCAGTCGTACATTGATGAATTATTTCCATCATGATAATTCTAACGAAAATTTTGATATCAAATAAAATCTCTCGATCTCAATCAACTGAAATAGAGAACAGCATGTGATTGAACAAATACAAGTCTATCCGATATCAATAATCCCAATGATTGCAATCTCATATTATCTTGTCTCATGGTTTACTAATGCAATACTGGTTATTCAGCTTCAGATTCTAAGTACATTGCATCCACCTGAAAGAATACTAACAAGAACCAGTTCATGATCGATCTTCACGTAATATTGTCTCTAGTGTTAAGGCCGGCACACACTAGGCCACAAGTCGCAGCGACTTATCCCCGCGACATGTCGCCTCAGTGTGCACTGGTTCAGCAACCCCAACCGGTTGGATTTCATGCGGCAAGTCGCAGCAACAAAATTCAACAATTTTCGCCAAAAAATGTTAGTACACACGGGAGGAAATTGTCGCTGCGACATGTCGCCTAGTGTGTACCGGCCTTTAAAGTGCTAATGCACCATTTATGTAAAATGATTCAATTAAATTTTGATCAGATATCACATCGATGAATTTTCGTTGTTTTTAGATTTAGTATAGCTAATCACCTACTGCCGCATAAAGCATCTTATAGCGAGTTATGAAACGAGCTTTGAAGCGGTTGCATTATGATTCACAGATATAGCGTTTGCACCCTGTTCCTTGATTGTGATTCACAGATATTGTGTTTGCATCTTGTTCCTTGACTATGATTCACAGATATAGTGTTTGCATCTTGTTTCTTGATTATGATTCACAGATATAGTGTTTGCAGCCTGTTCCTTGATTTTGTTTCATAGATATAGTGTTTGCATCTTGTTTCTTGATTATGATTCACAGATATAGTGTTTGCATCTTGTTTCTTGATTATGATTCACAGATATTGTGTTTGCATCTTGTTTCTTGATTATGATTCACAGATATAGTGTTTGCAGCCTGTTCCTTGATTTTGTTTCATAGATATAGTGTTTGCATCTTGTTTCTTGATTATGATTCACAGATATAGTGTTTGCATCCTGTTCCTTGATTGTGATTCACAGATATGGTGTTTGCATCCTTTTCCTTGATTTTATTTCATAGATCTAGTGTTTGCATCCTGTTCCTTGAATTTGTTTCACAGGTATAGTGTTTGCATCATGTTTCTTGATTATGATTCACAGATATAGTGTTTCCACCCTGTTCCTTAATTTTGATTCACAGATATAGTGTTTGCACCCTGTTTCTTGATTATGATTCACAGATATAGTGTTTGCATCCTTTTCCTTGATTTTGTTTCATAGATCTAGTGTTTGCATCCTGTTCCTTGAATTTGTTTCACAGGTATAGTGTTTGCATCCTGTTTCTTGATTTTGTTTCACAGGTATAGTGTTTTGGACCGTACATATATGACAAAGCTGTTCCAGATCTGTTCTCATTGCATACCATGATAAAACTAGCGCTTCTGTCTAATCCACCATAGACACACAGTATTATACATGCTGCTAAAACAAATCGTCTCCAGTCCTTCTATTATAGACACGGTCTAATTAGTCACGTGTTAGCATCGCCCATATATGTACTTTAAATAGACATACAATTTATATGACGTGACAACAAGTCGTCACCAGTTCCTTTAATATAGACACGGTCTAATTAGTCTGGTAAAGGAATGCTTTGTGGATCAGAAGATGTCGAAGATATTTTGGTATGTTTAGTTTCCTAGCCAGACGTTTTCCTCTTATTTTCTTGGCTAGCTTGTGGATTGGGTTTACAGTACATGTTGGATGAGCAGACACAAATGAAATTTTTATCATAACCTTATTCAAGTATAAATAGTTGAGAAATGTCTTTCATGAATTCAATTTTTCAAAGGCCAATCAGGTTTTTTTCGAGGTTAGCATCAACAGTGGTTAATTTTAAAGCAATGTACAACAGAATTGCAAATTCTAACATTTTTAATAAATTGTTGTTTTACATGTTTTATAAAAGCTATACTGATAACTATCAGTTTTGAAATCAGTAAAATAGAACATTTGTACAAATGTAAAAAATAATTATTTTTTCACAATTTATGACTAACAAAATTATTGATTTAGTCTCTTATATTCATTAAGCTTGAATGTTTTAATAGTTACAAAAAATTATGTTTTTAAAATCAAAGCCATGGCAGAGTAATACTGAACTACCTGACATGGTAGAGCCCACCGAGGCACAATTATCTGATCAGTTTGTCCCTCGTTGGGCGATTGATTTTGCTTTGTTTGTGGCTCGCTGGGCGATTGATTTTGATTTGTTTGTGCCTCAGTTGGGCAGATATTGAACGAATTTGCACACCACAAAGCAGAAAGACTCATAAAAGCACATTGTCTTCCCCTAGAAACATCGCTGAAACGACTATCTCCTTGATGAATACTTTGACGAGCGAATAAAGTAGCATTTAACGACCTTTAACATTACAAACTTTCAAACGTTCAGTTATTGACACTGTAGTCCCAAATCATCCATCGCGACATAGCCCACGAGGATCGGATATTATCAGGCACCACAGGAACCCTACCAAGCGTAGTTTTCGTTCTGAATAGTGTGCTGCTCGCTCGCTACGCTCGCTTCAAGCAATAACATTGATAGAAATGGTATTGTCGGTCTCTGGCTTAAAGTTTAAACTTATACAAAGCGCCTTTTTTATCCACAATAGGTATTGCGGGATTGACCTTATTTGAAAGGCGGGATTCGGGAAATGAGCTAAAAAGGGAGCGGGATGCGGGATAAAAATATCGAGCGGAATTTGATGGTTTTGAGAATCGGGAATCGGGATATATCTCTGTAAACTCCTAATGGAACTCTTGTGGACCAGTTTTAACAAAAACAGTCATTCATGACATTAATCAGTTAACGTCAATCCATTTGGAAAAACGCGCAAAATTTCCTAAAATCGCTCAAAATCACCTTTAGTTTTGAGCGCTTTTTGGCAAATTTTGCTAAAATTGGTTTTGGGTCCCGCAATAGGCCTATAGGCAGTCCAACTCGACGAAGATGAGTCATCTAGCAGTATAGAAGAAGAAAGCGACTGTGAAGACAACAGCGACGAAGAAGGTCAAATGGCTATTTTAGATGGCGAGGCAGCATTTTACTTGGAAGAGTATCAAAATTTGGACAAACAGTTCATTTTAACTCTTGGATCATTTTTTTTTTACACTAACAAATATTTAGAAAAGATATAAACTGAAAAGAAGGGGAAACAGTCTCAAAAAAGTAAACCGAACGGAACTATGTCATTCTCAAGTCTGAGCTCAGTGAAAACTTACGCGTGAAACTTATTCCCTATAGTCGATATTATCCCGTTGTCTAACGATTAAACCTGCAAGTAATCTATATTTCAATTATTCTTTGGCGGGATCGGGATTTCGATGAAAAATTGAGCGGGTTTATGGGAATAAAACGAGCGGGATGGCGGGATCGGGGACCTCCATATGGACTCTCTTTTTCATCAATGACATAAAACAAGAGCTTGCCACTTTGGGGCGAGTATCAGTAGTCATTGACCATTTACGTTTTGATAACAACTGACAGCTAACAAAAAGCTGAGTAGGAATAGTGAACAATAATTGTCTACAACCGATTACGAATGTATACTGTATATGTAACATGCGAGAATATACAATTACAATTACTCTTTTTTTATTTTACTTTTTTTTGTTTTAACACGTCCCCAAAGCGGCAGTCGGGTTTCAGCAAAACAGGATGCGTTATTCATTTAATATTGCGAGACACGTGATATATTCCTGACCTTTGATAGGCATAGAAACCTTCTGCTAACGTTTAACTTTGTTACTAAGAAAAATAAGTCAATTACGAATGGATACTGTATATGTTATATTCGAGAAAATACAATTACAATTAGACTCTTTTTTTTCATGTTACTTTTTTTTTAACTTAGCTTGTCCCGGCCCAAACCGGCAGCCGAGTTTCAGCGAAACAGGATCCGTTTAGTATTGCGAGACACGTGATATATTCCTCACCTTGTTTTTGATAGCCATACCGTTCTGCAAACGTTTAACTTTGTTACTAAGAGGTCCTGACACTCTCTGTCGGCAACGTCTTCATATCTTATCAGAGCCCGCTCATATCAAGTTGTTTCTCGCTATAACACGTCGTTTACAAGCTATGACATCACGAACGGGAAAGGTTTGGACACTATAAAAGTCCCTACACTAATCATTTTGATTCACTTCGCAAGAAGCATTCTTAGCTATAGCAAGGTGAGTGGCATGATATTTTTACAATGGTTCAGTTGAATTTATATTTTTTTTTGAAATAATATAATTTTGGGAATCAGACATTTTCTTTTTTTAACTGGTTTTATTCTTCTCGTTTGAGCTATATTTGTGGTGCTGATTTACATGTTTCTGGTTTAATTTAGCTATGGACACTATTCGACACTGCTCAGACAGTGGTTTGTTATTCACATCAACTGAAGGCCACTGTCTGAACGATGTTTTACCGGGAAAAAGATCCCGAGAACTTTGTAACAAAGGACATGATCAATACATCTTACCTAAGATTAAAACAGAACGTTTAAAACCATCTTTTATAAATAGATGACTTTTAAACTTTATATAGATTTTTGTCCACCGTTTATCACTTTTTATATTGTAAAATTGTATATATTTATACTGTATATACAGTTGATCTCATTTCATTAAGAAGTTTACAAGTTAACAAATCACATTTTCATGTGAAGTGATTGTATTCCGTCATTAGAGCTTTTATTTTATCAAATCGTAAACTTCTAAACTTCTTTTTGAACAACGTTAATGGGATCGACTGTATTTTATATTCTATTATAACTTTCACGTTTGTTGAAAGTGTTTATTTCTAATTAGAAAATGACCATACCCACTCGGCCAATCAATGCTCAGCATTTCGGTGCTCATTATCCCATAGAGTAACTAAAGGTGTCAAGTGGTGGGGGGAGGGCTTTGAAGCACAGGGAAATTGTGGGGTAAAGAAAGCGTGGAATTTTATATCTAATTAGTATTCACAAAATACAAGAATGAGCCAAATATAGTTAACTATAAAATCCCCTGCACTTATTATTTTGATTCACTTCGCAAGAAGCATCCTTAGCTATATAGCAAGGTGAGTGAGCAAAGTGTTTGACTTGACAATTTTTTTGTTGGAATGGGATAATGGAAACCGGACATTGTTTTTTTTTCAATTGGTTTTATTATTTTCGGTATAAGCTATATGTATTTTTGTGGTGCTGATTTACATGTTTATGGTCTAACTTTATTGTTATTCTATAAATATATGCTAAATTGGAATCATTTTCTTCAACAGAGAGCTCAAGAACTCGACTTCATAATGAGGCTACTACTGACCTTCGTTTTCCTGGGATTAGTTGGTTCGTTCGTTTTGCCAACATTAACAGAAGGTAATATACTGTTGAATATGATGTAGTTATATATTTTAGCACTTTCGCACATTGATATTTGTATTCTACATAGTTGAAGCCGTATTAACAATAGCAGGGGCGTCCAGGATCTATATCGTTACCCGTTATTAATTGGCCATTTTCATTACTCGTTATGCGATAATTTTCAAAATAATTCCTCGTGACTCGTGATAGAAAAACATCGCGTGATTCGTTAAAATCTAATAAAATGATTCGATATTCGTGAATTTTTGCTGCTTATTTTCGTTATTCTGAAAACTTGACATTAAAAATTAAAAACTATTTCTTTGCTCGGACGTCTGGCGATTATTGTTACCGTTTACCGTGTTTTTTTATGCTTTCGTCAGAGGTTCTTATACGTTATATATGCATTTTCTGGTAAAATTAATCAATATTGCAAAAAAAATTTCGTGATTCGAGAAAACGTTTTTTGGTCTTCGTTCTCCGTTATTTTGGGATTTCATTCGTAGTGATTCGTGCCACGTACCCCTAACACTGATCCTCATTAAGGGGGCGTATTCGATAATGAACATTTGACGCAGCAGAGAGGGGGGTGCTTGGAATGGAAACCTGTCTGAAGGCAGCCTGGTCGAGTGGTTTAATAGTGTCTAAATAGGGTGGCAGTCATTACGGCTAACGGTTACTCACAAAAATGGACTTACAAAAAAATTATGCTATTTCGGGATTACAGTTACTGTTAACGGTTCATTTTCACCTGCATAATTAATAAAGCGTTCTTCCCGAAACCAGTGATCTTAGGTTCGAATCTTGCTTGATCCTCAGTGCTCAGTAATCCTCAGTGGTTTTCTATAAGACGATTTCCCTTTTGGTCTCAAATTGCTCTGACGTTAACGGTCAAAACACTAAATTGTTAGCCGTCATCCGTCACAGAGCCTCCCCCCCCCCCTTCATTGTGATTCCATTATTAATCGGTTTATTTTATCTTTTTAAGCTGGATGCAGCTCTTCACGAAACATCACTCGTGTCTATGTTGTCCGTCGTAGTCTAGATTTAGGCGTAAAGCCTGGTACCTGTGGTGTTGTAGCTCATTCAGGCTTGATCCTTGAGATGACTGACGGCAATCAATGTGTCTTGGAGTACATGGGTGATGGCAGGGCTCATCTTTATGACGCAAGACCTACATCAACTAGCGATTGCTCAAATTGTAAGGTGAGGTTAATTGTTCATATGTGTGTGACGATCGTAAAAAAACACGAAGCATGAAAACACGGTTTGAATTCCCAAACAATTTTGCAACTGAGTGTAACCTTCTGTGAATCCATCTTTTATGTAATCGTTTATTCATCAATTTACTTACTAGATACTTGTCATGAAAGACGATAGTGGTGAGCAGTACAAATGGACGCGGCAGAAGTATGGTACTAGTACTGCCAGATACTCAAAGGCCAGAATCTCACCACAGCAAGCCCAACAAGATATGCAATCGCTCATGGGAAGTAATTATGACCTGATAATTAATAACTGTCATTTGGGTCAAGAAAAACTTCGTCTATCATGGGGTATGCGTGTGAGACGTTCATATTATCAGATATTGGATAGCCTTTGCAAATGTAACCTTTCTGCTATGTCGTCAGGCACGCTCGAAAGCATTTCGAGGCTGGTAAAAAAATACTGTAAAATCGTGTCTGGATAAAAGGTAGGCATAACACAAAAATGAACGTATGAATTCATATATACGCAGTGTGTATCTTAATCAAAGAGAAACTGTCAGTAGCGATCTGGAATCCTGAGCAAGACAAATGTACATAGAGGGATCTTGAATTGTCGTACTTTGGCTTTACTTTAAGGATCTAGAGTACTTGAAGGCCTTTAAACGATGATTTAATTTTTGATTTTTCTAGAGGCTGTTTTGAAGATACATTTACTAGGAAAACGCCGAATCGAAAATGGCTGATGATTTCCAGAACTAGGCAGTAGTCAGTCGTCTAACTAAGTGAACAGTTCATCTTCGGGCTTTGTTCTTATCGTTGAAAAATGGCACAAAACTCATGGAAACCAGTCTATTTGAAGTTAAACTACAATATAAGAATCAATACAAAACACTGTCGATGCGTGACGACTGGCTAGCCTCGTTTCTGTGATCTCGCCCCAGTACATAACCGCGCCGTCCGCCATATTTCGATTCGAGCATCACTTCTAGATAATTGCACATATATAGCGTGTACATGTTCATTACATTACATTGTATTCTACAATACACTAAACCAATAGCTTTATGCTTTCCCCCCCCCCCCCCCCTTCCCCTCCCTCCCTCCACCGGGGTGCTACTTCAGCTGGCAGCGGGCAGGATAGTCGTATTTTAGGGATCACATTTAGGGATATAATATTTTACTTTTAGGGCGTCTGAAGGGTTTTTGTGCCAAACCTCTACACAGAGATCAAAATCTTATACTGTCACGCCCAATTTCGTAATACTCAGGGAGTTTTCTATTTATAGCATTTATTTATTCATTTTTATATTTCCTGGATGTCTAGCAGTCTTCCCTTAAAATGTCTCTGCAGTCGTACATTGATGAATTATTTCCATCATGATAATTCTAACGAAAATTTTGATATCAAATAAAATCTCTCGATCTCAATCAACTGAAATAGAGAACAGCATGTGATTGAACAAATACAAGTCTATCCGATATCAATAATCCCAATGATTGCAATCTCATATTATCTTGTCTCATGGTTTACTAATGCAATACTGGTTATTCAGCTTCAGATTCTAAGTACATTGCATCCACCTGAAAGAATACTAACAAGAACCAGTTCATGATCGATCTTCACGTAATATTGTCTCTAGTGTTAAGGCCGGCACACACTAGGCCACAAGTCGCAGCGACTTATCCCCGCGACATGTCGCCTCAGTGTGCACTGGTTCAGCAACCCCAACCGGTTGGATTTCATGCGGCAAGTCGCAGCAACAAAATTCAACAATTTTCGCCAAAAAATGTTAGTACACACGGGAGGAAATTGTCGCTGCGACATGTCGCCTAGTGTGTACCGGCCTTTAAAGTGCTAATGCACCATTTATGTAAAATGATTCAATTAAATTTTGATCAGATATCACATCGATGAATTTTCGTTGTTTTTAGATTTAGTATAGCTAATCACCTACTGCCGCATAAAGCATCTTATAGCGAGTTATGAAACGAGCTTTGAAGCGGTTGCATTATGATTCACAGATATAGCGTTTGCACCCTGTTCCTTGATTGTGATTCACAGATATTGTGTTTGCATCTTGTTCCTTGACTATGATTCACAGATATAGTGTTTGCATCTTGTTTCTTGATTATGATTCACAGATATAGTGTTTGCAGCCTGTTCCTTGATTTTGTTTCATAGATATAGTGTTTGCATCTTGTTTCTTGATTATGATTCACAGATATAGTGTTTGCATCTTGTTTCTTGATTATGATTCACAGATATTGTGTTTGCATCTTGTTTCTTGATTATGATTCACAGATATAGTGTTTGCAGCCTGTTCCTTGATTTTGTTTCATAGATATAGTGTTTGCATCTTGTTTCTTGATTATGATTCACAGATATAGTGTTTGCATCCTGTTCCTTGATTGTGATTCACAGATATGGTGTTTGCATCCTTTTCCTTGATTTTATTTCATAGATCTAGTGTTTGCATCCTGTTCCTTGAATTTGTTTCACAGGTATAGTGTTTGCATCATGTTTCTTGATTATGATTCACAGATATAGTGTTTCCACCCTGTTCCTTAATTTTGATTCACAGATATAGTGTTTGCACCCTGTTTCTTGATTATGATTCACAGATATAGTGTTTGCATCCTTTTCCTTGATTTTGTTTCATAGATCTAGTGTTTGCATCCTGTTCCTTGAATTTGTTTCACAGGTATAGTGTTTGCATCCTGTTTCTTGATTTTGTTTCACAGGTATAGTGTTTTGGACCGTACATATATGACAAAGCTGTTCCAGATCTGTTCTCATTGCATACCATGATAAAACTAGCGCTTCTGTCTAATCCACCATAGACACACAGTATTATACATGCTGCTAAAACAAATCGTCTCCAGTCCTTCTATTATAGACACGGTCTAATTAGTCACGTGTTAGCATCGCCCATATATGTACTTTAAATAGACATACAATTTATATGACGTGACAACAAGTCGTCACCAGTTCCTTTAATATAGACACGGTCTAATTAGTCTGGTAAAGGAATGCTTTGTGGATCAGAAGATGTCGAAGATATTTTGGTATGTTTAGTTTCCTAGCCAGACGTTTTCCTCTTATTTTCTTGGCTAGCTTGTGGATTGGGTTTACAGTACATGTTGGATGAGCAGACACAAATAAAATTTTTATCATAACCTTATTCAAGTATAAATAGTTGAGAAATGTCTTTCATGAATTCAATTTTTCAAAGGCCAATCAGGTTTTTTTCGAGGTTAGCATCAACAGTGGTTAATTTTAAAGCAATGTACAACAGAATTGCAAATTCTAACATTTTTAATAAATTGTTGTTTTACATGTTTTATAAAAGCTATACTGATAACTATCAGTTTTGAAATCAGTAAAATAGAACATTTGTACAAATGTAAAAAATAATTATTTTTTCACAATTTATGACTAACAAAATTATTGATTTAGTCTCTTATATTCATTAAGCTTGAATGTTTTAATAGTTACAAAAAATTATGTTTTTAAAATCAAAGCCATGGCAGAGTAATACTGAACTACCTGACATGGTAGAGCCCACCGAGGCACAATTATCTGATCAGTTTGTCCCTCGTTGGGCGATTGATTTTGCTTTGTTTGTGGCTCGCTGGGCGATTGATTTTGATTTGTTTGTGCCTCAGTTGGGCAGATATTGAACGAATTTGCACACCACAAAGCAGAAAGACTCATAAAAGCACATTGTCTTCCCCTAGAAACATCGCTGAAACGACTATCTCCTTGATGAATACTTTGACGAGCGAATAAAGTAGCATTTAACGACCTTTAACATTACAAACTTTCAAACGTTCAGTTATTGACACTGTAGTCCCAAATCATCCATCGCGACATAGCCCACGAGGATCGGATATTATCAGGCACCACAGGAACCCTACCAAGCGTAGTTTTCGTTCTGAATAGTGTGCTGCTCGCTCGCTACGCTCGCTTCAAGCAATAACATTGATAGAAATGGTATTGTCGGTCTCTGGCTTAAAGTTTAAACTTATACAAAGCGCCTTTTTTATCCACAATAGGTATTGCGGGATTGACCTTATTTGAAAGGCGGGATTCGGGAAATGAGCTAAAAAGGGAGCGGGATGCGGGATAAAAATATCGAGCGGAATTTGATGGTTTTGAGAATCGGGAATCGGGATATATCTCTGTAAACTCCTAATGGAACTCTTGTGGACCAGTTTTAACAAAAACAGTCATTCATGACATTAATCAGTTAACGTCAATCCATTTGGAAAAACGCGCAAAATTTCCTAAAATCGCTCAAAATCACCTTTAGTTTTGAGCGCTTTTTGCGGTTTTGGGTCCCGCAATAGGCCTATAGGCAGTCCAACTCGACGAAGATGAGTCATCTAGCAGTATAGAAGAAGAAAGCGACTGTGAAGACAACAGCGACGAAGAAGGTCAAATGGCTATTTTAGATGGCGAGGCAGCATTTTACTTGGAAGAGTATCAAAATTTGGACAAACAGTTCATTTTAACTCTTGGATCATTTTTTTTTGACACTAACAAATATTTAGAAAAGATATAAACTGAAAAGAAGGGGAAACAGTCTCAAAAAAGTAAACCGAACGGAACTATGTCATTCTCAAGTCTGAGCTCAGTGAAAACTTACGCGTGAAACTTATTCCCTATAGTCGATATTATCCCGTTGTCTAACGATTAAACCTGCAAGTAATCTATATTTCAATTATTCTTTGGCGGGATCGGGATTTCGATGAAAAATTGAGCGGGTTTATGGGAATAAAACGAGCGGGATGGCGGGATCGGGGACCTCCATATGGACTCTCTTTTTCATCAATGACATAAAACAAGAGCTTGCCACTTTGGGGCGAGTATCAGTAGTCATTGACCATTTACGTTTTGATAACAACTGACAGCTAACAAAAAGCTGAGTAGGAATAGTGAACAATAATTGTCTACAACCGATTACGAATGTATACTGTATATGTAACATGCGAGAATATACAATTACAATTACTCTTTTTTTATTTTACTTTTTTTTGTTTTAACACGTCCCCAAAGCGGCAGTCGGGTTTCAGCAAAACAGGATGCGTTATTCATTTAATATTGCGAGACACGTGATATATTCCTGACCTTTGATAGGCATAGAAACCTTCTGCTAACGTTTAACTTTGTTACTAAGAAAAATAAGTCAATTACGAATGGATACTGTATATGTTATATTCGAGAAAATACAATTACAATTAGACTCTTTTTTTTCATGTTACTTTTTTTTTAACTTAGCTTGTCCCGGCCCAAACCGGCAGCCGAGTTTCAGCGAAACAGGATCCGTTTAGTATTGCGAGACACGTGATATATTCCTCACCTTGTTTTTGATAGCCATACCGTTCTGCAAACGTTTAACTTTGTTACTAAGAGGTCCTGACACTCTCTGTCGGCAACGTCTTCATATCTTATCAGAGCCCGCTCATATCAAGTTGTTTCTCGCTATAACACGTCGTTTACAAGCTATGACATCACGAACGGGAAAGGTTTGGACACTATAAAAGTCCCTACACTAATCATTTTGATTCACTTCGCAAGAAGCATTCTTAGCTATAGCAAGGTGAGTGGCATGATATTTTTACAATGGTTCAGTTGAATTTATATTTTTTTTTGAAATAATATAATTTTGGGAATCAGACATTTTCTTTTTTTAACTGGTTTTATTCTTCTCGTTTGAGCTATATTTGTGGTGCTGATTTACATGTTTCTGGTTTAATTTAGCTATGGACACTATTCGACACTGCTCAGACAGTGGTTTGTTATTCACATCAACTGAAGGCCACTGTCTGAACGATGTTTTACCGGGAAAAAGATCCCGAGAACTTTGTAACAAAGGACATGATCAATACATCTTACCTAAGATTAAAACAGAACGTTTAAAACCATCTTTTATAAATAGATGACTTTTAAACTTTATATAGATTTTTGTCCACCGTTTATCACTTTTTATATTGTAAAATTGTATATATTTATACTGTATATACAGTTGATCTCATTTCATTAAGAAGTTTACAAGTTAACAAATCACATTTTCATGTGAAGTGATTGTATTCCGTCATTAGAGCTTTTATTTTATCAAATCGTAAACTTCTAAACTTCTTTTTGAACAACGTTAATGGGATCGACTGTATTTTATATTCTATTATAACTTTCACGTTTGTTGAAAGTGTTTATTTCTAATTAGAAAATGACCATACCCACTCGGCCAATCAATGCTCAGCATTTCGGTGCTCATTATCCCATAGAGTAACTAAAGGTGTCAAGTGGTGGGGGGAGGGCTTTGAAGCACAGGGAAATTGTGGGGTAAAGAAAGCGTGGAATTTTATATCTAATTAGTATTCACAAAATACAAGAATGAGCCAAATATAGTTAACTATAAAATCCCCTGCACTTATTATTTTGATTCACTTCGCAAGAAGCATCCTTAGCTATATAGCAAGGTGAGTGAGCAAAGTGTTTGACTTGACAATTTTTTTGTTGGAATGGGATAATGGAAACCGGACATTGTTTTTTTTTCAATTGGTTTTATTATTTTCGGTATAAGCTATATGTATTTTTGTGGTGCTGATTTACATGTTTATGGTCTAACTTTATTGTTATTCTATAAATATATGCTAAATTGGAATCATTTTCTTCAACAGAGAGCTCAAGAACTCGACTTCATAATGAGGCTACTACTGACCTTCGTTTTCCTGGGATTAGTTGGTTCGTTCGTTTTGCCAACATTAACAGAAGGTAATATACTGTTGAATATGATGTAGTTATATATTTTAGCACTTTCGCACATTGATATTTGTATTCTACATAGTTGAAGCCGTATTAACAATAGCAGGGGCGTCCAGGATCTATATCGTTACCCGTTATTAATTGGCCATTTTCATTACTCGTTATGCGATAATTTTCAAAATAATTCCTCGTGACTCGTGATAGAAAAACATCGCGTGATTCGTTAAAATCTAATAAAATGATTCGATATTCGTGAATTTTTGCTGCTTATTTTCGTTATTCTGAAAACTTGACATTAAAAATTAAAAACTATTTCTTTGCTCGGACGTCTGGCGATTATTGTTACCGTTTACCGTGTTTTTTTATGCTTTCCTCAGAGGTTCTTATACGTTATATATGCATTTTCTGGTAAAATTAATCAATATTGCAAAAAAAATTTCGTGATTCGAGAAAACGTTTTTTGGTCTTCGTTCTCCGTTATTTTGGGATTTCATTCGTAGTGATTCGTGCCACGTACCCCTAACACTGATCCTCATTAAGGGGGCGTATTCGATAATGAACATTTGACGCAGCAGAGAGGGGGGTGCTTGGAATGGAAACCTGTCTGAAGGCAGCCTGGTCGAGTGGTTTAATAGTGTCTAAATAGGGTGGCAGTCATTACGGCTAACGGTCACTCACAAAAATGGACTTACAAAAAAATTATGCTATTTCGGGATTACAGTTACTGTTAACGGTTCATTTTCACCTGCATAATTAATAAAGCGTTCTTCCCGAAACCAGTGATCTTAGGTTCGAATCTTGCTTGATCCTCAGTGCTCAGTAATCCTCAGTGGTTTTCTATAAGACGATTTCCCTTTTGGTCTCAAATTGCTCTGACGTTAACGGTCAAAACACTAAATTGTTAGCCGTCATCCGTCACAGAGCCTCCCCCCCCCCCCTTCATTGTGATTCCATTATTAATCGGTTTATTTTATCTTTTTAAGCTGGATGCAGCTCTTCACGAAACATCACTCGTGTCTATGTTGTCCGTCGTAGTCTAGATTTAGGCGTAAAGCCTGGTACCTGTGGTGTTGTAGCTCATTCAGGCTTGATCCTTGAGATGACTGACGGCAATCAATGTGTCTTGGAGTACATGGGTGATGGCAGGGCTCATCTTTATGACGCAAGACCTACATCAACTAGCGATTGCTCAAATTGTAAGGTGAGGTTAATTGTTCATATGTGTGTGACGATCGTAAAAAAACACGAAGCATGAAAACACGGTTTGAATTCCCAAACAATTTTGCAACTGAGTGTAACCTTCTGTGAATCCATCTTTTATGTAATCGTTTATTCATCAATTTACTTACTAGATACTTGTCATGAAAGACGATAGTGGTGAGCAGTACAAATGGACGCGGCAGAAGTATGGTACTAGTACTGCCAGATACTCAAAGGCCAGAATCTCACCACAGCAAGCCCAACAAGATATGCAATCGCTCATGGGAAGTAATTATGACCTGATAATTAATAACTGTCATTTGGGTCAAGAAAAACTTCGTCTATCATGGGGTATGCGTGTGAGACGTTCATATTATCAGATATTGGATAGCCTTTGCAAATGTAACCTTTCTGCTATGTCGTCAGGCACGCTCGAAAGCATTTCGAGGCTGGTAAAAAAATACTGTAAAATCGTGTCTGGATAAAAGGTAGGCATAACACAAAAATGAACGTATGAATTCATATATACGCAGTGTGTATCTTAATCAAAGAGAAACTGTCAGTAGCGATCTGGAATCCTGAGCAAGACAAATGTACATAGAGGGATCTTGAATTGTCGTACTTTGGCTTTACTTTAAGGATCTAGAGTACTTGAAGGCCTTTAAACGATGATTTAATTTTTGATTTTTCTAGAGGCTGTTTTGAAGATACATTTACTAGGAAAACGCCGAATCGAAAATGGCTGATGATTTCCAGAACTAGGCAGTAGTCAGTCTAATTAAGTGAACAGTTCATCTTCGGGCTTTGTTCTTATCGTTGAAAAATGCCACAAAACTCATGGAAACTAGTCTATTTGAAGTTAAACTACAATATACGAATCAATACAAAACACTGTCGATGTGTGACGACTGGCTAGCCTCGTTTCTGTGATCTCTCCCCAGTACATAACCGCGCCGTCCGCCATATTTCGATTCGAGCATCACTTCTAGATGATTGCACATATATAGCGTATACATGTTCATTTCATTACATTGTATTCTATAATACACTAAATCAATAGCTTTATGCCTCCCCCCTTCCCCTCCCTCCCTCCACCGGGGTGCTACTTCAGCTGGCAGCGGGCAGGATAGTCGTATTTTAGGGATCACATTTAGAAATATAATATTTTACTTTTAGGGCGTCTGAAGGGTTTTTGTGCCAAACCTCTACTTAGAGATCAAAATCGTATGCTGTCACGCCCAATTTCGTAATACTCAGGGAGTTATTATATAGTATTTATTTATTCATTTTTATATTTCCTGGATGTCTAGCAGTCAACTGAGTAGCCTAAACCCTTCTTCCCTTAAAATGTCTCTACAGTCGTACATCGATGAATTATTTCCATCCGTGATAATTCTTACAATTTTGATATCAAATAAGATCTCTCGATCTCAATCAACTGAAATAGAGAACAGCATGTGAAATACAAGTCTATCCGATATCAATAATCCCAATGATTGCAATCTCACATTATCTTGTCTCATGGTTTACTAAAGCAATACTTGTTATTCAGTTTCAGATTCGAAGTACATTGCATCCACCTGAAAGAATACTAACAAGAACCAGTTCATGATCGATCTTCACCTAATATTGTCTCTAGTGTTAAAGTGCTAATGCACCATTGATGTAAGATGATTCAATTAAAATCAGATATCACATCGATGAATGTTCGTTTTTTTTAGATTTAGTATAGCTAATCACCTACTGCCGCATAAAGCATCTTATAGCGAGTTATGAAACGAGCTTTGAAGCAGTTGCATTATGATTCACAGATATAGCGTTTGCACCCTGTTCCTTGGTTATGATTCACAGATATTGTATTTGCATCTTGTTCCTTGACTATGATTCACAGATATAGTGTTTGCATCTTGTTTCTTGATTATGATTCACAGATATACTGTTTGCATCCTGTTCCTTGATTTTGTTTCATAGATATAGTGTTTGCATCTTGTTTCTTTATTGTGATTCACAGATATAGTGTTTGCATCCTGTTCCTTGAATTTGTTTCACAGGTATAGTGTTTGCATCCTGTTTTTTGATTATGATTCACAGATAAAGCGTTTGCATCCTATTCCTTGATTTTATTTCATAGATATAGTGTTTGCATCTTGTTCTTTGATTTTGTTCCATAGATATAGTGTTTGCATCCTGTTCCTTGATTTTGTTTCATAGATATAGTGTTTGCATCCTATTCCTTGATTTTGTTTCATAGATATAGTGTTTGCATCCTGTTCCTTGAATTTATTTCACAGATATAGTGTTTGCATCCTGTTTCTTGATTATGATTCACAGATATGGTGCTTGCATCCTGTTCCTTGATTTTATTTCATAGATATAGTGTTTGCATCCTGTTCCTTGAATTTATTTCATAGATATAGTGTTTGCATCCTGTTCCTTGAATTTGTTTCACAGGTATAGTGTTTGCATCCTGTTCCTTGATTTTGTTTGAAAGGTATAATATTTTGGACCGTACATATATGACAAAGCTGTTCCAGATCTGTTCTCATTGCATACCATGATAAAACTAGCGCTTCTGTCTAAGCCACCATAGACACACAGTATTATACATGCTGCTACAACAAATCGTCTCCAGTCCTTCTTTTATAGACACGGTCTTATTAGTCACGTGTTAGCATCGTCCATATATGTACTTTAATTAGATATACAATTTATATGACGTAACAACAAGTCGTCACCAGTTCCTTGACTATAGACACGGTCTAATTAGTCACGTGTTAGCATCGCCCATATATGTACTTTAATTAGATATACAATTTATATGACGTAACAACAAGTCACCACCAGTTCCTTTACTATAGACACGGTCTAATTAGTCACGTGTTGGCAGCGCCCATATGTGTACTTTGTCTGGTAAAGGAATGCTTTGTGGATCAGAAGATGTCGAAGATATTTTGGTATTTTTAGTTTCCTAGCTAGACGTTTTCTTCTTATTTTCTTGGCTTGTGGATTGGGTTTACAGTACATGTTGGATGAGCAGACACAAATGAAATTTTTATCATAACCTTGTGCTAATTTCATAGCGCTATTTACAGAGTTGCTGACATCTTGGCAAAAAAATAACAGAAGTAAAATAAATAACAATAAAAACTAAATTGATAAAAATAATAGAAATATAATAAAATTGATAGAAATGGTATTGTTGGTCTCTGGCTTAATGTTTAAACTTATACAAAGCGCCTTTTTTATCCACAATAGGTATTGCGGGATTAATATTGACCTTATTTGAAAGGCGGGATTCGGGAAACGAGCTAAAAAGGGAGCGGGATGCGGGATAAAAATATCGAGCGGAATTTGATGGTTTTGAGAATCGGGAATCGGGATATATCTCTATAAACTCCTAATGGAACTCTTGTGGACCAGTTTTAACAAAAACAGTCATTGATGACATTAATCAGTTAACGTCAATCCATTTGTAAAAACGCGCAAAATTTCCTAAAATCCCTCAAAATCACCTTTAGTTTTGAGCGCTTTTTGGCAAATTTTGCTAAAATTGGTTTTAGGTCCCGCAATAGGCCTATAGGCAGTCCAACTCGACGAAGATGAGTCATCTAGCAGTATAGAAGAAGAAATCGACAGTGAAGACAACAGCGACAAAGAAGGTCAAATGACTATTTTAGATGGCGATCGAGGCAGCATTTTACTTGGAAGAGTATCAAAATTTGGACAAACAGTTCATTTTAACTCTTGGATCTTTTTTTTTTTTTTTTTGACACTAACAAATATTTAGAAAAGATATAAACTGAAAAGAAGGGGAAACAGTCTCAAAAAAGTAAACCGAACGGAACTATGTCATTCTCAAGTCTGAGCTCAATGAAAACATACGCGTGAAACGTATTCCCTATAGTCGATATTGTCGCGTTGTCTAATGATTAAACCTGCAAGTGATCTATATTTCAATTATTCTTTGGCGGGATCGGGATTTCGATGAAAAATTGAGCGGGTTTATGGGAATAAAACGAGCGGGATGGCGGGATCGGGGACCTCCATGTGGACTCTCTTTTTCATTAATGACATAAAACAAGACTTTGCCACTTTGGGGCGAGTATCAGTAGTCATTGACCATTTACGTTTTGATACGACTGTTGTTTGTCAGTTTTTCATGATCGATGAAAACAAGACAGCTAACAAAAAGCTGAGTAGGAATAGTGAACAATAGTTGTCTACAACCGATTACGAATGTATACTGTATATGTAACATGCGAGAATATACAATTACAATTACTCTTTTTTTATTTTACTTTTTTTTTTGTTTTAACACGTCCCCAAAGCGTCAGTCGGGTTTCAGCAAAACAGGATGCGTTATTCATTTAATATTGGGAGACACGTGATATATTCCTGACCTTTGATAGGCATAGAAACCTTCTGCTAACGTTTAACTTTGTTACTAAGAAAAATAAGCCAATTACGAATGGATACTGTATATGTTATATTCGAGAAAATACAATTACAATTAGACTCTTTTTTTTCATGTTACTTTTTTTTTAACTTAGCTTGTCCCGGCCCAAACCGGCAGCCGAGTTTCAGCGAAACAGGATCCGTTTAGTATTGCGAGACACGTGATATATTCCTGACCTTGTTTTTGATAGCCATACCGTTCTGCAAACGTTTAACTTTGTTACTAGGAGTTCCTGACACTCTCTGCCGGCAACGTCTTCATATCTTATCAGAGCCCGCTCATATCAAGTTGTTCCTCGCTATAACACGTCGTTTACAAGCTATGACATCACGAACGGGAAAGGTTTGGACACTATAAAATTCCCTGCACTAATCATTTTGATTCACTTCGCAAGAAGCATTCTTAGCTATAGCAAGGTGAGTGGCATGATATTTTTGCAATGGTTCAGTTGAATTTATAATTTTTTTTGAAATAATACAATTTTGGGAATCAGACATTTTCTTTTTTTAACTGGTTTTATTCTTCTCGTTTGAGCTATATTTGTGGTGCTGATTTACATGTTTCTGGTTTAGCTATGGACACTATTCGACACAAAAAGAAGTGAAAAACCTCTTTGTACTACATTTGAATAGTAAAAATGTTCGCTTTTTTCTTAAGTTATAGTTGTGTTCCTTAGGATCAGTTAGTGAAGTATTCAGTTTATTACTGGGTTTTATTGTAGATTTATATAGTTTGTGACACAAAGTGTCCCTGCGTGCTTGATAAGTTGGCTGTTGACAGTTGACATGATGACAATAGCAGAATTAGGGTGTTTGCACAAAATTGCATCCAATGTCTGGAAAAGGAAACTCCCTTAAGGGATTATCTTTATTATCTGGAGGGTGGTAGGACGTGACCAGAATAAGCGAGTTAACACCTCTAAGGTGTTGCTTAAGTTTCACAAGAAAACATTGGACCTCAAAATCAGGACTTTCAGATTCAGATAGGTGTAAAAAATCGACAGATGATTTGAAGTATGTGCATAAACCACCACCACGACGCTCGTCAGGACGGTCTTTACGAATTGATGTATAACAAGGAATAACAATCAGGTCATCTGATACTTTACTTGAAAGCCAGGATTCAGTTATTGTTGCAATCTCACAGTCGTTAGATTTAATTGTAGCACAAATTTCTTCAATTTTATTTACCATGAATCTTGTATTACTCAAAAGTAATTTAGGTAATGAATAATTGCTTTGTTAACTGTTAGTTGGTATTTGTATCAAATTACTAGGATTGACTCCACATAAAAATCTGCGAGGCTTCCGCGGATCAGGTCGAACATACAGTGGTATCTGTTGCAAGAGAGGAATAGGTGAAAAACACTCTGGTGTTGACTGATCTAATTGACTTCATATTGGGCTTCCTGTGTCAAACACAGGAGGTCCGCAATGAGATCTTCTTTCACCTCTTTTAGATCGAAATGGCTTCTTTATTCCTAAGTTGTTTAGCTTCTGCCACAAATCGCTTGATAAATGAGTTCTCGGCTGATGTTTCCGAATCCATTTAAGTCGAGAGCGGTTGTACATGTGAGCCTGGGAAGAGGCGAAGTTTTAAAATGTCGTAATCCAACATGGCGTCTTGAGTCGCTGGTCGAATAGACTGAAGTGAAGTTATGTCCATAACACGCCACCAAGTTGATAACACGAACACATAAGTAGAAAACACAGTAATAGGGTACTTATACACGAAATTAGACCACATTTGTGCTTGAGGATAACACGGTAGCAGAGCTAAACATCAAAAAACTCCATAGAGATACATTTGAGAGCTGTGGCAACCATAAGCGCCCGTGAGACGAAAAAAATTTTGTCTTGTTTTTAGAAGTAGTCTTTCTTGTCAGTCTCTCTTGCGTATTTCTAGTTGGAGCTTTAAATCTGCCTGCCTCTATGAAGTCTAGCGTGTCTTCTAAGGTTCGATTCTAAGGTAAATCGGTATTATCGTTAAAAATCGACTTAAAGCTCACTAGCTTCGATAAACGCCATAGTTCGGCAAAATGACGTCCAACCTGCACTGATTTCGATTATAAGACAAACATTCTAATGGTATTCGTACTAAACAATGGCATAACAAACTTCAATTGTCATTCCACTGAAAAGCAGCAATTGACAGAAAGAACCACACAGGACAATATAAGAAATAACATGCCACTCGTGTGTGTGATCATAGTCTAAGTTAGTTAAAGAATGAACACTCGTATGGGATATAGAGCCTCTCGCATTAGATAAAAGGTCACTCTAATGCTCGGGATTCTATATCCCATGGAACACTTGTGTTCTTTCTTTAACCCTTACATAAAGACTATTATCATTATTATATTATTATTATTAGCTTTATTGTTGTATTATAAATATGCACTAAATTGGAATCATTCTCTCCAACAGAGAGCTTAAGAACTCGTCTTCATAATGAGGCTACTACTGACCTTCGTTTTCCTGGGATTAGTTGGTTCGTTCGTTTTGCCGACCCTAACAGAAGGTAATATACTGTTTATTATCGTATAGTTTTATAGTTTAGCACGCTCACGCAATAGCACAATGATATTTGGTGTCGAGACAACCACAATTTGACTTCTTCAAAGATCTTTATTACTAGCGCCCAGGCTCCGCCGACACGAGTTTAAAAAATGCAGCACGTATAGCGGTACTTTATGTTTACTCAAGCTCAAGTATCGCTATAATTGCTGCCGCAGCGAAGCGAGCCTGAGCGAGCGTAGCAAGGCAGCATTATGATTGAGTTAGGGAGCTGAAATCAAAATTTTGAGCCCTCCAGGATCATTTGCGAGTTTCTTTGAGGGATTGCATTCGATTGTATTACAGTTCCACGATCTTGAGGGATTATATTTCAGTCCAATGATCTTGGTACCGCAGTGAAGTGAGCCTGAGCAAGCATATATAGTTGATTATTCGTATCTTTGTTTCTATTAAATCAATTTTGGCTGAAGATCACTTGAAGAAATAGATTGAACAAGGTTCATGCTTCATATTTCATTAACAAATGCAATTCATAAGACAACTGTTGCGTTTTGGTTTTACAAAAACAAGACCTAGCTTGGCATGTTGACTTTAGTACTCGCGAGTTTACGGACCGGAAGTTTATAAACCGGAAGTTTACGGTAGGTATATATCAGATGAATTTGAAGCTCCACGACACGTTTAACTCGTGGAATTTGCTTCGCATAAACGACTGTCTAAGGCTCCAACACTGATCCTCATTAGGGGGACTAATCATTCCATAATGAACATCTGATGCAGCAGAGAGGGGGTGGCATGGAAACTAGTCTCAAGGCAGCCGGGTCGAGTGTCTAAATAGGGTGACAGTCATTACGGTTACTCACAAAAATGGACTTATGAAACTTAGACTAAAAAAATCATGCTATTTCGGAATTACAGTTTCTGTTAACGGTTAATTTTTACCTGCATAGCGCACGGTCAACGGTGTAATTTAAGGCTTAAGACCATCTGAAATTAATAAAGCGTTCTTCCCGAAACCAGCGATCTCAGGTACGAATCTTACATGATCTTCCATAAGACGCTTTCCGTTCTGGTCTCACATTTCTGTGACGTTAACCGTCAAATTGTTAGCCGTCAGCCGTCCCACCCCATTGAGATCCAATTATTAATCAGTTTATTTTATCTTTTTAAGCTGGATGCAGCTCTTCGCAGACTATTCATCGTGTCTATGTTGTCCGTCGTAGTCTAAATGTACGCGGAGTACGGCCTGGTTCATTGTGTGCTATAGCTCATTCAGGCTTGATCCTTGAGATGACTGACGGCAAACAATGTGTCTTGGAGTACATGGGTGATGGCAGGGCTCATCTTTATGACGCAATACCTACAAAAACTAGTAATTGCTGGTTCTCAAGTTGTAAGGTGAGGTTAATTGTTCATATGTTTCTTGATATCTTTTCGATATTTTGTTTGTTTGTTCATTTATTATTTCTTTGCTTCATCAATTTATTGATTCACTCGTTCAACATCATCCGGCCCAAACACCCTCTCACCCCAAGACATTGTTGTTTGAAGTTTTATTTCATACCAAAAATCGTAGTCTCCTTCGCAGGGAAAGGATCATAAAAAACACGAAAACATATGGTTTCGATGTCCCAATTTTGCAACTGAGTGTAGCCTTCTGTGAATCCACCTTTTATGTAATCGTTTATTCATCAATTTGCTCACCGACTGCGACATATTCACTCTGCAATTGTTCATCGCCTCTAGGAACTTGTTATGAAAGACGATACTGGTGAGGAGTACGATTGGACTAGGCAGAAGTATGGTACTAGTACTGCCAGATACTCAAAGGCCAGAATCTCACCAAAGCAAGCCCAAAAAGAGATGCAATCGCTCATGGGAAGTAATTATGACTGGTTTACT
Organism: Diadumene lineata; assembly: GCA_918843875.1. Lineage (NCBI taxonomy): Eukaryota > Metazoa > Cnidaria > Anthozoa > Actiniaria > Diadumenidae > Diadumene > Diadumene lineata. Next base: position 13,079,688 of record OU974080.1, read on the forward strand.
AATAACTGTCATTTGGGTCAAGAAAGACTTCGTCGATCATGGGGTATGCATGTGGGACAACCTTACAATGCCAACTTGGCAGTCATCTGCCCGTGTGTATTTCCTCATAGGCTGCCAGGCTACCAGCTCTGTACTATAATCATGTCTGGATAAAAGGTAGGCAGACAACAAAAATGAACGTATGAATTCATATATACGCAGTGTATATCTTAATCAAAGAGAAACTGTCAGTAGCGATCTGGAATCCTGAGCAAGACAAATGTACATAGAGGGATCTTGAATTGTCTTATTTTGGCTTTACTTTGAGGGGTCTGGAGTACTTGTAGGCCTTTAAACGATGATTTAATTTTTGATTTTTCTGGAGGCTGTTTTAAAGATACATTTACTAGGAACACGCCGAATCGGAAAATGGCGGATGATCTCCAGAACTAGGCTAGTCAGTCGTCTAACTAAGTGAACAGTTCATCTTCGGGCTTTGTTGTTATCGTTGAAAAATGGCACAAAACTCATGGAAACCAGTCTATTTGAAGTTAAACTACAATATAAGAATCAATACAAAACAATGTCGATGTGTGACGGCCGGCTAGCCTCGTTTCTGTGATCTCGCCCCAGTACATAACCGCATCTTCCGCCATATATATTTCGATTCGAGCATCACTTCTAGATAACTGCACATATATAGCGTATATATGTTCATTACATTACATTGTAATCTATAATACACTAAATCAATAGCTTTATGTCTCCCCCCTTCCCCTCCCTCCCTCCACCGGGGTGCTACTTCAGCTGGCAGCGGGCAGGATAGTCGTATTTTAGGGATCACATTTAGGGATATAATATTTTACTTTTAGGGCGTCTGAAGGGTTTTTGTGCCAAACCTCTACTTTTAGAGATCAAAATCGTATGCTGTCACGCCCAATTTCGTAAAATTCAGGGAGTTTTCTATTCATAGTATTTATTTATTCATTTTTATATTTCCTGATTCCATGTCTAGCAGTCAACTGAGTAACCTAAACCCTTCTTCCCTTAAAATGTCTCTACAGTCGTGCATCGATGAATTATTGCCATCATGGTAATTCTAACAATTTTGATATCAAATAAAATCTCCCGATCTCAATCAACTGAAATAGAGAACAGCATGTGATTGAACAAATACAAGTCTATCCGATATCAATAATCCCAATGATTGCAATCTCATATTATCTTGTCTCATGGTTTACTAATGCAATACTGGTTATTCAGCTTCAGATTCTAAGTACATTGCATCCACCTGAAAGAATACTAACAAGAACCAGTTCATGATCGATCTTCACGTAATATTGTCTCTAGTGTTAAGGCCGGCACACACTAGGCCACAAGTCGCAGCGACTTATCCCCGCGACATGTCGCCTCAGTGTGCACTGGTTCAGCAACCCCAACCGGTTGGATTTCATGCGGCAAGTCGCAGCAACAAAATTCTGTCGCGGCGACAACAATTTTCGCCAAAAAATGTTAGTACACACGGGAGGAGATTGTCGCTGCGACATGTCGCCTAGTGTGTACCGGCCTTTAAAGTGCTAATGCACCATTTATGTAAGATGATTCAATTAAATTTTGATCAGATATCACATCGATGAATGTTCGTTGTTTTTAGATTTAGTATAGCTAATCACCTACTGCCGCATAAAGCATCTTATAGCGAGTTATGAAACGAGCTTTGAAGCGGTTGCATTATGATTCACAGATATAGCGTTTGCACCCTGTTCCTTGATTGTGATTCACAGATATTGTGTTTGCATCTTGTTCCTTGACTATGATTCACAGATATAGTGTTTGCATCCTGTTTCTTGATTATGATTCACAGATATAGTGTTTGCACCCTGTTCCTTGATTATGATTCACAGATATAGTGTTTGCATCCTCTTCCTTGATTTTGTTTCATAGATATAGTATTTGCATCCTGTTCCTTGAATTTGTTCCATAGATATAGTGTTTGCATCCTGTTCCTTCAATTTGTTTCACAGGTATAGTGTTTGCATCCTTTTCCTTGATTTTATTTCTTAGATATAGTGTTTGCATCCTGTTCCTTGATTTTGCTTCATAGATATAGTGTTTGCATCCTGTTCCTTGATTTTGCTTCACAGATATAGTGTTTGCATCATGTTTCTTGATTTTGTTTCACAGATATAGTGTTTGCATCCTGTTTCTTGATTTTGTTTCATAGATATAGTGTTTGCATCATGTTTCTTGAATTTGTTTCACAGGTATAGTGTTTGCATCCTGTTCCTTCAATTTGTTTCACAGGTATAGTGTTTGCATCCTTTTCCTTAATTTTATTTCTTAGATATAGTGTTTGCATCCTGTTTCTTGATTTTGTTTCACAGGTATAGTATTTTGGACCGTACATATATGACAAAGCTGCTCCAGGTCTGTTCTCATTGCATACCATGATAAAACTAGCGCTTCTGTCTAAGCCACCATAGACACACAGTATTATACATGTTGCTACCACAAATCGTCTCCAGTCCTTCTATTATAGACACGGTCTAATTAGTCACGTGTTAGCATCGTCCATATATGTACTTTAATTAGACATACAGTTTATATGACGTGACAACAAGTCGCCACCAGTTCCTTTACTATAGACACGGTCTAATTAGTCACGCCCATATATGTACTTTAATTAGATATACAATTTATATGACGTAACAACAAGTCGTCACCAGTTCCTTTACTATAGACACGGTCTAATTAGTCACGTGTTAGCATCGCCCATATATGTACTTTAATTAGACATACAGTTTATATGACGTGACAACAAGTCGCCGCCAGTTTCTTTTACTATAGACACGGTCTAATTAGTCACGCCCATATATGTACTTTAATTAGATATACAATTTATATGACGTGACAACAAGTCGTCACCAGTTCCTTTACTATAGGCACTAATTAGTCACGTGTTGGCAGCGCCCATATCTGTACTGTGTCTGGTGAAGGAATCCTTTGTGGAACAGAAGATGTCGAAGATATTTTGGTATTTTAAGTTTTCTAGCGAGACGTTTTCCTCTCATTTTCTTGGCTCGTGTATTGGATTTACAGAACATGTTGGATGAGCAGCCACAGATGAAATCAGAACGCTAGAAAATAAAGACAATATTTGAATAATCATATTCATCTATATTTGGTTAGAAAATTCCACGTGTAACTCAGGCAAGAGGAGTGTTAGCTTATAAACAACCCGCGCAATGTATAAAACATAAATATATATACTTACAGTGGTAACGCATGGCTGTCCTCTTTTCAACATGTTTCTGCAAATTCCAAGTTTCGTCAAACAACATCTTCCCTTCCCACAATCCCTATTGGTCTTGCAGTTAAATGGTGCGTCAAAGACAACATTTCTCCGTACGCAGGTTCCCACAGGACGCGTTTTTCTACGATGACGTGCTTTGACAAGTAACGTGTTTGTGTGGTAACAGAACTCGGTGATGTTACAATCGGAGTCTCTGGTACACCAACCATGTTCATTTGATTGTGAAGGCATCGTTGACTGGTCAGTGGAACGCATTTTAAGACAGGTGTTTATCAAACTGTGACAATAATATCCTGTTAGACAATCTGAATTGTTTGAGCAGGCAGACTTTGATTTCATAGTAGCCGTAGCAGTGGTGATTATATCTGTTGGTCGTGGTAAACATATCTTGAAGACGTCATGACAGTACTGTTGGTGAGTACAATGTGATTGGTTTGTACATGGTATGGTGTTGCTTGTTGTCGATGGTATCGTAGGAATTACCAGGTACTTAAGACACTTCTTGAATTGACTATGACAGTACTGGCCCTGGTTACAATCACTGTCAGTTTGACAATCAGCTAGTGCTGAATGCGTTCGCTTGTTTCGTGTTACCGGTGGTGTCAGATAGTTAAGGCACATGTTGAAGAATGGATGGCAATATTGATGAGGAAGACAGCTGGAGCAAGATGGTGGTTTGGGTGTTTTTGTTGTTGGACGCGATGGTTGCTGTAAGCATAGGTTAAGGACGGGATGACATTTGAGAGGACTGGTACAGTCTATGTTATTTGTGCACTGTACACCCTATATAAAATATCAAAATTGTACTTACATAAATCAGAATATTATATCATGTTATATATGCTTGATGCTGAGTTGAAATGGATTGAGGAAGTTTATTTGACAAAATATGATGTAATTATGCCTTGCAATTATGATACCTTGGATCGTGACTGACTGACTGACTGATTGTTTGAATGATTGATTCATTCATCCAGCCATCCATTCATTCCGCATCCATTCATTCATCCATCCATCCATCCATTCATTCATTCATTCATTCATTCATTCATTCATTCATTCATCCATCCATCCATCCATCCATCTATCCATCCATCCATTCATTCATTTATGCATTCATTCATTCATCCATTCATTCATTCATCCATCCATTCATTCATTCATCCATTCATTCATTCATCCATTCATTCATTCATTCATTCATCCATCCATCTATTCATTCATTCATTCATTCATTCATCCATTCATTCAGTCATTCATTGAATCCAATCATTCATCCATTCATTCATTCATTCATTCATTCATTCATTCATTCATTCATTCATCCATTCATTCATTCATTGAATCCAATCATTCATCCATTTATTTATTCATTCATTCATTCATTCATTCATTCATCCATTCATTCATTCATTCATTCATCCATTCATTCATTCATTCATTCATCCATTCATTCATTCATTCATTCATCCATTCATTCAGTCATTCATTGAATCCAATCATTCATCCATTCATTCATTCATTCATTCATTCATTCATTCATTCATTCATTCATTCATTCATTCATCCATTCATTCATTCATTCATTGAATCCAATCATTCATTCATCCATTCATCCATTCATTCATTCGCTGAATTTTGTGTTTGTCCGTTGGTGCTGTTTAACTTCATGCCATTTTATCTAGCGAAAGTACAACATCAAATTAAAATGGATATACATAGAAACTAAAATGTGCGTCTATTTTAGACCATTTATTTTCCATATTATTGTAAGCTGTCATTCACAGTTCTTTCAAATCTGTGAATAGATCCCTCTATATCTCGGGGTATTTTCTGTATTGTTAAATTATGTCTCGCATTTAGATCTCTTTATCTCATGGTTAATACATTTTTAGCGTTTTTTTAGACTGAATATCAGACGTGCTCAGCTCAGCCACTGTGAAGTGTCTCGATTAAGCTCTTTGTCACTAACCACACACTGGACACACCCCGGTTCGTAAACCAAACCAAACAAGATCAGGGTAGAAAAGTTGTCATATTTCTTCTTTATGTCTATATCAGAGTGAAAAACCTATTACAATAATCTTGTTGGTGCTGATTACTATCGCAGATACGTATTACATTTTTATGTTAATGCATTTAACAGAATTCGCGACCGATCAGGTTATTGCTTTTCCGTATAAATAATTTTCAAGAAACTGGTTTTCAAAACCATTCGGTTATAGTACTGATTGCACTCAAATATCGTTGCTATTTTGATGTAAAACTTAAATCACGTAAATATAATCTTTCATCTTTTTGGTCTTTTATGGTCCAAGGTAAGCGTGAAACTTTGACTATATCTTAGTTTCAATTAAGCTTTATTTCAAGGTTTTGGACATCGGTCGTATTGTGATCTGAGACAACAGTCCTTCAACAAGAAAATTAATAAAGTATATGACCATTTTGCCCCAGTCTTGTATGTACTTGAACCACAGGACTTGAGATATTGTAGTCTATGAGCTAAACGAACGTATCTGCGTTACTAATGTTTAGGATTTTGTTTTAGATTACGAATCAGAGAGATAAGCTCATCTAAGCTCTTGTACGTTAAGGCTTCGTTAAGTAAACTCACCATTGAACAGGCATCACTTGTTGCACAAATGAAGAGGATTAAACCACTCAACACATAAACCAATATCATATCTCGACCCATCGTGAGTTTCTCTGGTAAAGTCTTCCTGTATTTTATGTTTAACGTTCTCGACCAAGGCACGTCGTCAAATTAACTGTCATTTCACAGACGTTATAGTTATATCTAGTAAGGTTTTTTGATGTATCCGCTATAATTAAGAACCCAAATGATATCGCTGGGATCTGGCCTTTATTGGACTAGTGGTCTATTAATTAAATATACATCAATAAACTAATCAAACAAACAACCTTTGAAAATACCAATAAACCTTGGATATATCGAACCATTCAAAGTTCCCATGAACAGATATCTGAAAAGAAACTAGGTAAACTGTAAAGTTTTGTGAAGTCCTGAGGGTAAGTGAGCCCATCTATTCTATGTGTGTGATGTAGCCCATATCATTAAGCTAATTTAACGTTGCTTAATGACTTAAATAAGGTTTTGATATATACGATAGCGTACTAGTTAGTATTTGTCTTGTCAGACGATTTTATTTCTGCAACGAGTGTATTCTGTAACACTTTCATCATTCGAGTTCGAGCGATAGTAGCTGGATTTTTTCAATTTCTTTATATAGCTGATAAACAAATAAAAACAACAGAACAGAATATATTAGTATGTAAGAGTGTCTGAGGAATTTGTGATGATACATTAGTTTGACTGTTTCCTGTTTTCGAATATTTCCTGTTTTTCAACTTTTTTGGTGAATTTTGTTAATCAGCTTTGTTATGTAATACATTACCCTCTTGCTAAACCAAAACCTCACTTTGTAATTTTATTCATCTGACTTTTTATTTAGATTTCTTCATCCAAATTCATCCCTTTTTTCCATCTCATTCTACTTCATTTTGATCTTACCCTATGTTTCATCTTTCTTCTTCGGTTTTATTTTATCCTCTTTTTCTAGTATTATTTTATCGAAAACAAAACTCTATATAGCTACCTGGCCGACACTTAGTGATGGGTAGCTATTGACAAATAGTCTATATAGTTTTTTCAAGTTGTTGACCTAAAGTTAATTCCTGATTTTTAGTCTTAACGATGATAACCCTCGTCAAGATGGCTGCACGCAATGCGGCTTGTCTGATCTTCATTTTGTTACTCATCTTGAATTCTGTTTAATTATTGTTCATATAATCACATTGCTATATTTAGAAGCAGCGGTGATTGTATCGTCCACAGTATTCCACTGACGACTTGTAACTACGGACCCTGGTTTCTTTTTTAATATACTGTTATTTGATGGTTAAGATATTTTGGTTCCAAATAATTAAATTTATTTTTGTGTTCGTACTATAAATATTGGTTACAGACCTCAGACTTTCTGTAATAGGAAACATCAATTTAAAGTCAAATCAAAACAAATTATTATTACGTGAAAAACGGGTGAAGATACAGGATCTGTTATTATATGTTATATATTATATGTTATATGTTATATGTATGGTAGTGTCAAGACTATGTCAAAAAACGTTAAAGGACATCTGGTAAAAATGTTATAATTCTGCAGCAGAGAATAGTCAAGATGAGGAAATGATTACTTCTATCAAGGAAATTTTATAACTCTGTCCTTTAGCACACAATGGAAGTACAATGTGTATCAATGGTTAATCAACTAGTATAATGGTTGCGTTGGAGTCTCTAGTTGTAGATGTGCGCGCGAGATTTGCGGAAAAACAGTGAGTATACGTAGCATACGAAGAAAATGGGTGCGGTACCGGAGGACATGTGCATCAAGAAAGCTTCGTTCTAGTCTTCTAGTCAAGTGAATTTCAATAAAATAAAATAAAATAAAATAAAATAAAATAAAATAAAATAAAATAAAATAAAATAAAATAAAATAAATATTATTCATATAATTTAATAATCATTTCGCACCGAAAAGCTGCCAACTACAGAGGCGGAAGTCCTATCAAAAATTGAAAACGGGAGGGAGGGGGGAAGGGAACTAATCAAAAAATTACAGATCATCAATCCAAAAAAAATATATCTAAATAATAAAAATAAATAATAAAATGTTTTTACCCGTAATCATCATACTCATTGAATCCTTAGATATATCATCATCGATCTGTGAGCAATAAGACATATGGGAAAATCGAAAACAGTCTTTTTTTATCTCCTCGAGTTCATTAGAAACCCTACTCCGAGCTCCACTCTCTCTTTCACTTACATTTTTCAAAATAAGCTTTATTTCTCACAAATAAATCAAAAACATCTTCACCCCATCCCCAACACTTCACATCATACGTATACCTAAACCAACACGTATAACCGATATTCCTCAACCTACGCTTCTATGTCAACAGATGTGATTCATAAATCTACACAAGCAAGCAAAGGAGTGTCTGTTAGTGAAATAAGAACTGAATAGTTTATTGAGCAAAGCTATTTTTGTCTGTTATTCAATAAATGATTAATAGTTTCATATGTACACGTTATTGCAATGTTTTTAAGTTCAGTGATCTTATCTAAGTAAGACTGATGAAATTGAGGTAAAAGAAGTTGCTAGATTGAATACACTTATGTACTCAGCTTCTTTATTAAAAACACACAAAACAAAAATGTCTTGTTCAGTTTTTATATGTAACTTACAAACAATTACCAACATATACGACAAACAATCAAACAAACAAATAAAAATACAAAAAAACGAACGAACCAACAAACAAACAAACAGACAGAGAGTCAGAAAGACATACAGAACGCACCGACAAACAAAACATGCATGGTCAAAAACACCTCAAAATGGATTTAAAGCAAAGGCTATAGAACGACCGACAAACAAAACATGCATGGTCAAAAACACCTCAAAATGGATTTAAAGCAAAGGCTATAGCCCATGCAAAATGCACAAAAATGCCATAAAATCGACCAAAAACAAAGGCTATAGTCCATGCAAAATGCACAAAAATGCGATAAAATCGACCAAAAACAAAGGCTATAGTCCATGCAAAATGCACAAAAATGCGATAAAATCGACCAAAAACAAAGGCTATAGTCCATGCAAAATGCACAAAAATGCGATAAAATCGACCAAATGCAAAGGCTATAGTCCATGCAAAATGCACAAAAATGCGATAAAATCGACCAAATGCAAAGGCTATAGTCCATGCAAAATGCACAAAAATGCGATAAAATCGACCAAATGCAAAGGCTATAGTCCATGCAAAATGCACAAAAATGCGATAAAATCGACCAAAAGCAAAAGCTATAGTCCATGGAAAATGCTCAAAAATGCCTCAAAATGGACCAAAAGCAAAGGCTATAGTCCATGCAAAATGCACAAAAATGCCTCAAAAAGAACCAAAAGCAAAGGCTATAGTCCATGCAAAATGGTGATAAATGCGACAAAATGGACAAAATGCAAAACCTATAGTCCATGCAAATTAATGGTCAAAAATGTCTCAAAATGGACCAAATGCAAAGGCTATAGTCCATGCAAAATGTTCAAAAATACCTAAAAATGGATAAAAGGCAAAGGCTACATTCCATGCAAAATGCTCAATAATGCCTCCAAATGGACCAAAAGCAAAGGCTATAGACCATGCAAAATGGTCAAAAATGCCTCAAAATGGACCAAAAGGAAAGTCTATAGTCCATGCAAAATGCACAAAAATGCGCTAAAATCGACAAAATGCAAAGGCTATAGTCCATGCAAAATGCTCAAAAATACCTAAAAATGGATAAAAGGCAAAGGCTACAGTCCATGCAAAATGCTCAAAAATGCCTCTAAATGGACCAAAAGCAAAGACTATAGTCCATGAAAAAGCTCAAAAATGCCTCAAAATGGACCAAAAAGAAAGGCTATAGCTTATGCAAAATGGTGAAAAATGGGCCAAAATCGACATAAAGCAAAGGCTATAGTCCATTCAAAATGGTCAAAAATGCTCCAAAATGGATAAAATGCAAAGCCTATAGTCCATGGAAAATGGTGAGAAATGCGCCAAAATGGACCAAAAGCAAAGGCTATAGCCCATACAAAATGCTCAAAAATGTCTCAAAATGGAACAAAAGCAAAGTCTATAGCTCATGCAAAATGCTCAAAAATGCCTCAAAATGGACCAAACGCAAAGGCTATAGTCCATGCAAAATGCTCAATAATGCCTCCAAATGGACAAAAAGCAAAGGCTATAGCCCATGCAAAATGCTCAACAATGCCTCCAAATGGACCAAAAGCAAAGGCTATAGCCCATGCAAAATGTTCAAAAATACCTAAAAATGGATAAAAGGCAAAGGCTACACTCCATGCAAAATGCTCAAAAATGCCTCAAAATGGACCAAAAGCAAAGGCTATAGCCCATGAAAAATGCTCAAAAATGCCTCAAAATGGACCAAAAGCAAAGGCTCTAGTCCATGGAAAATGGTCAAAAATGCGACAAAATGGATAAAATGCAAAGCCTATAGTCCATGCAAAATGCACAAAAATGCGCTAAAATCGACAAAATGCAAAGGCTATAGTCCATGCAAAATGCTCAAAAATACCTAAAAATGGATAAAGGCCATGCAAAATGCTCAAAAATGCCTCAAATTGGACCAAAAGCAAAGGCTATAGCCCATGCAAAATGCTCAAAAATGCCTCAAAATGGACCAAAAGGAAAGGCTATAGCCCATGCAAAATGCTCAAACATGCCTCTAAATGGACCAAAAGCAAAGGCTATAGCCCATGCAAAATGCTCAGCAATGACTCCAAATGGACCAAAAGCAAAGGCTATAGCCCATGCAAAATGTTCAAAAATACCTAAAAATGGATAAAAGGCAAAGGCTACAGTTCATGCAAAATGCTCAAAAATGCCTCCAAATGGACAAAAAGCAAAGGCTATTGCTCATGCAAAATGCTCAAAAATGACTCAAAATGGACCAAAAGCAAAGACTATAGTCCATGAAAATGCTCAAAAAGGCCTCAAAATGGACCAAAAGGAAAGGCTATAGCTCATGCAAAATGGCCAAAAATGCCTCAAAATGGACCAAAAGCAAAGGCTATAGTCCATGGAAAATGGTCAAAAATGCGCCAAAATGGATAAAATGCAAAGCCTATAGTCCATGCAAAATGGTGAAAAATGCGCCAAAATCGACATAAAGCAAAGGCTATAGTCCATGCAAAATGCACAAAAATACCTAAAAATGGATAAAATGCAAAGGCTACAGTCTATGCAAAATGCTCAAAAATGCCTCAAAATGGACCAAAAGCAAAGGCTATAGCTCATGCAAAGTGCTCAAAAATGCCTCAAAATGGACCAAACGCAAAGGGTATAGTCCATGCAAAATGCACAAAAATGCGCTAAAATCGACAAAATGCAAAAATGCTCAAAAATGCCTCTAAATGGACCAAAAGCAAAGGCTATAGCTCATGTAAAATGCTCAAAAATGCATCAAAATGGAACAAAAGCAAAGGCTACAGTCCATGCAAAATGTAAATGTGTGTTTTTGCAATGATTTTTTATTTGCATCAGTGAACTTCAAGTTATAGTGTACTTTTTTTGATAAAATGATAAACCCTTACAACCACACACAGCTTGGAACGACTTAAAAAAATCAAAACAATTTTGCACACGTTTCTTTTATTGAGTTAATGTTGAATTATCAAGTCATGAATTCTGTATAAAGACAGTACAGGTACGATGTGAACCACAGGCCACACACTTTCAAATATCTCTTAGTATGATATCTTGTCCTAGCTGGAAAACATTCCATCCATGTACCACTGACTGTGCGAAACATTTCACATCAGCCACTTACGTCTCTAGAGATGCTATTGATATATATTTCACCAGTGATATATATGATATATATATATATACAAGAACCGAGATACTCTAGCCTTGGTAATAGCAGAGAAACGGTGATAAACTCATTGTACTTGATATGAAGAAAAGAAAAGAAAAGAAAAGAAAACCTGCTTTGAATAGTTGATTTAGATATAGCTTTGCGTGTACATCATCTGTGTTACGACAACGGGTATACTGTGATACCATGATAATGATAATGATGATGATGATGATAATGATGATGATGATGATGGTGATGATGATGATAATGATAATGATGATGATGATGATAATGATGATGATAATGATGATGATGATAATGTTTAATGATGATGATAATGATGATGATGATAATGATAATGATAGTGATGACAAAGCACCGATAATGACAAGGATGGTACAAACCGGGAAAAAAAACGACAAAGACTCTGTTATTGCATGAAATACCGTTACGTACGCGTGCAAATAACATACTAATGCCATTACCATAACAGATAGTCTCCGTGAAGTGAGCCATATAAGGCCTGTAAGAAATATCTACACCTGGAAAAGAACTACGCCTGAAATCCCATAACAAAGAATTGCATATTGGTGCAAATTTATTCATCATAATTATTGGAATCACCAAGATATATGCTATTGTTCATTGAATACGCAGGGCAATTCACCTAATGGTTTCCAGGTGATATGACTTACGTCTCAGTACAATTGTATCCAAGTTATTTTCAGACGGCTCCCACCAAGTAAACAGCAGTTTCCTCTCACAGTGGCTTTTAACGTTTATTGCAAGGAAGAATTAATTCCTTCCTTTGATAGCGACCACCAAAAGCTTTCTTCTAATGGTTTATATAATTTTTTTTTTTAAATTGAACCGGAAATGCCACTATTTGTCCAAGAATAAATACCATAGCGCTTAATACGCAGGTTTTTAATGGTAGGCTAGGACGAGATTATAAATCATGTATAGCCAACTCATAGTTAAATAATAGCTTTCAGTGCGCATGCGATTTTATCCCGAATTCCTCACTTTCTTTTGTATTTTGAAAGGCAAAAAAATACAAAAGACGGCAAAACAAAATATTCGGGATAAAATCGCATGCGCACTGGTAGCAATTTATTAAAATGAACAGGTCTATATCTAGCTCAAACACGTCTATCACTACCAAATTGCGTCACCATTACAAGCTGGCCGGCAACTATTCATGACATTTAATCGAGAACCCAATGCACCGCTGTTTCAATGTGGGCGATATCTTAAAATAACTCAACGAGATGATTTACATATGGGAATATTTAAGGGTTTTACATATGTTTATACCTACGCTACATGTCTATCCTCGTTAATAAAGATATTGTATTGTGTCGCTTAAGGTGGCCGAGAAAAGGAAAAAAAGATATCACGTTTGCCATCAACTCTGACTAAACATATCTTATTAAGCCCGATTTACACGGTGCGATTTGTAGTATACAACTAGTTGTAACTTCTAAAACTAGTGGCTCGTGCTCTAAAACGTGTTTTAGAATGCCCTACGACTAGTTTTAGACCATTTTAAACCTCCCTACTAGTCGTATACTACAAAACGCACACGAAAAATCGTACCGTGTAAATCACCTTTATTGTAGTGTTATCGTTTGGTCATTCAACATGGCTACCATTCTATTGCCTTTGGATTTCTAAAGACAGTGTTGCAAACCAAAGGCAAGACTAAGCCAGTGCGATTGCCATTCGGTGACTGCTCAGCGTGTATGTTTGTTTGTTCACTGTTGGAACGGTACGTTACTGTGGTTGTCAGAAAATGATAAAAACAAAAGAATCCTGAATTACAACGAGCAATGTGACATTGTTTGACACGTGAATTACCTTCTTTGCTTTATTTTCTCACAAGTCATTGTTATTTGTCCAATCCAAAGCATTCTTCTGCCAGTCGTGATTTACCGGATAGCACTCTTTTTGTATGACTGTAAGTTCGTCATCTAATATGTAACACGGTGCTTTGAATTGTAAAGAGTATATAATTAATGTAAAGGTTATGTACAAAGTCCCTTGACGATCCTTTTATTTTGCTTATCTGGCATTAGTCAAATTATATGATCATTTAATCAGTAGTTTCTAACCAGAGCACATATGACAATCGTCCAGTCATGCCCACGTGACTTCATCGTACCCATAATGCAATACGACTGTTCTTTGCTTGAACATACTTGGCTTTAAGGAACCCAAACTGCGCCATGTCCCATCTAGTCTGCGAGTCTTGAACCAGAGCGTAGTGACTTTTCAGCATGACTTCATTATCGTTGTTATCAAGAAGACATGGTCTGCGACCTTGAGCAGGTGAGCCAACATGAAGACCATGATCATAATATCTGTACGAAGTCTTGACTTTGTTACCCCAACAAATCAACCCTCCGTCAAATTTATAATCTCTTCTGCTGTGTTTGATAATGTTCCATGTGTAATCCATGTTAGAGCGATTGTAAGCCGACCAGGATCCGTCCACAAACAATGTATTGGATCGACCTGGATGAAACGCAGCATAAGCATCTTCAGATGGATCCCATCCATCTTTGTCTGTCACAAACGAGAATCGTACAGACTGACGGCCATTAGTGAACAATGTCCGTATGATAGTATTATTAAGATGTACACCTGAATCGCTGTTGTGAGTAATGGATAAATCAACACTGTCCCGTTGGTGTATGCTGTGAAACAAGTTACCATGGCTGGGATCGGACTTCGCCTCGAGACAATTGGACCCACCATGTTTAGGACACACCCAACTGTAATCATCAGTGATTTTAGCCACGAGGGTCCATCCACCTCCTGACGTACTCATATCGCAGAAGACACGAAATGAGTTCTTGTTTCTATCTCCACCAAGTGGATTAATCCAGTACATACCATCTCCACGACTCTCTCCATGAAATAGCACATCGACGCAACTTTTTCTAGGAGTATTGTTCATTTGTGGTACTGGCAAAGTTTGTAGTCTCTGCCATTTACCACTCATACAGATCTGTACATAACCTGATCGTCTATCATACTTGATGACTCCGTCAAGAGATGGAATACATGGGCCTGACGGTAGACTGGCAAAACCAGAAGAGCTTGACGTACAGCTGTCTCCTTTTTCACCCTGTTGACAATGAATAACACATCAGTTTTTTCATTTAGGTTTCCCTTTGTTTTGGACCCATAAAAGCGCTATTCCCTTTTACTTTTTGGACAAATGATATGGGGAATCTACATAGTAGCTAGCTAAAAAACCTTTCTCAAGAAGTTTAATACGTCTGTGGGAGATGAGGATATTCTGTTAACTGAGAGAAGAACAGTGTCTACATGCTTAAAAGAGGGAAATGGAATTTAGGTCCATCTGTTTTCGAGTGAAAAATGGGATACTGTATGATGCAGTGGATCTACGATTCAACTGTTATATTTTTAATTGGCGTATCTTAACCAGCAATCATTTTTTTGCAAATAATTTGTTTTGAGAGAATTAATGTTAAGTAATATATACAATATGAGCGGCCGATCTGTATGGAATATACAATGTCGAGCTGAAGGCAAGACATTTTATATTCCATACAGATCGGACGCGAATATTGTATATTACTTATGAAATGTCTAGATTAATGCTGCTATTCTAGATTAATATTTTTGAAATTAGATTTAATTTGTCCGAGATATTTCAAGCTAAACCTTATGCAAATCAGGACGATTTCTGTATCAGATATACAGATGCCTTCACGGTAATGATTTTCTATTGTTCTGAGTTCATGAATTATTCATGAATTTTATAAGGTCCACGAAACCCAGAACAGTCAGATTAACTTTTCTTTTATAAGCTTAATAGCTTCCAGAGGCCTACCTGCCTGTGTATGTTTCGGTAACTAGATAACATATATATGGCGAAATAAATAAATATGTTAATATAAGTTATTGGCGTGAAAACATGTGTAATGTCTGGCCTTCAATACAAGAATGTAAATATAAAGTCAAGTTACTTAATTATATGTTTAAACCTAGAGAGTCTATTGAACAATGCCCTCATGGAAATTGGAATATATTTTTCATTTCTTTCTTTTTTTCACAGAAACCCTGCCCAACCACTTGTTTAAATCGTTATCATCATCATCATCATCACCACCATTATCATCATCACCACCATCATCGTCACCAACACCATCATCATCACCACCATCATCATCACCACCACCATCATCATCACCACCATCATCATCACCACCATCATCATCATCATAACCGTCATCATCATCACCACCATCATCATCATCATCATAACCGCCATCATCATCATAACCGTCATCATCATCACCACCATATGATCACTGCCATTGGATGTAGTGTTAGAAATATTTCATAGTGAAGTATCTTTTAGTACATCCTGCCCCAGGAGATGTCGGAAGGTCTGAACAGATTTAAATAAAATAGCTGCTATAAGCCAGCGCTAGGCCGCTCAAAGTAAGTTCTAAAACCATATTTTATTTCCACTAAGCAAGTTATCAGATTGCAGCCTTGTAAGCCCTGTATACTGGTAGAAACTGAGAATTCTAATTAGTTTGAATCACTCATGAACTGATAAATCAATTATCTTTGTCCTCCATTGTAAACATAACGAACTTGGTCTTTTTTATGTTGCAAGGTAAATTAGATGCTTATTATATTATATTCAGGATCGAATCCAGAAATGTAGAAAGGAGGATCAACTAATCAAAAAATTACTGATTATCAATCGAAAATTAAAAGTATTATCTATAAAAATACATTTGGTCTTCCCTAAAGGGGAACAGTAACCCTTTCTTGGATCCGCCTCTAGTATTTGGTATTCCGTCGTTTGCTTGTCTTGGTGACTTAAAATGCCAAGAAATAACCCTTCCAAATTGTTCGTTTACTGCAGGTTAGTTCGTTGAAGTTTTTATTGACGAATATTTATGTGTGATCAGTAAATTTCAATGTATTTCCAGAACATGTAATTAGATAGAATGCAGAATATTAAAATCCGGGTAATTTCTTGTATGATTGTTGTTGTTGTTTGTTCACAAGTATTTTCACAATATCCGTAACGCTCTTCGCAGGGAGGATGTTGACGGCGAGTACGAAGTCACTTATATTTGAATGTTTTCTTAGTTTTTGACCCTTAACACCGTTAGTAAAGTATCTTACAATATCCGTAACGCCCTTCGTTGAGAGAATGTTAACGGCGGATACGAAATCACTTGTCTTTGGATTGATCGTTTGGATATGTCTTCTTTTATCCTTGCGCCGCCCATAGTTGATCTTACGAAATAAATAAATGTATTACCGTTTCTCAAAACATTGTTTTTAGGACATTGAGGTATTGTATCCAAAGTTCTATTTTCTTGTGATATTTCATAACTCTATATTTGAAAATATTATATTGAAAGCCAAATAGTGTTTATTCGGCATTTATATATATTATATATGGTTTACCTTGATCCCTCTGAAACCTCTTGAGCCTCGTTTACCGGCTGGTCCCCGTGCTCCCTTTGGACAAACAAATGATATTCTTAGAATGATAACGAACGACTTAACAAACGAACGAATGAGTGTGCGAGTGAATGACTGAGTGTGTGGATGAATAATCGAATGAATTAACGAACGAACGAACGAACGCACGCACGCACGCACGAACAAACGAAAGAACGCGCGAATGAATGAATGAATGAAAGTTGTTTTAGCTACAAGTCGAGAAAAAGGCAGGCGCCGTCGATAGGTGGACATTTAGGCGGTTATATTCTGTACATAATATGCACACAACCCAGCATGGGCCCAGCATGGCTCTACTAACAACAAGCACAAGGTTATATTCATGATACAATGTCATCCACAGTACGTGTCTTTGAAATAAAAACTAAATCAACCAACATTATGCGATGAAAAGACCATTAACACAATAAGTACTGATATTTTGAATGGTTTGGAATAGATCGTATCACTTTACTTGTTGAGCGATCGAAGCGCTGGTTACTGTCTTCGCAAATCGGGAGATAAATCACATGATTTTAACACTGCCATAGTTGTACTGATTTTCATTGGAAGTCCACCTCAAATGACTTTGATTAATTTCTGTTTGAGTGTTTTATAAGCAACTACAAGATAGGAGTGTTTTCATAACGAAACGAGCGAGCTGTTCCATGCGTTGTATGCAGTATTTATAAGGCCATTGTGAAACCGCCGGTAGAAAGAGGCGATGGATTTCTATCTGATGAGAACTAGCGGTGTCAGCGAAAAGTGTTTCTGTCTTTTTGTAGAGTATAGTTTGTTTTTGATGGTTGTTATGTGAGAGTGGAGTGTGATTGAGGAGTACCTTTTCTCCTCGTAGACCATCGACTCCCGATAGATACACTTCACCCAATTTTACTCTCGACGAACCAAGAACAAGTTTGTAATTGTATTTTGTTTTGAGCGTCAACTTCGCATCTCTACCTCTAAGTATCAAGACAAAACATTTCAACTTTAAAACAGCTCTTCTCTCGAAGATATTTTACTGCGTTCAAGATAAGCTTACCTTTTAGCCGATAGTACCGCAGGCTGCGAGACGAACAACCAAGCGCTAACGATACAGAGTAATGTATATATACTAACATTCATCGTGAGTTTGAGGTCAGTGAGAAAGTAAGTTAGTTTGTGCAGTGTTTACATGTAGATAGGTCGAAAACCAGTCATGATCGATATGTGGTTATACTATACTATGGCTTAGCTGTATAACACCGGATATGAGTGCCCTACACCGACTGGTGTTAACATCATCTACTGCACGTTTAACGAACTGCTATCGATGGTCTAGTTGGTAGCTCAATAGTTAAGTGGATGAAAGATGATCTGCACGTGAACTCAACGATGAATATAATAAATAATTATTTAGGACTTCGCTACAAGCACTACCTATACTCATTACCCGGCAATTAAGTTAGAATTAGTTAAGTAAACAATTTGAATGTGTGAACGAGGTATGAATAAACTGTTTTAATTGCATTTCCTAAAACACATTAATGATTAATGAATAATCAAAGCAAATCATTATCCGTGACAAGCAAACACTCATTCTCATTTAAAACTAAGTACAAAGATTAGTTTGCAATGTTGTATATGTTTGAAACAAAATAAAAATAAAGCCACACAAAGTTAGCTAGTCCGATGATAGTCGTGAATCTGTCAGTCAATTGATAATAAATTGCTATATGTAGCATATAAGTGGACCTCTCCAACCCAGAATCCACAGCACAAGTGGTATTATTTACATAAGAAATAACGTCAGAAAATAAGCAAATAAGTCGAGATAACTTAAAACGGGTCTAGCTGGCTAAAACACCTTCTTTTTCGTTTTTCACTTTTCTTTCTTTCTAAGTCAATGTTTCTCAGTTCAGAAACCCTTAGACCCTATTTAAGCAGTCACAACTCAAATAGATAATAAATAAATAAAAATTGAATATTCAAATATTGATTTTGTTAATTTGACTAAATTAAAGATAGTTAATCAATAATCACACATAATCGCTGTGCCCAGTTTTTCAAACTCCGAGTCCCATTACCTGTGGTGTCTGTGAGAGAGAGAATATGGACTTTGATATAGCTTACATATTTAGTTTAATGTTGCATTGTGAGCTAAGATAACTGCAGGTAACCCATGCCGGTGGACTAATCATAGAGAATGTGTGTAGAATGCAGGCATATTATGCTACATAACCGAGATTTTACAAATAAATCTAAAAATTAAAGACATAAAGTGTAATTACCGTCTCGTCCAAAAAATAGCGCCACTTTTACGGAGTATAATATTCCTACATGCTACATATATTCTCTTTATGTAAAGTTCACAAATAAACAGGCTGGGTTACCTGTAAAATAACCTGCATAACTCTGGAAACAGCTTCGGGCTAAAATAACATTAGGTCATATTCAAAATATCTTTATTTTTACATCATCCCAAAGCTGGAACACATCAAAATACATGAGAGTATTATTACAACCGCCAGTCTAGATGAGATCAATTCAGAGTCCGTGCCCAAAATATGGTCTTTAAAAATAGACTTGTATGATTGCGCAAAGGATTAAATGACCCTTTACCTAATAAGGCTTGGTAGCTCATTGACCTACAGACCGACAGACAGACAGACAGACAAACAGAAAGAGAGACATACAGACAGACAGACAGACAAACAGACAGACAGACAAACAGACAGACAAACAGACATACATACAAACAGACCGACAGACAGACAGACAAACAAACAGACAAACAGACAGACAGCCCAACAAACAGAAGGACGCAGGCATACAGACAGACAGACAGACAGACAAACAGAGAGATATAGAGACAGACAGACGCAGGAAGACAGACAGACAGACAGGTTCGCGGAGGAAAAGATCCACAGACAAAACGAGACAGACAGACACACACAGGGCAATTTTTGTGTTTAGTATTTTCCGGATTTTCACTTTACCCGGGGTATGATCATAGTGCTGATGATCTATACAATGAAACCTCATTCAACAATAAATAACAGAAGAAAGAGAAAATTGAATCCAATATCGTCGAGATAAAAAAAACAATTGATCAAGAACGAATAGAGTTAAAAACAACCACAATGCCTAAACAATTTTGAAACTTGGAAGTTCACAAACGAAAACATTCGAGAATAGTCTTTGTACGTTTTACGTTTCTTTGTCAGTGGCCTTTGAACGTTCCATGCAATTAATATTTCAATATTATCATAGATATTATCGGCTTGAAATTAAAACATTTTATCACTGCATTTGTTGACTAGAAGACAAAAATAGTTTGATTCTATAAAAGTATTTATCTTTTTATAGTTAGTTGGATTATTTCCACAATCAGATCTGTTGTCGATTCAGAATAAATAAACACGGGCAGCACTCATGAAGTGACCCGACAATGTCTGCACGGGAGGGGTGGGGGAAATGCTAGCAATAGAAAAATCTGCTTTTTTTGAAAGTTAAATAAAACTGCAGCAATTCTTGGATATACTACAAAACGTGAATTTACTAAAAATTGTCTAAAAGAACCAAGTGTTTTGTCCGAGTTTGTAGCTTTAAGCCTACTTTCCATATAATCGCTCATGATCGCAAGATCGCGGAAATTACTGATGCGAGGATCCCTTGCTGTCAATTGTTCCCATGTGTTTCGATTGCTGAAGAGTGTTCCCATATAATCGCTAACGATATCGCTGACATCATTTTCAGTGATCCGGCGATCGTGAGCGATTATATGGCTTTACCAATTATAAGCTTCCTTGATGTATATGTCTTTCCTGGACCACACCCATTTTCTTCGTATGCTTGAATACCTCCATACTCATTGTTTTTCCGCAAAGTTCGCGTGCACATCTACAACTAGAGATTCCTACGCAGTCATTATACTAGTTGATTAACCATTGATACATATTGTGGTTTCATTGTCTGCTGAAAGGCAGAATTACAACTTTATAGAATTTCATTGGATACAAGCAATCAATCTCTTATCTTCATTGGATTTCTCCCATGAATACAATAGCAAGTTTTTAAAATCTTGGACCGGTTGCACGAAGCCTGGAGAGCGCTATCCGCCGGATAAATCCCTATCCAGCGGATAAATCATATACAATTGTCCTATTTCATTATGACGTCACATCAAAACAAATCTATTGTTTCAACGCTAAGAATCATGGTCGCTAGAGGGGATACAGCATGTTTAATTCAATTAAAAAAAGGCTAAAAATCTATTTATAATAAAAGAACAAAATATACGTTCAAATGCAAAACAAAATGTGTCAGAGGAAAACTATTTAGCCCGAATTAGGTCTGTTCTAATTCATGTAAACAAACAATGACGTCATAGTAAAATAGGTCAATTTATATTACAGTGAGGACACTCGAACCATGAACACTTGTCTTTATTTAGCTTTTTATTTTATGAGCTTTCTACTGCTTCAAATCCTCTAAAAAAGTAGGACTGAACTCAAATGCTTTGAGTTATCAAAATGAAAACGATTTCAAATCGATTGACACGAAGGACGCATGTTAAAAAAAGTGTTCAAAAAGCGCGAAGTGTTCACGGTTCGAGTGTCCTCACTGTAATACTTTATTCAAGATTTCTCCGCTTAGCTTTATGAAGGTGTTTAGCAATAGTTTAGTGAGAACTGTACCAATCATTTAACTGCCATTACTAACATAATCTTCCTTTAATTCAACAAATCTAAAATTTTGACCATATTATGAGTTAAAGATTAAAAGTTGATGTCATCAGCACTTCAAATGATGTTTTCATAGCAACCTGAAGGTATTTCGCCACAACTTTATGAATATCTAAGAGCGAGGAATTTTAACTTTTTATGAAATTATATTTCATGGATTTTATTTTTTATTATTATTTTTTTTTATCAGTTTATTAGGACTGACTGTGTTCCAATTGAATGAATGAGAAGCATTTCTTTTATTTCGCGGAAATTATTAATTCAGTTTGACAAAAAAATATATAAAAAGGTATTATGTTTACGTTTAAACTAAAACGAAAAATATTTATCACAATAAGATTATATAAATAATTAAACAGAATTCAAGATGAGTAACAAAATGAAGATCAGACAAGCCGCATTGCGTGCAGCCATCTTGACGAGGGTTATCATCGTTAAGTCTAATAATCAGGAATTAACTTTAGGTCAACAACTTGCAAAAACTATTCAGACTTATCATCGATACTTGTCAGCTACTAAAACATACAAAAAAATTGCCATTCAGGAGCATCCAAAGATAGTTTTCTTTTTGATAAAAAAAAAAGGAACATGAGATGAATGGCTTGGCGGAAAAAATAGGAAAGAAATCGTTTGATCAAGTAACTGCACAAAATGCATGACTTTACTGGGCTGAATAAGAGCACTTTCTCTAATAACTCGATAAAAAAGGAATTAGAAGATAAAAAGAGATCAAAGAATGTAAAAAAAAAACACACACACACAGAAGATAGAAATAAGCAACCGACATAATAAGATCGGAAGAAGACGGAAAACAACATAAAAAACTCGAGGGAAACATTTAGAGAAAAACAGGAAATAGTTGATGTAAGGCATCATCACTGAGTTTCCTCTTTTGAGAAAAAAAACAGTCTTTACTGACCGTTTTGTTGTGCTACTTTGGTTTGTTTATCTAATAACCTATTTATGATAAATCGTTAGCTTTTTTACCTATGCACTTAGTAACGGAATGTAAGCCAATTTACTGACTGCTGTTCAATGTCCAAAATAACATCGTCTGTAAAATATACAACAGACAAGACAAATACTAACTAGCACGCTATCGTATTAATCAAAACCTTATTTAAGTCATTAAGCAACGTTAGATTAGCTTAATGATATGGGCTACATCACACACGTAGAATAGATGGGCTCACTTACCCTCAGGACTTCACAAAACTTTACAATACTTTACCTAGTTTCTTTTCAGATATCTGTTCCTGAGAACCTTAAATGGTTCGATATACCCAAGGTTTATTGGTATTTTCAAAGGTTGTTTGTTTGATTAGTTTATTGATGAATATTTAATTAATAGACCACTGGTCCAATAAAGGCCAGATCCCAGCGATATCATTTGGGTTCTTAATTATAGCGGACACATCAAAAAAACCTTACTAGATATAACTATAACGTCTGTGAAATGACAGTTAATTTGACGACGTGCCTTGGTCGAGGACGTTAAACATGAAATACAGGAAGACTTCACCAGAGAAACTCACGATGGGTCGAGATATGATATTGGTTTATGTGTTGAGTGGTTTAATCCTCTTCATTTGTGCAACAAGTGATGCCCGTTCAATGGTGAGTTAACAAAACCCAACGTACAAGAGTATAGGTAAAAACTAGTAAAAAATACTAGGCAGGACTGCGTCGGTGTTTCTAGAGAAACAGTTACAAATATAACGATAAGTTGTACACCGTAGAGTGATTCGAGAAAACTGACGTTTCGGACGTTAGTCCTTCGTCGGAGTAATACCAAATACTATCGTACAAGAGCTGAGTTGAGCTGACTCGTAAACTAAAATATAATCCTAAATTTTAAAAACGGCGCTACGTTGATTTAGGCCACAGCTATGAAAAAAACAATTGATATATTGATATAGTCTTCTTGATATACCAACAGCTCTGAATTTAACTCAGTCCGCAATAAAAGATAGGAGTATAAACTTTATACCGTTTATGATTTACAGTCAAAAAGCAACTCTGCCGAGTTATTTTTCACAAATCAGAACAAAACTGAGACGCACGTCACGTCTGCTCCTTTTTAAACTGAATAACGACAATGTTAATAATATTTTTAAAAGCCATAGTTTTGCACTTTTATCAGTGACCGAAACGACGATCTCCATCTTCATCGTTTAACATTGGGAAAGCAATGATGCACAATGTTTCAGCTGCTAATTTTTCGAAACCACTCCATGGGATCAGAATTCTGTTCAACGTAAAAAATTTACATAAAAATGTAATAAGTATTTACGATAAAAATCAATGTTAACATAAGATTGTTCTGATAGTTTACACACTGCCAGTTCCAAAACTACACAGCGTTAGAGTTTAAAATTGTTGATTTATCTACCGTAATCTTGTTTAGTTTGGTCAAAACGAACCGGGGTGTGTCCAGCGTGTGGTTATAGTGACAAAGAGCTTAATCGAGACACTTCACAGTGGCTGAGCTGAGCACGTCTGATATTCAGTCTAAAAAACGCTAAAAATGTATTAACCATGAGATAAAGAGATCTAAATGCGAGACATACAAATACCTCGAGATATAGGGTTTTAATCACAGACTAATAAAAACATTCCTGGGACAATTCATCGTTGATTGGATAGATACTTTCAAGGACAGCTAGCGCCGACAATAAAAAGTTTCAATTTTGACTATTCCTCGGCTGAAAATGCTTTGAAAAATATTATCATTATTTTAAATTTATTTAAAATGGTATCTTTTTTACTCTGAAAGCAAAACAAAGATATTTGATGAGATCACTAATAGTTCGCCCTGATACTCATTACTTCGGACCTTTGATAACTTTGTACTAATCTTATCAACTCCTAAAATATATATTTGAGTATCTCATTAATATGGTATTTGTGCACCAAAAGGTTCCAGTAATTGCATGCTCTTTACAGGTCTTAAAATAGCTTGGACTTTAGATGGAAGCAATTTCATTGTCACTTTTAAAATGACAATTATGCGCAACTCTGGAAACGAAAATCAACTCAGAGTTTGACACACATACAAAAAAAAAGCACACACACACACACACACACACACAAAGCATTAATATTTCTAACTGCAGTAAAATATATACCAAATTGAAATCCCATTGCATACAATCTAATTCATTTGTTTATATACAATTTATATGTTTTTTTTTCTCTATATATGTTTTTTTTTCTTGTCTTCAACTAGCAATAGTTTAAAAAAGAGCAAATTATATTGCAGATGGAATTGGCATGACTCTAGCGCATGAAGTCATGAGCGCGTACACTTCATATTCCATCATTTATGATCCCATAACATCTCACCACACTGTTTGTTTGTTTGTTTCAGGGTGTACAGTGCACAAGAAACAGAGACTGTAACAGTCCTCTCAAATGTCATCCCGTCCTTAACCTATGCGTACAGCAACCATCGCGTCCAACAACAAAAGCAACCAAACCACCATCTTGCTCCAGCTGTCTTCCTCATCAATATTGTCATCCATTCTTCAACATGTGCCTTAACTATCTGACACCACCGGTAACACGAAACAAGCGAACGAATTCAGCACTAGCTGATTGTCAAACTGACAGTGATTGTAACCAGGGCCAGTACTGCCATAGTCAATTCAAGAAGTGTCTTAAGTACCTGGTAATTCCTACGATACCATCGACAACAAGCAACACCATACCATGTACAAACCAATCACATTGTACTCACCAACAGTACTGTCATGACGTCTTCAAGATATGTCTACCACGACCCACAGATATAATCACCACTGCTACGGCTACTATGAAATCAAAGTCTGCCTGCTCAAACAATTCAGATTGTCTAACAGGATATTATTGTCACAGTTTGATAAACACCTGTCTTAAAATGCGTTCCACTGACCAGTCAACCATGCCCTCACAATCAAATGAACATGGTTGGTGTACCAGAGACTCCGATTGTAACATCACCGAGTTCTGTTACCACACAAACACGTTACTTGTCAAAGCACGTCATCGTAGAAAAACGCGTCGTCCTGTGGGAACCTGCATACGGAGAAATATTGCCTTTGACGCACCATTAAACTGCACGACCAATAAGGATTGTGGGAAGGGAAGATGTTGTTTGAAGAAACTTGGAGTTTGCAGAAACATGTTGAAAAGAGGACAGCCATGCGTCACTAAGGTAACGTTTATATCAATTATTCATGTGGTTTTCGCTTGAAGGCTGTAATAAATCATATTTGTTCTAGTTGTCTTCCAATGTAATGATTGTTTATTTGATTTTAATTTAAAAGCACATTGAATATATAAAATAAAATTCACACAATACTAAAATTAATCATTCATTTTTTCTGTGTTTTTTTTTATATATTTTTTTTTTTAGCGTTCTGATTTCATCTGTGGCTGCTCATCCAACATGTACTGTAAAGCCAATCCACGAGCTAAGAAAATAAAAGGAAAACGTCTGGCTAGGAAACTTAAAATACCAAAATATCTTCGACATCTTCTGATCCACAAAGGATTCCTTCATCAGACAAAGTACACATATGGGCGCTGCTGGTGACTGGTGACGACTTGTTGAGACACAATGCATATATTGCATATCAAACAAACTTATGGACGGTGCCAACACGTGAATAATTAGGCCGTGTCTTTAGTAGAGGAACTGGTGACGAATTGCTGTGTCGTAATAAAACAACACCGATGATACACCTAATTGCATGCCAAAACATTGTCCTCAAAGTTAGGGATTTAGGTACATGCATAATAAAACATTAGAGTCCACGCACTAAAAGTGTGCAACATATATACCACTAAACAGTGCTATTTTATGCTAATTCTATTGTTTTCTTTTGTTTAATTAGTGCTAGTTACTACTAAATAGTGACAACTGTTACACACTTTTAGTGCGTGTACTCTACAAGATAAAAAACGAATATCACCCATGACGAACTCTCTTTGTATTCGAATGTACGTATTTCCATAATTAAAGTTTTGTAATGAGGGTTGGTATAAAACTACTTTAAAGAAACATTAAAATCGACAAAGATTTAGTTTCACTGATCGCAAAAACGAGGAACTTGTCGTCTTTTGAAGATAAGAACCTTTTTCGTTTTTTTTGTTTGTTTTTGTTTTTCTCTTTTTTGTGTGTTTCTCTATTGATATTGTTGTTGGTGGTGCTGGTTTTTTTAGCTTAATTTGGTTTTATCTGGTGTTGGCGTCTTGTCTGCAAATTGTGGCTTCGTATCAGCCTGCATCAATTCCGGCCAAAATTAATCATCAATAAAGTGTATACCAATAACTTTTAACTGGAGTTTGATTACGCAAATATTAAAAAAAACTATAAATCATATACTTTGTACAAATAAACAAAATTAAATTGAATGTCAGTTTCCGAAAGGCAATTTCAAAATTAGATTTCCCTGCTTTATTGGAAAGTTAATTACTATCAAGACGACTATAAAAGGGGACTAAATTAATTATCAGTGGTCAGTTCTACATAGACGAACTCGACGAACTCAGTGAACTCGAGCAAAATTTGATTCGGAACGCTGTGATGCTTTAGTTCAGGATTCTTCCCTGAAAAAAACAAACTTAGCTTTGGAGTTACTTAGCTTTTCTAGCACTATGCAAATAAATTAAAAGAGTGTTTCCAGTTGAGATCAGAAATTTTAAAAATTGATTTGAGAGAATTGGATCAAGACTAGAAAAAGAACCATGTCTAAGAGCTTTGAGGCAACGTTCTGGTTGGTAATCTGTACACTAGAAGCTGTCTTCATCATTTGCTGTAACATCCTCGGAATCGTCATCTTCTCCAAAAAAGCTCGTCGCTCAAGGCCGTGTCTTCTTCTTACAAACCAATGTGTAGCGGACGTTTTGGTAGGAATCCAGATGCTGTACAGCGTCACCATTCAGTCCACTATCACTTATGATCTGACACCCACTGAAGATGCAAAGTGTAAGAATCATGCACTTCTCATTATCAATAACGCCCTTTTTGTGTTATCTACAGAAGCCTCATTCGCTTCTTTAGGGTTTATCTCTCTAGAACGTGCATATGCTGTCTTCAGACCTTTCAAACACCGTGTCTTGAGGAAGAAATCATATTTCTACGGAATCGGGACC
Source organism: Diadumene lineata (assembly GCA_918843875.1). NCBI lineage: Eukaryota > Metazoa > Cnidaria > Anthozoa > Actiniaria > Diadumenidae > Diadumene > Diadumene lineata. Next base: position 13,107,793 of record OU974080.1, read on the forward strand.
ATTTGGTTTGTAGCTGCTGTACAAAGTTTAATATCTATCCTCTTTAGTTGCCACCAAAACGAATTAAGACTTCTTGATCTCCTTTATGGGCTAGTATTTATATTATTTCTGTTTACCTTACTGGTTATCATGATCTCCTATGTGGCCATATATATCAAACTACGCTTCTTTCCAATTCTTCAAAACACACCTCATCGTCGTAATGAAATAAAACTATGCAAGACTCTTTTCTACGCTTCTCTCGCCTCAGTTATTACCTTTCTGCCATTTATATTCGTGAGAATATACATTAGAGCCAATTGTATTCGCGATGTTAAGTGTTTGCCAGCGGTCCTTATGGGTTGTGCGGAAGTTATTTTTCTTTCCAACTCTTTCGTCAATTTCTTTATTTATGCCTGGAGGTTTCCGGAGTTTGTTAAAAGCGCCAAGAAACTGCTTTTGTGCAGTAATGCATGACGTCGACCATTGTACTCGATAAAAAAGCAAAGTGGAAAATCATAAGCATGATCGTTTTATCATTCCCTGCTAGAAGAGTCTCTCAGCACGTTTGTGATTCTCTTTTCCTCGTCAGAAATCACAAACGTGAGGGATGTTTTATCATTGATCAAATTGTAATTTCACAGGATTTAGGTAAGGCTAAATTCTTTGGTAGCGGTCAATGTTCCAAAAAGTAACGTGAAACGTAAACGTAACGTAACGTGAAACGCTCTTGAAAAAGGCACTCAAATTGACAGCGAACAATATAATTATGATCACTGTTGAAAAATGACTTATAGGGACACAATCGGTTTGATGAGGAATTAGAACTTAAAAATAACTGTACAGCTGATACTGAAAAAAAATACAAGGGTAAAAGCAATCAGTGTTGTAATTTCAACACCAAATAATCCTGCGTTTAAGTGTGAATATGAAACCCCTTCAAAAATCATTGTCAATTTCGTCCTTTCATATTAATTAAAAACCCTCCTTTTCATCAATTAACAGCTTTTAATAAATGTCAAAATATACTACAACATATACAGTAATGCCAAAAATGTAACTTTCAATTATATATAAAAACATCGTAATTGTCTGAGTGAATTTCAGTCTCAAAAAACTGACTTTGATGAGTTCTGTGTATGTTTGTGTCCGGCAATGATGTTACTATCCGGCACTAGGAGCCGGTTGTACGTACAAAGCCTGATAATGTTATCCACTGTATAAAAGTTATCTACTCCATAGGATTTCTTTACAATTCATCCACTATAATATGGTCGTCCCCCTTTTTTATATAGCGGATCAAAATTTTAGTTTTAACAGATCAATGCCATGTTAAAATGCCCAAACCTTTCAAAGCTACTTTTATCGCCTATCATAAAAATTAAGAGCATTGATTTCAAATTTTGAAGAAGCTTTATAAAGACCAAAAATTTAATGGAAGAGATATGACCCGGAGATATGAGCAGACGTGGATTAAATATGTGCAAAAAGAGCATCTAGAACCTGGTAAAGGTTGTTCCGTGATACGTATGTGTTTTGTGATAGGATGATCAGCTGAACGGTTCAGCATAAAATCTTGGATATCAGAGACCTATGGTTTGGATGAGTTTTAGATGTCGTAATTCATGATTTCAACGATGAGAATCAAATTCCAAAATGCCGACGTGATCCGTGATATGATCAAAAGTTCTGTGGTTCCACAAACAACAGACCCTTCAACGACTTGGCACAACTCAAAAGTCATATTCAGAGCAAAACTAATAAAAGATGTGGTCGATAATAAAAGATGTGGTCGATAATAAAAGATGTGGTCGATAATAAAAGATGTGGTCGATAATAAAAGATGTGGTCGATAATAAAAGATGTGGTCGATAATGTAAGATGTGGTCGATAATGTAAGATGTGGTCGATAATAAAAGATGTGGTCGATAATAAAAGATGTGGTCGATAATGAAAGATGTGGTCGATAATAAAAGATGTGGTCGATAATAAAAGATGTGGTCGATAATAAAAGATGTGGTCGATAATAAAAGATGTGGTCGATAATAAAAGGTGTGGTCGATAATAAAATTAAGATTTTGCCTATATTTGTATTGTCTGTGTAATTTCAAACTGCACAATGAAATTAAGATCGATCGCATTTTGTAATATTATTATTTGATGATGAAATTAAGATTGCGATAGTAAATGTTTCATCACTAAAATGAAGACTTGAAGTTTGTACTGTAAGTGATGGATAGCAATATTAAGATGTGACTAGTTTGAAGTATGTGTTTTCGTAATCAAATGTTTTTCAGATGAAAGAGAGGCCTAATGTTTTTCATAGTTTTATATTGCTTTTATTGTCTATAGTAAGTTGACTTGATTAATGCAGCAAACATATTGGTTAAACTGGGTGTGCGCAAATTAAGCTGTCACTTTTAAAAAAGTTAATAAAGTGAGTTTGGTTAAAGGTTTTCCTCAACACCGTTGCGTCTTTGCTGCAAGACCTTCAAAGTGTAGAGGAAGGAAAAGCATTTTTTATATTAACGACATTTTCATCGACAGCTTTGACAAAGCCAAAAGAAGAAAAATGTGAATTTACGATTGCCAAAAGCTGCAGAAAATTTTTCAACCAAATCAATTTGGCCGATAAACGAGTATTTTAAGTGCTGAAAAGAAAATAAACGGGTAGAAGAATTAATGGTATGCAAAACAAGTATAAAAAAATGAAGGAATGACGAAAACTGACTTTAATCACCAAGGCTTACGAAAAACAAAATTGTCATAAGCTGCTTTGAAGATGTAATTCATAAAAATGAAGGTCGACGTAAATCGCTAACAATGTTTTCTGCAAATTCTCAGGAACGGTTTTGGTTAACTATCTTCATCTTTGAAGGTGTCATCACCATTTGCTGTAACATCATCGGCCTGGTCATCTTCACCAAAAGAGCTCGTCACTCTAGACCATGTCTTCTTCTTGCAAACCAATGCTTGTCCGACATTTTAGTTGGGGTTGGCGAGATTTACTACATTTGCCTTTTATATAGTACAAACAGTGGTCTCTTACATTATAAAAACAATCTAAAATCAGGTCAGAGATGCTCAAATACAGCCTTAATGATAAGCACAGCTTTATGGATCTTGACATTAGGCGAATCGTTCATGAATCTAGCTTTAATGGCACTAGAGCGTGCGTTTGCTGTCTTCAAACCTTTCAAACACCGTGTTCTTAGAAAGAGGACGTACATAAAGGTAATGATGTTAAGTATCACTTATGGCTTAGTAATGATTCTTTTCAGTTGTATTCAGACCAACAAAGCGTTACTCGACGCAGCTTTTATGATGATTTACTCAATCATTTTAATAAAATCGTTTTGTCTCAGCTGCTGTTACCTATCCATCTACATAAAGCTACGATTCTTTCCAGTATTTCAGAACTCTTCTCATATACGTAACGAGTATAAACTATGCAGAACATTTTTCTACGGCTCCGTTGTTACTGTTCTATTGTTTTTGCCTTTTTCTTTGGTTCTTTTGTACGAGAGAGTATTTTGTCCGCAAGATAGAGGAATCTGTGCTCCACGCTATATTCACTATATATCAAGAGTGATTATGTATTCAAACGCTTTTGTCAACTTTTTTGTTTATGCTTGGAGGTTTCCTGGTTTTGTAGGAAGCATTCAGAAGCTACTCTGCTGCAAAAACGAGATCGATAATAGTGACCACTAAAGGTATATCAAATTGGGCAATTTCAGTTCTTGGAAATGGCCAGAAAAGTTTACCATCACTAGGCCTGTATGTCAGCGGATTTACCCCCTATTGAACCAAAACACTGGACTATTGTTTAGAAAGAAATGTATGGCTCAAAAACATTGCTTGTAAATGAATTCTCGGAGTTCGATTCAAAAAGACAAACTATCCATTTTGCCACAGCTTGAAACCGAAATACACTTGAGGTGTTTACGTGCGTCCTGTTTTAGGAATGTTGTTATTGCATCAAATCCTGAAAACAATCATCTTTAAAAAAAACCGTTTGCATCCATAGCCATATATAGTGATATTACCTTATTTGGAAGTGGCGATGGAGTTTATTTTGATGATTTTTTTACTATCTACGACCACAATTCTAAGTCAAAACTTACAGAGATTGTAGTGAACAACTTTACCAAAAGGCAGCCATTTTGACTTTTGTGGAAAGACAGGAAACCCCCAAAAAATAAAAATTACACAGAAACCCCAACGGACGACAGTAACTGTATAGTCAGAGTATATATATCGTCCACTCCCTGGTAGACCAGCGCTGGTTTCCAGATGCTGAATTAGGGACGTTAAAAATAGACATTTACTTTTTTATTTTTTTACTTAATTGTTTGATATGTATATACGTTACTATAAGAAACGCTGTGTAAGTAAACAACCGTCTGCGTGTCTATTTTAGTTCTCCGATTTACCTATATCTTTGTACACTTTACAAATCATGTTATCGATGTGGGTTCTGAGGTAATTGATTCACACGGCTAGGAAGACCAAGTTGAAATAACTTTTTCAAGTTCAGTAGAAATCTCTCATTTCTGAACGAGAATAATATCGGGTTAAGACAAGCATTGACTGAGTAGGAATAATACATAAAAGTCTGGTCAATAATTTCATAGACATTTTCTGGTATCATCTTAATTGAATACGAGCCATGGATCAAAGTATAACAAACTATTGGCAGAGAAAAGAATACAATGTTAGATGCAACTACAATGAAAATTTTTCGTTGAACGTTTCGCTCTCTCTGTATGGCTAGTTGCTGACTCGAACGACGGATATATCGATTCATACGAAGATAAAGCGGTACTGCAGTAAAGTAAAACATGAAAGATATGACTCCAACCACGTCAAGATAGTTTAATATATATCCTTTTCTTCTAGATGATGGCAAGCAGTGCTCGTTTACATAATAATACCCTTCTAGGACAGTGTAAGGGGACACAGCCACAACGAGGCATACAACAAGAGAAAATGCAACACATCTTCTAGCTGGCTTCAAACGCAGACGAATATTTGGTTTCATACAATAAATGATGCTTAGATATCTCTCAACTGTAATGATAAATGAGGTAGATACGGATATGCCATGGGATTTAAGAAACAGTGCACCAACAATGAAACAGTATCTCGTGTCTTTCAAGTGAGTGAATTCTTCGTGTGAAATAACTTATCTGGCTACTGTAGAAATAGACAGGGATATACCAACCAGAAGATCACCAACTGCAAGGACGGATATAAGAAATGTTGCAACTCTTTGTCGGAGTTGTTTGCTGTATATCGTTACCATGACAACAAGTGAGTTCAACACGATGGCCAAAAACGTTAAAAATAATAAAAAAGCGGACGCGTAATTTATTGTAGTCCAGCACAAATCAACTGGAACAACGTGCAACATCGTATTCATTTTAAGTGTTTTTATTATCCAGTCTCTTTGATAGTGCGAGCGAGCTTTCACATTTGTACATTTGATGGATAACCCCTTGTCCACAAGCCCTCGGACGAACTTTTCTTTAAAACGTACTTCGTAACCATAGCAGGATTTGATCAAAATAGTTGGTCTGGCAACAGCGTTTGATGTCTCCATGACAACGTCATTAGCACTATCGATACGTCGATACAAAACACTCATTTGCTTTCTTTTCATTTGTCTTTCCAAGAAACAACGAAAATATTTGTTGTCCAGCGGTGTTCCTCGAATAATGTTAAGCATGCGCATTTGCATTTGCACGTGACTGGTGTTTAGCCAATCACGTAGTTCAGTGACATCGAGAATTGCAAGACGTGGGAAATCAATTGATTGTAACGATTGAAGTATTAGAAGTGGGTTACCACTAAGATTCCTGTTAAAGATAATCAAAGAAAAAAAAAATGATTTTCGCACTGATCAACGATTGTATCAACTTTCGACAATCCCACAACGACAAATAAATGCACTGTTTTATTTTATTTGATGAATGCGTGACACTGTTAAGACCTGCGCATTCTTTGCCCTACTATTATATATTGGCAGGGTAGTTATCATCACCGTTTATATGAAGTATTGATAATAATATGCCATATTGAGTCTTTGAAAGGAGATAACCATAAAAAATCACGGCAACCAGAGAAATCATATTTCAGGAAAAGGAAAAACCTCCCGCCAAAGCCTGTCGAGGAATAATAACTGGTCCTTAGGTTAACTAAACTTGACTTACATGACAAGTAGATTGACAAATCTCTCCAATGAATGTGGACTGATCCTCGTCAAGCTGTTTTTACTTAAATCCCTACAAATAACAAGCTCACATGTTACTTATGTACAATCAGTGAGTACTTTTCAATTCAGCATATGACTTTACAAAACCTATACACCTATTTAAAAAAAACATTTTCGGTGAGAATGACGGATACCGGATTGTGCATGTCCATTACACGACTGAAAAGGTCTATGTGTAATGTTTTTTTTTAACGAATAGTTATAGAATATACACGCCCACCATTTTATCAACTATAGGAGATCTTCAGCTTGAGGAAACAAAATTACTTCTTATTTTTATAATTGTTGGAAGCCCACAGTACCTTTCGGTCGTGAAATCTTTATCCCGAATCCAGTATTTCCCTATTATCTCTCATATGTAATTAGTTGACATACTTACAGACTTATAATATTCTCTGGTTGATCGATGTATGTAGCTAAGAGACTTGTATTTGATACTTTACATTTAGCTGTTAAATTTCTGAATTCAATTTGATGGCAGATACAGCCACCTTTAGCAGAGCTATCCCATCTACAATGAGTGGCAATGCCAAAGCTAATATGGAGACATAATGTAAAGATAAGGATCAATAGAGTAGTAGAGAAAGCTGTCTGATTCATTATTGAAAACATGCAAGACTAAATGGCTTAAAAGATAAAATGAAATTAAGCTTGCTTGAATGTAAATCCTGTCTTTTATAATGAATGAATGTTGCGTTACTTTGTGACATTTTCTTATTGGTCAATTTATTCGTTCTATGATTTGATTGGTTGGTGCATCGTGTTCTGATTGGTTGCCATTGGATGTTCTAGATCGAACCCGTTGGTGACAGCAGCCGAGGGAAGGGAGGGCTGGGTTTGGGGAGATATCTGGGGTCAAAATGATAGGAAAATTTGGAAAATAAAAATAAAAACATAACATGGAGTGAATATTTTTTGATTTTTTACAAAGAACTCCTCTCACTTTGCCTGGAAGGGAAGTCTCTCTAGACATTTGCTGATATTCCTGGCATGGACTATCATTAATTGTTTTTCAAAGAGTACTAGTTACATGAAGCCTTAATAGCGCTGTCCATCGGATAAATACAACTAACACACATTCTTTATGACATCATTATCCAATGAACAACATTGCAAGCTGTAGGCTATGACGTTTTTACAACCGGCTCCTTTTAGTTCAAAACATATCGTCTTTCACGTTATACAGAAGTTTAGTAATCTAGCATTTGTTATTTCCATAATGGCAGCTATCGTGCACAAAGGCAGCAGATATCATCGGATACGCTTAAGACATTTTATGACAACCGAAGATTGTCTGAAGAGGCTATTTCTAGTACACCGTAGCACAACAAAGCAAATCTTGAGCGGTTCAATAGAGTATCAAGCGTAAATAAACAATTCTTAACTATGTAGTGCCAAATAAAAATTAGATATGCACTGACTAGGAATTCACCGAGGCATAAAAAAGACAGCTTTTATTTTATTTCCCTTATACTGAGAATTCGTGTTTATTTTCGGTGAATTTTTTGTTTGACGGTTATGTGGCATGCTCGTATAGTATTATATCCTATTTCATTTTTTCTATTATATCCTATCACATTCTTGGAACAAACAAGCTGTTGAAATGATTTATTTGCATAAACGCTGGACTGTAAATATCCCATACACAAATATTCATGGCCCGAACTCTCGGTTTATAAATAGAAATACTACTGGTGAACTTGTTGTTCAGTACGAAATTCTAAAGCTAATCATATACACCGTTTAGTTCTTTTTACATTGATAAGTGCTACTCTTTGGTTGTGTTCTCATGCCTTCTGGGGATGATAAAGTCCGAGAGTTCTTTTAAGTGCTTATTCCAAGAGTGTACTGTCACTGTGAATTATCGAGAGCCACTTGAAACTACGGCAAGGATCTTTTGTTCGCAACTCACACTGCATTTCTTAAAGAACAAAATGTTAAAACTCAATTTGATGGCAATGACAAACGACATGATACTTTGGCGATAGTTTTGTCGTTTTTATTAGTAACAATATTTTATGTGGACAGAAAATTGACTTTCAAGTTTATGTAAGTTAGAATGGATATTTAATGTAACTCCGCATGGATTTTGTTTTCTTATGCAAACAGTTAATGTCAAAGAGTCTCTAACCATCAGTGGTAAAGTATTAGCAAATTAAATACGAATCAGAATGTACTTTCAGACTATTTGTGCAGCAAATCCAGCTGTATCGGACCAAAACACAGTACATCAAAGGAATCCCACCCGAAGACTTTAGGTCGGGGGGAGCGGACTCCGATCGATAGAGGGGCGCCGGCAAAGCTTGTCGGAATATTTCAAAATGACCTCATGATATATGATTTACCAACTTTTACCAACTCAAACAAGATCAATTGATAATGGCCGTAAAATCAACAACTTGTTTTTGAATATACGTGAATACCCTAAAATGTACCAACCTTACTTCTGAGAGCATCAAAGGTACCAGATCTCCGATTTCGACCCCTAAAAGATACGAAGAGCATCCCCGTCCTCTTATATATGGAAGTCCCCCCCCCCCCGGGCTTCAAATGCGGATAATAAGATGTAGTCATTATTTATATATGTAGTATATCATTGGCCAGATTTTCGATGATATCCCCTGCAGCTCTGACAGATCCGTGTATTGCGTGCACTTAAATCGATCGTTACACACATGAACAGGAGTCATTGTGAACACTTTTAATGTGTCACAACTTGAAGTAGATCCTTCAGCAAGTTGTATTGACAGCTTTTGTATCGGATAAAGTGTGTTTTAAGCAAGTTTCTTGGCAGTACCTTATTTACATATTTTGTAGACCAATTTATGGATGCACTAATTGTCTTGCCTTTCCTATCAAACTGGGACCACCACGAATCTAGTATTTTTTTAACCATGATGGCGATAGAGTGCAAACACTAAATGTGTGCAACAGTTGTCACTATTTAGTAGTAAATAGCATTAATTAAACAAAAGAAAACAATAGAATTAGCATAAAATAGCACTATGTAAAGGTAACTATGTTGGAAACTTTTAGTGCGTGCACACGTGCAAATCTATTTGCTATGAGTATACATGCTCCCGAGCTAAGGCGGTTTTGTGCATACTGGTTAGAAAAAAACAAGCGTTTCTTTATTTAATGTACTTCTTGTGATGATCCTACAATATATAGTACCGCTGGAATGTCTATTCGCTTGCTCAACAACCCAAAAGAAAGTCATTGGCTATCCACTGGTAAAAAGATATTCGCTGCATATAATTTCTTTCGAATTTAATCGCTAGATATAGTGAATTATCTAGAGTCGGTTGCACGAAGCCTGAATAAAGATATCCACTGGATAAAGTTATCCACTCCATAGGATTTCTTTAGAATTTATCCGCTGGATAGGGATTTATCCGGTGGATAGGGATTTATCCGGTGGATAGGGATTTATCCGGTGGATAGGGATTTATCCGGTGGATAGGGATTTATCCGCTGGATAGGGATTTATCCGCTGGATAGGGATTTATCCGCTGGATAGGGATTTATCCGCTGGATAGGGATTTATCCGCTGGATAGGGATTTATCCGCTGGATAGGGATTTATCCGCTGGATAGGGATTTATCCGCTGGATAGGGATTTATCCGCTGGATAGGGATTTATCCGGTGGATAGCGCTATTAATGCTTCGTACAACCCGTCCCTGAATATATATTTCAACATGAACCACCTTGAAAAGTTATTCTTGTAGTGAAAATCAGAAATAGATTTTTTTAAATTCTACCTTTTAATTATTTACCTCTCAACTTTATTCCAATTGCATATAGAGTGGCTAATGACGAAATGAAATACAAATGACAAATGTAAACGAATCATGTTTGAGATCCAAAATGGATAAGAGATAAACCAGTAGGTTATTTAGAAACAAAACTCGTTATCGGTTTTCACCATGCACCACAAGGACAGCGGTGGTTCACCTCAACGGGTTAGAACAGCTGAAAGCAGAGTATGAATGGCGCTACCGGACAACCACTAGCTATACAGTTCATATATATGCCAACTCCGGAGCATAGCTCGACTGACCTGTTGGGATCGGTTTCGACAGAAGGAAGGAAAAACTGACAAGCCGTAAAAACCATGGGAGCCAGAATGAGAAACAACCAAAGCAGTCCACGTGGGGTGACTGGAAAACAAAACCCGGGCCTTAGAGGCAAGAAGTGAGCGATTATCACCACGCCATCCTGACTATAAAAAAATAGCCGATAAATATATGTTAACGATAAACTTGCATTAAACCAATCCTGAGATGCACACTGAAACGCATGAATCTGAAACAATTTTATCAGTGCTAATTCTATTGTTTAACGAGCAATTTTTGTCAAGGTATAGGAACAAAAGTTGCGTTTACAAATTTATCCGGCATAGTGTAGCCAGGGTTACCCTGGGTACCAGAGGCCACGAAGAGCTGAGAAAGAGAGGAAGAAGTACCCAGGGTAAGCCGGGGTCTGAGTCGTTTTCGTATTTATAGGTGAAACTGTGATAGCTTCAATTCGATCGGCGATACGCTATGACAGATATGACTCTTGTGTTCTCTCCAACTGAATGAGATAATAAATTATAGATGCATATAGATATATGGCTTATTGCCGACTTGAGAAAATTGTACACAAAGCCAATCCATTGTGCACAATATGAAATTTAAACCTCGATATGGGCTATATGACTCGAGTATTCTCTACCAACGGTCAGTATTTACATGCATTATGGAACAGTTTCTCAGTCATACGAAAGCGACCATATATATATCTTCCCTTGATATAGTTTGGACTGTAGTCAAAATGAAATAACAAATTATTTTCATGCTGTGTGTTCTTCTATTATACATTACGAAAAACGTTTATGAGAAAGAATGCCGATCTCATCATCATCGAGATCATATCACGAACGAAAGAATAATGTCTCGTGAAATGAAATATTTCTAAAGATCACTCTCTCTGTGTCTGTTATTTGCTTATCACCTAACTTGTAAATCGTTTTTCCTATTATTTTAGCAGGGTTTAAAATCCTAAAACGAAAATTTCCAATTTTAATTAGCTTTATTTTCTAACTGTTTAATTAACGAAGTATTCTTATTCCAACCAAAAGTGAAAACGCACGACCCACGCTTTGACGTACTTAAATTGTGTAAAATCTCCGACAAATCATTGAACTGTAATACATTTGTTTGTTATTTTTTCAGCCTCAACCAAAAACATGTAAGAGCTCGATAACTTGTTCAAAAAGGCTCAAAATTGGACTGGGCGGGTTTTCGAAGCTCAAACCATTATTCCAACCACCTTGCGTCGCCTTGGACCCAAACAATTATTGCGCGTATATGAACTGTCGCCAGGTTCTCAGTGATTGCATTATACCATCACTTAAAGTACCACCAAGTTCAGAATTTGTTGAAAACATCAAACTTTAAATCGGAGAAGTGAAGTACTCAATTAATGCTAAACTAACTTTGGAAATGTTTGTTGATTGGGTCCAATCACTAAGCAATGTGGGCTGGTACAATTAGCACCTATATTATATACAAACTAATCCGATCCAGATTTCAGAATTACTCATTTTTGATATTTCCACAGTTAAGTATATTAGACTTAGCATAAAGTAAAATGTCGCATTTCTGATTTTGGAATTGTAGATTTTTTAACTACAAAGACAAACAAATTGGAGTAAAATGTTATTAAAAAAATAATAATCAAAATCAAAATAAAATAAGAAAACTAAAGTGAAACTAGTTTAATGTGGACTAAAATTAGTTTCGTGTTAAAATAACGCAAAAACAACAACAACAACAACAACAAAACAGAACTAAGCAATACTTAAAAAGAAACATTCAAAATGTTTGTTTCATAGTGCTTCAAAAAAATGTTGAATTATTGAGTGACATTGCTTAGGGGTGTGATTTTGAGTGACTTCATTAATTATTCATGCAATCATTTACATTGTTACAAGCAATCTGCCTTGTAAAAAAATCCACACAAATGTATCTCAACGATTATAAAAGCCAAAACTAAATACTTCAAGTGTAATAATCTCAAGGTAAGAATATTGATTTATTCGTTATTCATTCCTTTATTTATATATGCAAGAAAATTGCATAAAAAACTGACATTTAGTGTATAATTCCAACATTTGCAATTTTTGACTTTGAAAGTTGAAAATTGCAAATGCTGAGTTTGTATCACATCTTGATAATGCTCATTGTTTAGCTCAATTTGTATACTAAGCAAAATCTACTTATTGATTTGAAAGTTTGAGTTCAGAACCAGAATTCACCGTGAAAAAAAATGCTGTTCTTTTTATAATACACTTTATAAGACATTGATATATCAATTCTATTTTTTCAATTTTCATTTCAATTTCCGTTCAACAATCTTCATGATCAGTTATAAATTTCTCATGTTATACCATGATTTTGTAAAAAAAAACTGCATTACATATTAAATAATAAATGCATATGAATATATGGCTCGCAAGGCCGACTTGAGAAAAATGTGCATAAAAGCCACGAAAGCTATAATATCTAATTCAATTCATTGTGTACAATTTAAAATTTAAACCTCTATTTGAACGTTCCTACACTAAACTGCATGTACGGAATTCGATAAAAGGGCATTAATGCATATAATTTGGAACTAGTTATTGAGCAGACGATAAACCTCGACGATTATCTAGATTAAGTTAACTGATCCGGCAATATCATAAACAACCGTATAAAAAAATGAATACATTATATCAGCTCGTGTTGATAGCAGAAGCATTAGTTCGGCACTACCCTGTATTTCCTCTGATTTTTAGTTTAACTACTACTACTACTAGTTATCGGCAAGGGTTATAAACGGAGGTTTTGATAGTTTGTTATGCAGTCGTATAAACCTGAATATCATTCGTGGTAAATCCATGACGTGATGGACAAACCCTATCAAAACCCTCATATTACTTCGACGAAGGACTAACGTCCGAAATGTCTGTTACCACTACTATACCATTCAACTTATTTTTACATTTACAACCCTATCAACAATGGTCTGGGAAGACATGTGGAAGGCTATGGTTTTTTTTCAAAAGAATCACAATCTATACGTTTTTCTATATCGGCAGAAAATTATAACGAGACAGTTTGTTGAGCTAGTGATTGTTAGTGATATCCTTGTCGGAAAGTTACTATCAAATATGTAAGAAAAGAAAATCATGATCACGAAAAATACGTTTTGGAAATAAAATAACAAACAAACAGACAGACAGACAACCAAGCACACAAACAAACAAACAAAGCGGTTTTGAGGCTGATAATGTACTTAGATTCACTAAAATTGGAAACACTGCTTAGCTAACTGGCCGAAGGCGCCGGCATGATTGTTTGTCTGTCTGTCTGTTCATTTGTTTTTTCTTGTTTGTTTTTGTTTTGTTTGTTCGTTTGTTTCATTATTTTATTCAGTTAATTTGTTTCTTCCGTTTGTTTGTGTGCTTGGCCCCTAATTTGTTTTCTAGCAATGTCATAACAATTGAAGCCTAATTAACTTCAAGAAACCGGACGCTAATTACTATCTCAGAACTAGGAACATTTTAAAATCCATTAATACTTGCTTTGTGATAGCTTTTATACCACTAATCGACCGCAAAATGATATATCAACACTGCGATGGATTGATACCATTAAACCTCACATCGATTCATAGCTTTGATATCTCCGAATCTGACACGACAAAAAAATTTCCAACCGCACGATCGACCTGAAGGTAAGAAGAAACTGCAAAGTACAAAATAAATAAAAAACTAAAAAGTACAAAATAATTCTAACTTTTAATATCAATACGTGACAAATCTGTGAGAATTTTTTGAAATTTAAAGTCGATTTTACATTGCATTTGGGCATTCAAAATTGAAATTCATAAACCACATTGGTCAATACTCTTAGTGACCGTCCTAAATACCTGACATCACTTAACGACTTTGTGGATACACAATGAATAAACTCCCTATTTTATTGAAATTGTATCTGGCAATGCCTTGCTAATTCAGAAAATAAAAACAAACTAAATATCAGTAACAAATAGCAGGTATTTAGAAATTGAACTATTTGTCACTAGCATTAAAACAGAACATTACTATTAATATTTCTTTTATCTGGTTATTGTGTACAGGTTGAATGATATGAACAAATAGCTTCTAAATAGCTACTTTTTATGAGTATTTAGTTTGTTTTTACTTAATGGTATTTCTGCGTTTGCCGGCTCTATAATGGAAGTAGGAACTAAGTAAAAACTAAAAGTGCTTCAGTTTTTTGATCATCAAATATCCCATATGATATCTCAAATACAGAAATATCCCTAATATTCCCTAATATCTAACATTTTATGATATTTCACGCATAGAAATATGCCATAATCAATGCTGCATTAAATGTAGAACTATACCGTTTTCAATGAAATAGATAATTTTTTCATATTTTTTATGATGTTTGCAATTCAGAAATTGTATATTTCGAAAGCTCGCGTCTCTCTACAATCGAATACTGAATCTGATTGCCCGCAGTTTTACAACAGATTAAAGAAAACCGCGTCCATGCAGCTTCGATACCTTATCATATAACTAGCAATGGTGACGGTTATATCGGTAATTCCTTCTTGAAGACACTTGTCACCATGCTAACCACAGAAAACATGGTACGATTATAATGGCGAAATATTGCAAACATTTTAATGAGTAATGCCTAGTTATTATCAAAATGTTGTACTAGTAACTGCTTTGTTTCTATATTTGCTCGATTTTATGTAATTCTTCTTGTCCTTTCATTTCTATTAAAAATTGATTTTGGATGAAGATGAGTTCAAGAATATAAATAGGCCGTTTATATTTTATAGGTTAGCTACTAATATTAGCAATGAAGTTTCTGACGTTGATTTTTATTGACGTACATTTTAATTTGAAATTTTTAATATCCAGAAATCCATGACTAAGTCAAGTACAAAAACAACATCTTTTGCGTAAAATTTTAGGCCAAATATTACAGTAAATACATGTAAAATTAAAGGCAGCATTCCCTAAGAGGTTTCTTAGGCCAGATTATATATATGATGTTGATATTTCTTGATGGTTTATTTCACAAACGTTTCGCCTGTTAGGGCTTCATCAGTGTGAAGGTTAAATATGCGAGATTAGTATAAGTACAAACTAATACAATAGCCTAGTGTTAAGGTTCGATGAACCTGTTGTTAATCTAAGGATAGATTGCGTCCAACACATCCATTCATAATGTTTGTGTATTTTCGTATCTCTAGCGCTTCGATGATTTTGCGCGTGCGGAGGTCGTTTATGTTTTTTATGTAAAATTTCCCATGAAATGTCATTTAAAGATGGTTCGCTGTTATGCGTTGCTAGGTGTACATAAAAGCCTTGTTTTAGAGGCATTCAAAGCTATGGAATGACTGGCCACCGCATGGTTTTACGGTACTTATAAGCCAAGCGCGAAAAGGATTCTAGCAATGAAACCACGTGACACAAGTTGACAGGAGACAAACAAATCTATTGTTTTCGACACCCACAGAGGATTGTGGGGGGTTCAAATCTCAAATTTAGCTACCCTTTCGATTATTATGCTGCCTTGCTTGGTTCGCTCAGGCTCGCTTCACTGCAACAGCAAACAGGATAGTTGCAACAATCACAATGTTACAATTACGGAAGGCAATCTTTTAGCCATATTATCTCTGTTGTGTTTGCGTCCAGAGGAACTGTTCCGAGCATACGTGCTGCCTTGTGAATAAGAGCAATATACACCCAATCAGAATAGCAATACTTCAGCTGACGTAACCTTTTGTTATTCATGTGCCAACCAGACAGTGATGGGCTGTTATTTCAAAAGAGTTTATTGTTATTCTAATTAGTATGTTCGAATATCGTTCGTTTCAGTTGAAAGGACATTTAATGAATAGGTCTGAAGCGATATCACATTTTAAATACGAAATAGCCAAAGACTGATAACTTCCCTGGTACGTAGGAAGCCCATAAAGTTGTTCATATTGTAATGCATTGGGTTCCCTGTGTTAGTATGGGAGACCCGGGAAAGAGTATGTAACAAGGCAAGACATATGAATAAACGATGGAACTGACTATACAATCCATTTCAATCCCTTAGTTGCTCGACCCATCGGACATTACATATAGATCTAGTATGCGAAATAAGGTTCCTGATTAATAAATAGAGTAAAATCGTTACATGAAATGTTTACCTTGTAGAGATCCAACCTGATTCCTTGTATCTCGCTGCGATCTAGCGGAACGTTTTCGTAGCAGGTTACCAGGTTAAAAACTGCCTCTATATTTCCAGGGTAAATCACTAGCTGCGGCTATTTTCAAAATGGCGAGAGGTGAAGTCCTGGGGACGAGATAGCCCTTTGTAACAAATCACACAGAAATCCTAAACCATTTGTTGAAACTAAAGCAAAAAAGCACTTTTGCAACGGTTCATTTTCACGCTAATTCAATAAAGGGCATACCATTATTAATCAGTACATCTTGCTCTTCTTGAGTGCCTATTCTAATTGAATAACTGAGACACATTAGTCTTTGTGTCAGACGGTAGTACCATTCAAGTTAAACTTAAGTTCCATTAAATAAATGTCTTCATATGGTTAATTCGGTTGTTATAGATTTGGCAATGGATAACAGGTGCTTTCACTGCATTTGGAGATGAGTGGATAAGATAGCGAATGAATGAATGAACAAACGAACGAACGAACAAAAGAATAAATGAATGAACGAACGAACGAACGAACGAACGAACGAACAAAGGAAATAATGAACGAACGAACAAATGAATGAATGAATTAATGATTTCTTGCTGTCATTCCATCAAAATTATAGCAATCAATGCTATGTTTTTGAAAGTTAGATACAATATATAAACAAAGATGAAAGCGACAAAAAAAACAAAAAACAACAAACAAAAAAAACAAACAAACAAACAAACAAAGGGAAGATGAACAAAGTGAGGCACTAGAGAATTCACAATATGATTCATGGAAATAGTTTAACATTGTTTTACAGTGTGAAGACTTCAACCGAAGCATTAACCAAGATTTACAAATGTACTGAGATCGATAACTCGAACACAAGTTATTCTAATTTGTTTTATCTATTACATACATGTGAATTTTAAGCAAGATTGGAGCAAGTGTAAATTTTACAACAGGTCTAGATAAACTTGATAAAATGAAATAACTTTGTGATCATCTATTAGAATTCTCGGTTTCTGATTGGCTAAAAAATCCCGAGGTAGCTTCAGTTGCGTTAAAATAGGTTGAAGCACGGCCAACTCCTAGGACGAAGTTTTCAATGGAAACCGGATATTGCTCAATGCGCATGATCCGTGTATGGAGTGATGTCATTTCCACGCTGGCAAAAAAAAAAAAAGAAGAAGAAGAAGAAGAAGAAGAAGAAAAAAAGAAAGAAAGAAAGAAAGAAAGAAAGAAAGAAAGAAAGAAAGAAAGAAAGAAAGAAAGAAAGAAAGAAAGAAAGAAAGAAAGAAAGAAAGAAAGAAAGAAAGAAAGAAAGAAAGAAAGAAAGAAAGAAAGAAAGAAAGAAAGAAAGAAAGAAAAAACTATCGGACGGCCTTCTTCAAAAAGCTAGAATTTCAAAGTTTCGCGTTGAATAACTTTATGAGATACCTCGATCATTCGAAAGCTAGGAATGACTAGAATTTACTCCACAAAATTCATTGTTAAGATAAGTAACAATGCGCTAAATGGCAGCCTCAAAAAGACGGCAAAAAGTAAAACTCTATATATGTGCAATAAATAAAAAAACTATGGCCTGTAGGAAGCGAGCATGAATTAACCAAATATTGCTCCAAGTAGTCTGGTGCCTTAAAAAAATATTGAATAAAAACACAAAACGCTCACTTCGCATCGCGAAAAAATCAAACATATTTCAATAACAAGCCAGATAAAAATCTTTATGTAGTCTAGTATTTTGCTTAAAATTTATTAATCAAAATAAGTAAATGGAATATGGCATAGACAGGTGACGAGATTATGGTTTAATCCAGATTGAGTTCATTTGAAAACAACTTCCTTTATGAAGTAAAAAAGTCAATTTTTAGCGCTATCGCGTCCCTGCTCAGTTTCGCATTCGCTTTCACAGTTAGAAGGTAAGATAAATATAGTTCTAAATAATCCTAAGCAAATTCTAAATATAAAATATATTATTTTTATGTTAAAATGATTATTAGTAACCTAGCGAAGTATTTGAAATGTTTATATTGATTCAAATTTAAGAAGGTACGCTTGGCAGTTTTAGATCTCAATTTGATGTCCACTTTTGAAATGTTTGTTTTTTATATGACGGTGTAATCCCGTGGTGTGAACGACTGTACATTTTGAAATGATTAATGGTATTTTTCGATAAAAATGCTGAGTGTTTTGAAGCTATTTCTCTTTGTTAAGCTAATTGGATTCAAATATTGAGATAATTGACAAAATTGTGGGAAAGCACTCTTCAAAATACGAACTTCACAGTTTTCAAGTATATTTTTGTATAGCTATAAAAGCCGGCCAGTATTTTTCTTGAATTACTGTAAACTGAAAAGACGTAAATTGCTTCCATTTTATGAGATTTATGATTGTTGACCTATCAGTATTTAATTTCTATGAATTGAAAAATAATTACATGTTTTAGCTTTGAAAACACCTTTATTTCAAAACAGGAAGAAAAAACAAACTAGTAAAAAACAGAGTCGTTTAATACTTTTAGCTATTTCTCATTTAAAAAAATATGGGACAAAATGTATTTGTTTGAATTTTACTTTGGCAATTTAATTTTCCGTGAAATGTAAGTTACTTTTAGTTAAGCTTGTTTTAAATCACTAATAATGATATAACTTCGCTTTGCTTTTTCTCACCTAAAAAGCACTGCACACCAAAACCGACATTTTTAATTTTGACATCTTCGTTTCGAAACAATGCTGATATAAAAAAAATATTGATAATAATGATGATGATTAGATTTCCGGTTTCGAAAGCTTTCTCAGTTTTTATGCACTCAAAATCTGGACTTTTAATTTAGAAAATTAAAAATGCGTCACTTTATGACATTTCTGGTGGAACATAGCCTATGTAATCTCTTTAAAAGTAAGCAATTAAAATTGCAAGGTTTTGAACATATATTTAAAACAATCCTTAATACGACATCACCAGAAGATCTAGTCCTTCAAAATAATTAACCTTACTTTGGTCTGTCTACTTTGAATTAACTGCTTTCAACAACATGATAATAGTATCTTCCGAGTGTGAAATTGGTAATGTGCGCTATATTTCCGCCATTCACTTTAGTTAATGTAATATAGTAGTGCTTGTATACATAAGCACTACATTGCTTTAGTTAATTCTTTCAACTTCTAATGCTGCAAAAAAGAATGTTGGCGACAAGTGATACTAAAAATTGACATGTGAATATTGATGCGGTTGTAAGCTACCAAGACAAGATACCAACCAGAGCTTTAATTTGAAAATGGGACACAAGATATTATTCAACACTAAGCCGAAAATCCATGAAATATCGTTGCTAATTTTTTACAGAAAAAAATGTACAAAATTTGACCATTTTGACTCCCTCAACAGCAAAATATTCAATGAATTAAATTGATTTCTTTGTCGATTTGATACTCAGAAAACACGCCCAAGATTTTCCAATCTCAGTTAATTCTTTTCTTTCCATTCGCAGTATCACAAATTTCAAAACGCGACGTGATTGTTTTCATTTTAAACTAAGTTGTTCTGATTTTTAAGTATTTGCGCCTTTTCTTTCAACAACAAAATCAAAAAATAATTAACTGTAGCAGCGCGAAGTCTCTGGAAAAAAAAATATTATGCAGTAAAAAAGCGCGCAAAAATCTTCATTTGAGGTAAAACATTTTGTCAACAACTCTTCTTCCATTATAGATTTAATTACCTAAGGCTGTTATCTAAATTAAAAAAGTCACGACATTAATTTTTTATATGATTTATTTGACAGGAATGACTGACTGTGCCGTCTCCATTTGTCTATTCTGCTAATGACTTCATAACAATCAGTACTATAGCGGTTAGAAAGAAAACATCAAGACTCTAATTAACCGCAAAATGCGAGTAAAAGAGCATACTTATTAACCTCCTGATAAAACCAATTGAGTTTAATGTAACAAGCTATCTCTAGTTAGAAGAAGACCCGAGAAATGATTATCTTCTGATAAATCCAGTTATCGTCACTGATTACAAGCTTAAAGTCAGGCCGGAGAAGAATAAACGTTTTATCAAAGATGTTATGGTTGCCTGTTTCATGCTGTTTAGTGGTATTAGCCTTAGTAAGTTATGGACAAGAAAACGAAATTCGTATTGGTAAGTAAGTAAAATCTGATTTTCTAAATGTAAGTTTTATAAGGTGCGACGTCATTATCGTCCATCTGATTTATATGACTGTCGAAGAACGGTATGAGCCCGCACCAGCACACACATAACAGAACACAATTTTATGACATAAAGTACTAAGATGTAAGAAATGTATAATGAGAAATCTAATGCAGATGATTTTCTTTTTCACCTGGGTTTGAATTAACAAAGTATAGGCGGCGGAGCGCTTCGAAGAAATGGGTGGGGAGGGAGGGGGTGGGGTTATTTGGGAAAAATTCTCAAAATATAAAAACAGCTTGTATTAATATATTGTTTGGCGATATCAAATAATATGTCTAGTGGGATGGTTAATGATTTTTTGAATATTCATACATTGATATTCTGGTGGTGTTTCTTATGTTTGCACAAAACGTGATGTGGAGGGGGTAACTGAGCTCAAAATGTTTTTTTCATTTTTGATATCAACCGATCTTTCAAAATCCTAAACCTCAAAAAGCAATATTCAGAATAAGTAGATGTGTTGAACCTCGGCTTCTATATAGCTTTTAAATGCTATAAGAACCTTTATTGCTTTTAGAATATATATTTTTCAAGTAATTCAAGAGACTCCTCCTCAATGAATTACAAGCCTCTTCAATCGGTGATATCCACTTCGAGTTCCCGTTGAATTCGGATCATAAAATTTAATTCTGACTTATAGTCGTTCAAAATCTAACTTTGCACAATCAAGAGTCGTGTTTTGTTTCCGGTTTATTACGATGATGATTTGTATTATCGCAAAATTGTGAAATGCGTTCAATATTTTAAATACCCAAGGCGCCAGTCACACCAAGATAAAAGATATCCAAAACACACAACTTGAAAAAATCATTTTTCTAAATGTTTTAGACTAAACACTAAACAAACTAAACCGGATAAATTTTAAAACGCAATTTTATTTATCCGGCTATAGGCCTTCCGTCCAAACTAAAACGCATGAACCCTAATAATTTTATGCTACTTCTATGTTTAGCAAGCAATTTTGGTCACAGTATCGGAACAAAAGTTGCGTTTTCAAATTTATCCGGCATAATGCAAGCAGCCAGGGTCTTAGACTTTTGAGCTTTTATGACTTATAAAATGTACACGTTTTTTTTTAATAATGATTACAATAATAAATAAGAAGAAAGTACAAATGAAGGCGAAATTTGAGATATTGTAGTTAAAAATATATTTCAACTTCTCGTTTGTATAGGTTATTTATTTGCGTCAGGTTTCGAATTCATATGTGCGCTAACCTACAGGCCACTATAGATTGGAAAAGTGGTCATATCGCGAGCCGTACTGTGCTGGACTGCATGACACAGCTTTGTTAATGATAACCACGATATGAAAGTTTTAAATCGCGCTTCCCACGCAAAATGGAGATTTTTTTATAAACATGCATGCCAGATGTGTACAATGAGCGCACGCACTAGGCAAAATATGATCGAATGCGCTTTTTTGATAATTTTTTGAAATCATAATAATTGATGCTATATAGTGCAAACACTAAATGTGTGAAATAGTTATCACTATGTAGAGTGCATACACTAAATGTGTGAAATAGTTATCACTATGTAGAGTGCATACACTAAATGTGTGAAATAGTTATCACTATTTAGTAGTAAATATATTGCACTAAATAA
Source organism: Diadumene lineata (assembly GCA_918843875.1). NCBI lineage: Eukaryota > Metazoa > Cnidaria > Anthozoa > Actiniaria > Diadumenidae > Diadumene > Diadumene lineata. Next base: position 13,130,123 of record OU974080.1, read on the forward strand.
ACAAAAGAAAACAATACTACAGCTCTATTTACTTATAGCAGAGTGCACGCACTAAAAGTGTGCAACATAAATACCATTTTGCTATTTTATGCTAATTCTATTGTTTTCGTTTGTTTAATTAGTGCTATTTACCACTAAATAGTGACAACTGTTGTACACTTTTATAGTGCGTGCACTCTATCTACACTCTATCTACACACTATATAGTATGTATATCTCTACTTGCGTTTCTTTGATGTTGATATCTTCTTCAATAATATCAACAACACATCAGTAATATTTATTTTGATAATCAATCGTTATGGTTGATCAAATGTTTGATTTTTCTGCCATTAAAGTGCAAATAATAAATCCGTGAAAATTTAAATTTACTACAGTGTCTAAGTGCAAAATAGTGCTAATCAAACAATAGAAAGCAATAGAATTAGCATTGTACTATTTAATATCAGAGTGCCAACACTAAATGTGTGCAACAGTTGTCACTATTTAGTGGTAAATAGCACTAATTAAACAAAAGAAAACAATAAAATTAGCGTAAAATAGCACTATTTAGTGATATTTATGTTGCACACTTTTAGTGCGTGCACTCGTCTCATCTTTTACGGATTTATTATTTGTACTGAACACGTACTTGAAGAAACTTTACATACATTGTCAATGTTTATAATGTTTAATAGGTGCATTATTAAGCTACAATGGACCTCGCTATCAGCAATCACCCGAAGAAATAGCTTTCTATCTTGCTATTGATAAAATCAACAGCGACGAGCTACTGAATGCAGGCAGATCATTAAAGGGTTATGTTGAAAAGGTTGATCCTGATGATGACTATGACAATATTAATAAAGGTATACAAGTTTATGTTTGTAGATGATGACTAGTTGAAAACCAGTATTGAATGCGTCGATGTTTCTAATGAAACAGTTGGAAGAGTTTGTAAGTTGATTCACCGTAAAGGATCGGACGTTCTCACTTGCTCCGACGAAGGACTAACGTCCGAAACGTCAGTTTCCACTATATAGGCTTTACGGTAAATCAAATTTATGTTTGTAAGGCATAATTTTGCACGAGATCGGCAAACGCAAGAATGACATGGTCGGGGGATTAGTGCACGACCGTCCACGGAGAGGTCTTGAGTATTGAGGAATCATTTCACATTCTTGCTTTGACATTCCCTTCATTCTGTTCAGCTAGGGTAGTAGCTTGCAGTGGGTAGTTTCAAAGACGAAACGAGTGTATTGGTGGCCTTAGGATTATATCAGTGTATTTATCGTTAAGAGTTACTGACGCCAGTTGGCTTTGACTTTACTTCAATGCAAATATGCACATCAGTGCAATTTTGATTTTAAACAATGTGCCTTTTCCTTTAAAGCTAACAAGCTTCTGTCACGTGGTGTCGTAGTTCTGATTGGTCCAATGACGAGCGCTGCCATTACAGTAACTGGACCTTTAACATCCATGGCGCATATTCCACAAATATTACCGCTGACCAGCTGGGATACCTCTGACTTGAATTCCCAAGAATATGGGTATTTACTGCGCATGAGTCCATCAGAGAAACTCAAGGCCAGAGCTTTAGTTGATATTGTTATTAATTATAAATGGAAGAAAGTGGCGGTTCTCGGTCTGCGTGGTGATGATTACAAGGAATGTAAGTATGTATTATAGTGTTCGTTGTTGACAATGCAACCGCTCACCGTGAATGGCCGAGAGAGAGTGGGAAGGAGGCACGCAATCTACGTTTATGTTGATCTAGGCAAAATAGATTTGAAAATTCTAAGTAGTACTGAGAACATCATACTGGTTGGTTTTTATTTTCTTTTTCGTCTCTGTCTTACTCATTTATCGTTGTTTTTCTTCTTCTTCTACTTCTTACTCTTCTTCTTTTCTTCTCAGGAAAAATGTTTATGGTAGTAGGCAAACTAATCATTAATAATTTTATGTACATACTATAGATTCTCAAGGTAAGAACGCGTTCAGGATTCTTGCAGCAGAACACGAGATTGACGTCCCATTTGATCGTCTTTTTCCTCCTCATCCTCTTCGACGAAGAAAGATCTACCCACCACGAGAACTTCGATCCTTGAAGAATGCTGACCTAAGAGTTGTTATTGTATTTGCACCAGTCTGGGCAGTACAGCAGCTACTGGTCTTTGCTCAAAAAGTATTACGGCTAGAGGAGTGGGCATTTGTCTTCTCAGATCTTGGAAATAGCGATGTGAGTTTTACATGCACTCAATTTTTAATTAAAAGAAACATTGAAGTATATATTTTTGCTTGTATACAAGAAAGTAAAAAAAACATAAATATTAAACCACTCACAAAAAAGAAGCAGGAAAAAAATCTGCCGAAACCCGGGAATGTTCAGAGTTCCTACGAACTCTCCGGTTTGAACCAGGGACCTTCAGATCTTCAGTCTGACGCTCTCCCAACTGAGCTATTTCGGCAGGTGTTGAATAAAAGTATTGTTTTTATAATATAGATTTCAAAGGAGTTTTGCTTGTTTATGAAATTTTTGGTTGTGCTTCCGACATATTTGAAAGGAAGACTGCTTGTATTTTTCAGAGAGACTTGTTAGGTCCGGTTCGTGTCACACCCCAGTTCATGCGAGGTTTGATTGGCCTAAGACCGTCCATTGGGAAGGGAAGAAGATTTACAAATCTAAAAGAAAACTTTGAAAAAAAGATGAGAAGTTTGAATAGGACAGCACAGATAACGGTAAAAACGTTTTTTTGATTATATATCGATTTTATATTAGTAAGTGAATATACAGAATTATATGGACTAAAATGTCCCTAATACCACTTTATCACCAAAACTAAAAGACTACCAGGTACTGACGAAATCAGGTTGATGAAAGCCAATCCACCTGCATGGCGCATGCTTTCTCCAGAAGGACTAGAAATGATCTTTTCAAGACTGCATCTTTATCAGGATTTAAACTCTATCTTCTTTTATCAAACCTTGTTTTCCAGGCATCAGCAGGCTACGTGTTTGACTCTGTATTAATGTCTGCTAAAGGAATCCAAGATACTTTATATCAGAGAATACCGCTATCGTCTGTTGGCCCTTCCATAGGAATCTGCTCATCTGATAAACAAGCACAAAAACCAGGCAAAGACCTATATTACAATATTAGAAAGGTATATAGAAGTACAAATAGACCAGTTTCAAGTTCTTCATTGTCATTCATTGCCAGCTCAAGCTAAGACTCAATTTAACGTACACAAGAGAAAATGAGCTAAGTGAACCTATCTCCGGATCCCATCAGGAACCACGCTAGTGTTATTTTTAGAAACCAGGCTATTTTTAAACTCTTACCAATCCCGCTAAAACCTTATTCATATATATATCCAACATTGTTTATCTTCGACGCCAGCATAAAATACGTCTAGTTCATCTCTGGTCAATCTGGCCAATCACGTTTCGTACTTAAAATAACTAGGGGCCATGAATAGACTTAAGGGGCTTATGATGTGTGCAAAGCCATTATTTTCTCTTGATAATATTCAATGGTTACTAGGCGTCCATAGAAGGAGCTATGAACAACCTGAGTTTTGAAGAAACAGGAGAGCCACGATGCGCCAGCTTTGACGTCATCAATGTCAGAACGTCTGGATCAGTAAAGGTAATGTACCTGTTACGTTATGACGTCATGATTTCGGCGCCTCGACATGTGCAGGAGGACAAAAATAATGTTTTTCGATGTTGGGAGCTGCACGTTGACGTTTGAAACGAACATATGGATTTATCACAATATGGATTTATGGGAACTAATTGAAAGATTCAAAGTGATTAAAAATACAGACGCAAAAAGGAATTCGTTTCGAATGATGAACAGAACCTATTTGAGCAGCTTAGAAACGTTGAATTTTAAATTTCTTGCTCACCCACACATGAATAAAGTTTGATCAATACATATTAATATTACAATCTATACTTATACTCAATACATATTAATATTATAATCTTTTAACCTTGTTGTTCATCTCAGTAAACCGACAACAATAAAACTATTGGACAGGAAAGATGGTTTTTTGAATTACATCTCATCGAGATAGTGGTACGGTTATTTGTGAGATAAGCGCTTACATTCCTCTATATAATCCTGAGCGATTCAAAAATCGAACCGGTGAAATGATAGCGGTCAAAGGCTACAAGATAACTACAAGGAACATTGAAGTATATATTTTTGCGTGTATACAAAAACGATAAAAATCAGTAATAAAATAAATATTTATAGGTCGCCGAGTGGAATACGGAGAATTTCGTGACATTCAACCACACCAATGTGATATGGATGTCTGGTAGCTCTAAAGTGCCGTTTGACATTCCCAACTACTTGAAGAATAAAACAGTTAAAGTAGTTACTGTTCTGGTGAGTTGGATTTTAGTTGTTACTCATCTTACAACTCAACTATTTTGACCATTTGACATCCAGATGCACAATATATTTTGCTGTTTCACATTATACAAAAATCCTCTCCCCCTCCCCCCTATGTCTACATCGACGTCGTTGTATTTCAGTCATCATAGCCGGCAAGAGTGTAAGGGATAAGAGAGCTTATCCCCGGACCCCATCAGGGGCTCTACTCGTCGTGCTATTTTAGAAACTTGTTAACAATCTCCGCACTTTTGTCTTGAGATGTTTGACGATGCTACCGCGCCTCCTGCAATCTGGACAATCACGTTTCGTTCCCGAAATAACTTCAGTTTAAAACTAGAATGAAAAGATCCCCTGATGTGTGTAAAGCCCAATGCGAGGGATAAGCTCTCTTATCTCATACTCTCTTGTAGCCGGACGTATCTTTCATATAACAGCCAAAGTCCCCTCAAAGAAACACTACACTGGCGGGAGGGAATTAGTTAAAAATTACTTGTAAAATGTTTTTGCTCAAATTGTCTCAACTACTTTACTGTGTTCTCGTCCCAGGCTCCTCCCTTCGTTATGCGAACGAGTGAGGGTAGTAATGGCACTGATCAAGAGTTCGAGGGCCTAAGTGTTGATATCCTAAACTACATGAGCACAGAGCTTGGCTTCAAATACAAGATCTTCCTGGCCCCTGATGGCAAATTTGGAACACGTGATAGAGGAAGCAATAAATGGAATGGTGTTATGAGAGAAATTATTGATAAGGTTTGTCAGTTACTCCTGGGAGAAAAAAGTGTGCACAAATAATAATAATAATAATATTTAATACTTGTAAAGCGCAAATTACATGTGAATATGATCAAATGCGCTGAAAAAAAATTTGAATTGACAACTACATCCGTATACACAATCAACTAAGAATTCACTGAAGCACAAACACAATGACAAATTAATCCAGACTCCTATAATATTTTTATTACACTTCTTGTGTTTATTGCTTTGATAATATTATACAACTATTATATATGTCTCAGTGAGTTCTAGTTGAGTCCAAACCAAATATAGCCCGAGTACATTCGTTTCCACCCCTCACCCCTACGGGGGAAAATCGGTGGGAAATATGTTCGCAGGCTTAGCCAGACACTAACAGCGCTAAATAGTTAAGATTTGTTTCACATTAATGTGACGTTTACTATTAGAAAGTAAACATTTGTATCGTTTTATTTTGAAATCTGAGTCTATTAGCATATTGAATGCTATACAAGCGCTTTCGCAGACAATTCTTGTCAGGGTTATCACTTGAATAAATTTGTATGTTTTGTTTTCAGAGAGCGACGTTAAGCATAGCACCACTAACCATTAATTCAGACGGTCAAAACGCTGTTGATTTTACTCACCCATACATGACGTTTGGCATTGCTTTTGTCATGCGCGTCAACGAGGTCCGTGAAAACTACTTTCGGTTCCTGATGCCATACCATAGGTTTGTTCACCTACAACAGCAGGCAACTTTCGCTTTTCTCATTTTTTTCTGACTTCTGGGGCTCGCTTTTTCTTCCTCGTTTTGTCCCATTCGCCCTTCTAATAGCATAGGAAACCCAAGCGAGAACAGAAAAAGAGCGGAAGTTCCCTGTGGAGGTTTCAAGAGTTTGAAATAAATTAATTCATACCATTGCCCCCTATTAATACCACATAGTGGCACATATCATATGCCATTCAAATGCAAAACACAAAAACTTTGTGTATGAAATCACGATGGGACAACGTATATGCTTTGCAGAAAAATAGGCTTTATTTGCATTTTTTATAGGTATTGCTACCTCCACCCCGGTATTGCTAAAACTAGACTATTGTCATTATTAACGTCCGAAACGTCCGTTTTGCCTTCTTCTTTCTACGGTGTACAACTTATCTATTTTATTGTTATTTTGGTTTTGATACCCAAATGTTTTTCAGTATAAAAATATTAATTACTTTCTGTCAGTACTAATACCAGTTACAACATGAACTGGAAAATGTGTAAAAAAGTGCAAAAATCGATAAAGATAATTACATAAATGCACTTAAATGGTACCATTACATGTCAATTGTGAATTGTAGGGATTTATGGATCGCTATATGTGGAATGGTGGTTACTATGGGGCTGGTACTCTGGAATTTTAGTATGTTAAGTCCCTTTGGATTCTACGGACGATATGCTCAGCATCCTAACAAACTTAAGGTAATTTATTGCATCCCTTGTATCAGTTATTAGTGTGTGGTGACACCGCCATAATGGATAAATTCATGTAGCAAATGAACCAATCAGCGTGCAAGATTTGTCCAACTTGCGACAAATGATTTTGTTGATCGCGCGCAATAAAAAACGAGAACTTGAAAAGAAAGAATGTTTCGTGCCAATTTCGGGGTTTTTGTATCTCGTAGTTAGTCGCGTTTAGTCTCGTCAGTTTTCATGATATTTTACTGAAAATCATTTCTCTATTTTAAGGTTGATCGAGAGATCAAAGCTACCAAGAAAACGTTTAGTTTCGTTAACGCTATTTGGTCGTCATGGTTATGCTACCTACGTCAGGGGGGTCAACACCCAGCTTCATTCTCTGGTAAAATGGCCGTCTCAGTTTTCTGGTTTGCAATCATGATATTCAATGCTACGTACACCGCAAACCTTGCCGCCCATCTGACAGTATCCCGTATGCAGACACCCATTGAGAGTGTTGAGGATCTGGCGTTGCAGACTAAGATCAAGTATGGTACTCTCGCCGACTCGCAGTTGCAGAAGTTTTTCCTGGACACAGACGTACCAAGGTAAATGATTATCAATATTGTACGTGTGACGTACGGGTACATTACTTGAGGCCTTAACATATACGTAAAAATTACGTTACAGTTTTGGACAGCCACATATGTACAAGGATAAACAGTTCTGTTATATTTTGACGTACGGGTGCAATGCATTCGAGCTTTGCGTATACGTAAGAATTACCTTACAGTTTTAGACAGCCACATATGTACCAAGATAAACAGTTCTGTTATATTTTGACGTCGGCGTGCAATGCATTAGAGCTTTGCGTATACGTAAGAAATACGTTACAGCATTGGACAAATATACCAAGGCATCAATAAAAACAGTATGAATCAGCGGCCACAAAAAGGATGAAAAAATGCGTTTTACGCGGATCTAAGTAATGCATTTTTAAATCCTGTAGACTTTGTTAGCTGATTTATGATATATTTGGATTAGATTCTTAGTAATGGGTCAGTTCATGGAACAACAAAAGACTTGGATGCCAGATTACGATACAGCTATTGATCGCGTCATGAACGATAACTTTGCATTCATCGCCGATAGACCGATATTGGAGTACATCACACGACAGAAGAAATACTGTGGAAAACTGAAGGTTATAGGAGGGTACGTATGCTCTATATGATATATCAGATAGACAGACAGACAGACAGACGGACAGACGGACAGACGGACAGACGGACAGACGGACAGACGGACAGACGGACAGACGGACAGACGGACAGACGGACAGACGGACAGACGGACAGACGGACAGACGGACAGACGGACAGACGGACAGACGGACAGACGGACAGACGGACAGACGGACAGACGGACAGACGGACAGACGGACAGACGGACAGACGGACAGACGGACAGACGGACAGACGGACAGACGGACAGACGGACAGACGGACAGACGGACAGACGGACAGACGGACAGACGGACAGACGGACAGACAGACAGACGGACGGACGGACAGACGGACGGACAGACGGATGGACGGAAAGACAGACATCATGTTTGTTTTCGCGCAGTCAAAACAACATATGTATGCTCTATATAATAGAGAAAGACAGAAGCACAGACGGCCGAAACGACAGAGAGAAAGACAGATAGATAGACAGATAGACAGACAGACGGACAGACGGACGGACGGAAGGACAGACATGATGTTTGTTTTCGCGCAGTCAAAACAACATATATGTATGCTCTATGCAATATATCAGAAAGACAGAAGCACGGACGGACGAAAGGACAGAGAGAAAGAAAGACAGATAGACATAGACAGATAGACAGACAGACGGCTGGACGGACGGACAGACAGACGGATGGACGCGAAGACAGACATACAGAAATTTCTTTTCGCGCAATCTAAATAACATATACGCTTTCATCAGTCGTTGCAAAATAAGTAAATTAAAACTAGTAAGAAAGAGTCATTGCAAGTTATACGACGTCGTAAAAAATAGGATAATGCCAAATAGATCAATTTGTGAGTGCGGGATCGGGGTGAGCATGGAAAGGAATCGAAAACAACACCCACATGGTCACGTTTTTATTTATCTACATCCTTTTGATAATGACATCCCGTAAACGATTCTTGAGTATTCATATAAATCACAGATCAAATATGCAGTAGAACGCATGCAATTAAACCATGAAACAAATCAAAGTAAGTACTAACAAAGAGCTAGTAGCTATTTAGTAACTAATTGTCACTATCACTCAAACAGAACTTTATTATTTCCCTTGTCTAAGCTATTCTATTCCGGTTTAGTAAGAGTGACAAATAGTTACTAAATAGTTACTATTTGTTAGTATTTAGTTTGATTTTGTTTTACGGTTTAACTGCATGTGTTCTATGGCATTATTGCTAATTATGTTCATCAAATTATACTATATATAAACTCATGTCAACCGATGCCAGTAAAGATTTCATGCATACGCTTTTCATGTTTCATGGGATTTTCCTTTCGTACGCACATACGACTCACCAATCTTTTGTTCCATAGTCTTTCATAGTCGTCTGGCCATGTTTTTTTTATTTGCAGTCATTTACATGAAACCAAGTGTTTCATTTTAGTCACTGTTTATTTCCCGCCAGTGAAAAGAAAACACATTGCAAGATACGAGGAAATAGAAGAGTGTGTAAAAAGAGTAAAATAAAGTATGTAAACAACACATCCACAGGCATCTTGACAACTAATGCACAAGTTATTAACTGTGGATGTCGCATCGAATTTCAAAAAGACGTCATGGATCGACTGTATGGGAGAAATAATAAATGAATGAATGAATGAATGAAGGAATGAAGGAATGAATGAATGAATGAATGAATGAATGAATGAATGAATGAATGAATGAATGAATGAATGAATGAATGAATGAGTGAATGAATGAATGGATGGATGGATGAATGAATGAATGAATAGTTAAATGAATGAATGAATGCATGAATGACTGTAGGCATGGATGGATGATTGCATGAATTAGACTTGGAGATAATCAGAAAAAATGTCATGGGTAAATGCGCAATTTAAATCTATGCATGAGCATTCGTTATTACTAGCATGTTAAAAAGGGTGAAGGCTCGAAAACGTTGCGCGAAATAAGGTATAAGCTTTTGAAAAAACACGATTGACCTTTAATCATGTTTAATAGCTAAGCTAATTTTTAGTTAGAGCATCATTTAGTCGTTGTGAAAGACGTACGTCGATGTAAGTAGCGTTACAGCTAACGGCACAACTGACCATTCTAACAATTTTATCCTTTATATTGACAGGAAGCAATTCCATTTTGTTCTGTGTATTAATGGTCTAAATTCTTTAAATTCTTTATTTTTCAATATATATCAAGAATTATATTTTTTCTTTGACTGTATATTGATATATTTCTTTCGCCAGCATATAAGAGATCAAACATGCCCATTTTTTATTGTGCTTTCCTCATTTGTGAAATAGATGCAAAATGGTGAGGACAGTACTTTCACTTATGCTTCTTACATACTGCGGACAACTTTTATGATTATGCTTGCGTCTTTTTTTTCACAATTATCCTTACAGTCGTTACACTTAACCAGTAAACCCGTAGTAAAACACAAAACTAATATTCGCATGTAATATGTCGCGTAGTACTCAGTATCGTTACTCAGTACCGTTGTGTGACAATCAAGCAAATCTTTTATTTATTTGAATATTGCATAAAATCTTTCTGAATAAAGATAGTACAATGTGACTGTCTGTATTGGCTCACTAGCTGTTCCACGAGCCAAATGGAACGACTCTGATGTGATATGATCATGTTTTAGGTTTGGTAATACATATGGGTATGGCTTTGCTCTTCCATTAAATTCCCCAGTAACCAATCTGTTTAATATGGAGATATTTAGACTACAAAGGGACTTGGTTATCGATAGACTAAAACATAAATGGTCCGGTAAAGAGACGTGTCAAGTTTTTGATGATAATGTCAAGACAGACAATGGGAAAAGAGGTCAGATTTCTCATATCAATAGCGTCGTAGCGCATCGCATTGTATCAAATTGCATTGCACTCTATCGCATCGCATTGTATCGAATTGCACTGTAATGTATCGCATCGCATTGCGTTATATCGTATCATATCGCATTGCATTGCATCGTACCGTTTCGTATCACATTGCATCGAATCGTAATGTATCGTCTGTAGTATCTACCCTCGCATTTATATCATTGCTTGCTTTCAGGATTAGCGGTGATTCATTGAGTGTTTCGTATCACATCGTGTCGTATCACATCGTATCGCATCGTGTCGCATTGCATCGCATTGTATCGCATCGTATCGTGTCATTTTGTAATCTGCAACATTGCCCATCTTTCCTTGTATTTACATCATTGCTGCATTTCAGGGTCTGCGATGATCCAGCGAGTGCGACTTCAAGACATGTTGGGTGTGTTTATCTTCATGGGTATCGGGATTGGCCTAGGTTTCATCTTCATGATTGTCGAATGGTTTTCTGCATGTATAAGAGATGTTGCTTCAAAGCAGGTCAGTGAATAATGGTTCTACACATAGAGCACCACCTGAACCTATTTCAAATAACGTTGTCGGTGACAATATTAGTAAAATAAACAAATCTACAAAATATCTTCAAAAATCAATTAATAATCAATAAGGAACTCTAAAACATTTGCTTGTATGGCGTAAGTGAGACATGTGAAGAATTAAAAAAATGTTTTATTTCTCCATAGCGGTCATTTTCGGTCACGTCGAAAATGCCTGCTTTAAGCATATGATAGAACACAGGGCCGAAAAGCATCCTGGCCGAGACGCCTCCTTTGACCTTTTTAAATAATTAGTTAATTTTAGGGCCTAGCTGAAAATTACTTAATGTAAGCTAGTATAGTTTTTTTTTAACCCATTAAAGTGCTTTATTTCCCCTTCCCCTTCACCTTCGATTCAATAAGTATTTATGATGAAATTATTGTATAATTAACGTTTTTTTTTTATTTATTTATTTATTTTTTTTGCAGGGACCTAGAAACTACATAGATGCTTTTGGAATAAGACTCAATCGAGTATTCTCGAATCTATTCCTAGCAAACCAACACTATGATGATACCGAGGATGATCAAAGCACTACTGAAGTTACGCCGGTCCAAATCCCTAAAATAGCCGCACAATGGAAGGCCAGGCGGCATTCTGACATGAGACAGGTAGCCCCAACGGCTCCATCTGCTGCTGATTTATTCGTCCACCATAATAATGACAGAAAGGACTCGATACACGAGGTTAACTCGTATGAAGTATCCGTCTAGGATCATGATCAAGTAGACTCATATGATTAATGACTTGATTCGATCAGATAACTAACTGGTACGAATTATCAGTCTAGGGTCGTGGAGGAATGGTTAGGGAGAGGGGAGGGTAGAATGGACGATAGATAATGTTCCTAATGAATCAATACACGAGATTAACTCGAATGAAGCATCAGTCTAGGGACGATGAGGAATGGTTAGGGGGAGGGGAGGGTAGAATGGACGATAGATAATATGTTCCTAATGAATCAATAAACGAGATCAACTCGAATGAAGCATCAGTCTAGGGTCGTGGAGGAATGGTTAGGGGGAGGGGAGGGGAGAAGTAGCGCAATCAGTGAATGAATTAATATTACCAGAGCGATAGCCTACGATGCTGATAATCAAAAGGACAAAATTACAGAGATCAATTCGATCGTATAAAGAATGCACCAGTCTAGAGTGCGAATTGCTAGGGAAAGGGTAGAGAAGAAGCGTTTACAGTAGAGCTAGCTTATGAATAACTTATTGATGAGCGAAGGCATGAATATAAGGCAGTCGTGGGTCTGCAGGCAGCCCTCTTTTTAATGATTGATTTTGAAAATATTTAATACGAACTTTTTTTTTAAATAACGTCATAAAAAGCCGAATGTTGCACGCAATTTTGTGAACTAGGATGTGAAGGCCATTCTTCTAATCCAGGTCATTAAATTCATAAGCTTTCAATAACGACGTAATATATTTGTTGTTTATATGAAACCAATTTGTAATCTGAAAATAAAATGTGATTGTCACAATTCTAGGTTTATTAGGTACTTAGTACATGAAGACAAATTTAATTAACCCAATGCGATGGTTACCTACGCGTATTTTCAATTGCCAAAAGGTACCATTGACGTGTTTATTTGGGCATCAACTGATCGACTAAACTAACTGGAACTACTTATCGATCTACCAAACAGCTATTATCAAATCAATCAATCAATCAAGTAATGAATCTATCAACTGATCAGCCGATCAATCCACATATGAATGAGTGAATGAATCGGTCATCCAATCAATCAGTTAAAAAGATCAATCGACCAATTATATACTAGAGTGCAAACAATATATCCCTGAAACACTAATTACTAAATAGTACAAAATAGTGCTAATCAAACAAAAGAAAACAATAGAATTTGCATAAAATAGCACTATTTAGTATTACTAAAGTTTCACGGATTAATTGTTTGCACACTAATACTCTTCTATAATTACAAAATCCATGGAACATCGGAGGTAAGGTTCTCATGCATCCGTAAAACAACCAATACCATTCACTAGAGCAAACGCAGAAAAAAATTAAATAAAAACAAACTAAATACTAACAAATAGTAGCTATTTAAGCACTATTTGTCACTATCACTCAACCAGAACACAATACCCAGACAAAACAAATGTAGTGTTCCGTTTGACAAATGGTTACTAAATAGTTTCTACTTGTTAGTATTTAGTTTGTTTTTATTTCATGGTTTTCTAGCATAGAGAGAATCATTACAAAAGGGAAAACAATTAAATAGAAGTTACAGTAACTACATTGCGGGATAATAAAGTCATTCTTTCGTGGGTTTACAACAACCACTTTATGTAACTCTTACTCTATATCTGGTAAATAGATTAATATATCCTTTAATACATTCTCTCGATAAATGAACGCTCGTTCGTTTTCAAAAATCCATGAAACAAAACTCAATACCTTAAGTGTGATAAGGTGCACTAAAAAATAATACACCGAAAACACGAAAGAAATCCAAAAAGAAGATGTCTACAGTAGAGCGTAATAAGGTGTAATCAAATGTAAACGTCAAAGTGTTGCTCACGGGTTTCTGAAAACTACTCTAACATATCGTATTTTACAATAGGGTACTGATATTATAACCATGAAATATCCGCTAACAAATAGTGTTTATAAGTACTATATAGGAATCCAGCCAACTATCAAAGCAAGGCAAGACGCTTCCTTAATGTCAATGTTTGAAGTACACTGGTACAGTCCACAGTACTTTCAGTTCTAAGAGACTGACTATTAGAAAAGTGAAGGGGGGGGGGGGAGGTTTCAACCTTGCATACTTTTTTTTCGGCTTGCCTATGATGCAAGTTTTTTCCCCTTGGGTCAAAGCCTTTTTTGGGGGGAGGGGGCTAGGATGGTTGGACTTGTATGTTTTTTTCTCTGACGAGTTTTGGTTGTATGTTTTTTTTTTCAATTTCAAACCGTGTTTTGATTTTTTACCCCCCCCTCCCCCCTCACTTTTCTAATGGTCCATCCCTGAAATTGACTTCTCTATGGTATGCAGATGACTTGCACTTGATTGGCTTCCTTAATGTTCGTTATTATGGTGTTTAGCAATATGCTGATACAGTACGTCTGTTCGCATGAAACATACTTCACAATGCTTGCATTTAAATGGCTTCTCTCCGGTATGAAGACGAACATGGCGAGTCAAGTTAGCAGGCCCCGCGAAGAACTTGCCACAGTACTCACACTTGTGTTTTCCAGTTTTCTTTTTGGATTTCCGTCCACGGATTTTCTTTCTGGGCAATACAGGTTGGGCTTCATGTGGGGTTTCGTTCATGTCTTTGTCAGAAAGGGCATCTGGAAGATCCGACTTACTTTCGTCTTGTTCTACAGTGTTGTCAGATGGTTGTTTGTTAGAATTGTTTGATTGTGTCTGCTCTATGGCTTTTGATTGCGTTTCACTTGTGTTGGTTAGTTTTTGAGCGTTATTTGTCTGTGGATCGGTTGGATTAGATTGGATTGATTGAAGATTTTCAGGTTGGTCGTGCGTAGATGCCTCAGGTTTTGGGACTATATCATTGGCAATTTGTTGACAATCGCCACTCGTCTGTTCTTTTGTTTTTGTGAATTCCCCTTCAGCAGGATTGACAAGTTTATCAAGTTCAGTTTCTCGTTTAACTGGTTCTGGTTGGTCGTTTTTCATTTTTGATGATTCTTCTTCTGCAGGTTTGACGGGTTTATCAAGATCAGTATCTGACTGTTGAACGGGTTGCTCTGGTATTTGGCTAGGCTGTTTGTCAGATATTTCATCATTCTGTGGTTCAGTTTCGGATTTCTCAACACGGATTTCCTGGTCTTCTTCGAGACATTTTACAGGTTTTTTTGTTTCTGCGGAATTTGTTTCACAATGTTCACCAGATTTATCCTTATCCGCACTTGTGTGTTCGACAGATTTCCGAGGTTTTTTAGCTTCAGAATCTAAGAGTTGTGAAAATTTTTCGCTTTCGCCATCTCCGTGTTTCAAAGTCACAACTTTCTTTGATTTAGTTTTCAATTGCTCTTTAGCTTCTTTTTCATCTCCTTTCGAGTCAGCCGACGTTAAAGAGTTGGACCTGAGTCGTTTCGATTGTCGCTCAGGTTCTTTTCTCGCATGTTTAACATTGTCTTCGTTCTCAGATTTAGCTGGTATAACTAGTTTTTCCTCGTCACTGGCTAGTACCTCTTCTTCTAAATCGGATCTTCCACGTCTAAGAGATTTCGCCCTTGCACTTCTTGGATGTCTAGCTGGTTCAGTCTTTGCACGCTTGGATGGCGGGGGCTTGGTATGGTCAGATTCATCATCTTTGGAATGTGATGACGCTTCGGACTCTGTTTTCAATCGAATGATCTGTTTAGTAGACCTAGGATGTAACTGTCTCATGTGACGTCTAAGCGCATCGGATACCTTAAAGGCCAAAATGCATTCTGGGCACTGATAGGGACGTTCATTTGTATGCACGCGAATGTGTCTTTTGAGATCGGCTATACGGACCCAACACTTTCCACAGTACTCACATACAATTTGCTTCCTTTTTCTGTGATATTCAATATGTGCTTTAAAGGCTTCCGAGTTTGGGAGCGTTTTGTCACAATTCTTGCAGACAAAGTTCTTTTTGGTTACTTTCTTGTCTTTCTTGTTTTCCTTGACTGTCGTTTCTTCTTTCGTTTCGTGATAATCTTGATGACTTTCTTGCTGTTTTCTCTTAACCTGTTTTGCCGCTTTAGCTTCTTGCTCAACCTGATTATCTTGCATTGCTGATTTTTCTGGCTTAGAGGTTTTCTTCTTTTTCTTTTTTTCTTCCTCTTCCTTGCTACTATTGTCTGTTCGATCCAGTTTAGCGTGCTTAGATGAATGGCCTTGTTTCGATGTTTTCTCAGCTTTGGTAGCATTACCAAGTTTATGTGTTTTTTTCTCTTGTGCGGTCTTGCTGGCATTTTCTTGTAGAGTTATTTTGTTGACTTTCTCTGCTGATTCTGTGCCACTAGGCAGTGTTTTAGCGCATTTGCCTGGGCATGCTGTTCTTCGAATATGTCTCCATACAGAACTTCGATCTGTGTAGACTTTACCACAACCTGTGCAGTGAAACGATTCGCTCTTCTTTCCACCATGGACAATATTATGATTACGAAGCTGCTGCGACGTAGCGAAACACTTATTGCACTGTCGACATTGGAATGGCTTCTCTCCTGCATGACGGCGAACATGCTTGGTCAAATCGCCAGCCATGTGGAACGCTTTGGTACACAGTTTGCATTTGAATGGCCTCTCTTTGGTATGGTGAACTCGGATATGGTATATAATGCCAGTATGCCATACCGTAGACTTCTTGCACACTTTGCATTCATATGTCTTGATACCGTTCTTATCGACTAAGATAAACATGTCGTTGGCATCTTTACCCTCATAGCTTACAACTTCTTTCTTCGAGGTTGGAGCAGGTTTCGTGCCATCGTTGTTGACTGTTGCTTTCGTCTTCTTCGTAGACTTCTCCTTGACGTCGGTAAGTTTTACTTTGTGCAGTTTACGATGTTTCATTAGCCAAGAAGGCCACGTGAACTCCATTCCACAGATGTCACATTTGTATATTTTAGAGTTGCCTTTCGTGATTGGCTCAGGTAACTCGTCGGATTGATCATCTTTGTCATTTGTTGCTTCCTTAGCAACTGTGTGTTCGCGTTTGTGTCGTGTTAGCCATGAAGATACTGCAAACGTTCTTCCACACTCATCACATTGATGAGGGTGGTCAAACTCGTGCTCTGCTTTGTGCCGTGTCAGCCAGAAGGCCACAGCAAAACGTCTTCCACAAATGTCACACTCATGAACTGAATCATCTACTTGTTTACTAGACTTTCCCTTAGCCTCCGTTTTAGCCTCAGACTTGGGATGTTTGGTATCTTTTTGCGTAGTAGTTTCGAATGAAAGGCTGGCAGCGGCTTGTGCCCTTTCTTCTCTCTTCTTACAAGAAGCAACATGGCGACCGAGTGGTAACGGTTCTTGATATTCTTCACCACAATATCTACAGGGGTAGGGTGGTCCGGGTTTTTGTGGGGTGCCATCTGCTGCCAGCACACCATGAACACGCTTAGAATGTCGTTCGAGTATTTTGTTCGTATCGAATACTTTATTGCACTGCTTGCAGACATGCGAGCCAACAGACGTTTCATCGCTGATAGTGTTCTTGCTATACAAGTGTTTAAATTTATGTCTTGTGAACATTCTCTTGGTTTCGAATTCTCGTCCACAGTTCTTCTCTTGACAGATAAACTTGCCTCCATTTTCTGTTTCAACTCTCTCTTTCATACCGGAATCTCGAAGATGAGTTAGCTTGTGCCTCGCAAGATGGTGCTTCATTTTATAGGCTTTATCACATCCAGGGTGATCACAGATCCATTTGTAGACAGTTTCTTTATTTTGCTTGTCGAAATAACCATTAGAGTGCTTGGTGTTCTTCTGGTGTCTTGTTAGCCACGAGATGAACTTGAATCGCAAACCACAGTCACCGCAAACCCAAGGCATTTCTGGTAATATCTTTGCTGGTATTTCACTGCCTTGTGTTTCCTTGTGTACTTCATCAACAAAGTCTGCACGTGGTTCAGTTGGTTCTTTAGCTGACTGCTGCTCTTTTGTGTCTTGGTGAACTTTCATGTGTCTCTCTAACCATATTGAGAGAACGAACGACCGGCCACATACCCCGCATAAGTGTTTCTTGGCAACAAACGCATTGTTATGTGCTTTTGATCTATGCCGTGTCAGCCAAGATTGAACTGCAAAAGTACGGCCGCAGTCACGGCAGGCATATCCACGAGAACCAGACGAGTGAAGTTTGGCACCAGACGAGTGAGGTTTGGCACCAGACGAGTGAGGTTTGGCTGACGGATGATTAGATTTGCGATGTCGCTCAAGACGAGAAGGATATGAGAAACCTCTGCCACAATCAGCGCACACATACGGCAGCGGTTCGTCGTCAGCAGAGGACTTTCCTTGGTCAGTTTGTGAGCTGTTTTTGTGAGTTCTCATATGTCGTACTAGCCACGAAGGGCATGCAAAGGCTTTTCCACATAAGGTACAAGCGTAAGGCTCCTTTCTTTGTTTTTTCTCGGCACTTCTAGGTTGCTCAATGACAGGAGAGTTGGCTTGCTGGGCTTGGTTTTCTTTGTTTTTACTTTTGAAACATCCAGACTCATGCTTTGCCCACCAAGTTGGTCGAGCAAACGCTTTGCCACAGGCGCCACAGTGGTATGGATACTTTTCATCAAAGTCAGCACTGTCTTCGTTATCAACTCTTTGTCTTTTCTCCTGTGGCAGAACGTCATCTGGATCATCCGAAGTCAACCTTTTGAGATAATTGCTATTGTTATTTTCAAGCTCAACACTATCATTTGCGTCCAGCAGCTGGGTTTCAGGAGGCAACAGGACTGTTGTGGTTTCTTTAGCGACTGGTTCAGGATCAGCATTCCATTCGATACTGGGTGGCCCAAATGGTTGCTCTGGTTTCCAAGCCTTCTCCATTTCTTGTGGACGCGGAAGTTTGCGTGGCTTGTTCTTACGTCTTCCATGACCTCCACCTTAATAAATAAATAAATTATAATCAATCATAAACAAAAGTTTTTATGTTTCAATATACTTGCAGAAAGACAATAAGAAGCTGAGATATTTATAAATGTTAACGAAACATTGTTAAGAGTCCAAACTGGCTAGGAGACAAACCAGTTGAACGAGTAGAAATACAATCTCTCTGTGGCCAGAGCGGGAATTGAACCAAGGACCGCTGGTTTGCCGTACCTTCGTTTTCCAGACGAGTCTTTTCGTTATTGGCATTGTTAACTGGGCTAGACCAGGAGTCGTTGGCTATCAGGACAGGAAGACGAAACAAGGCACCGACAAGACCTGTAGTACGTGTACCATAGGTGGAGAGGAGAGGTCCATCTGCACAGCGAAACTTGTGATGTTTGTAGAGATATGTGGATCCAGCGAATACCAGACGACAACGTTGACATGCATATTCTGGTACTGAGAACATAAATGCGTTAGAAATACAATCACCGTCTCACCACACACCCACACATAACACCATATCACACAACACCAAACTACATCACATCACATCACACCACACATCAAATCATATCACACCACACATCACAACCACATCGTATCACACCCACATCATATCATATCACGTCACACCACATCGCATCACAACACACTACCTTTCATTCCATCCACACACCACAACAAACAAAATCATACCACACCACATCTACATGACATAACACTCTCGCTAAACATCACACCACACCACATAACACCACATCAATCCACGCCAAATCCCATCACACCACATCACATCACACCACATGCACAACACCAAACCAAGCCACATCACACCATACCACAACATCCCATCCACATCACACCACACAACACTACGAAAGACCAAACCAAATCACACAATTACATCAATGCCAGACCAAAGAGGCACAAAAAGATAATTATATACGTGTCAACTTACTTTGATCTTTGTATTCTGTCTGAAGTTCGTCCAAACTGCATGTGTATTCATCTTCATACCAGACCATCAACTCCTCCCCAGGATACACATCACGAAAAGTACGGTAGAATATCTTTCCACGGTACTGAAACGCTATCAAGTTCTGTTCACGTTTGTCACGGGCATACGTAACGAAACGCATCCAGTTACTATGTTTCTCGTCTGATCCATCAAGTATACAGTTTGGTATACCATCTTGCAAGACCTGGAATATACAGACGTCATATCGGGTTACGTTAAGGGTAAGAATGATGGGATATTTCTGTCACATATGTTATGTAGACTGATTCCATAAGTCGGCCCCAGTTCGCTCTCTGTTGAAAAGTTTTTCGCTCTCGGTGTCCGACTTATCAAATTTACTATGTCAAACTGATCCGCATTCTGAAAAATGGGAATGGACCAATTGTAGCGCTTGTTACATTCTTCACAGACCATTGACCAATCACAGGTGACATACTAGCTTGAAATGTCTGGAAAATGACTTCCGTTGAGTCTCGAACTCAACTGTGCTGTCGCAATTTTGCCGAAAAGTTATTCTCCGTAACGATCAAGAAATAACAGTTTGCTGTATTGAAGAGGCACCAAGAAAACGTAATTCGAGAGGCTGCTAATTTGGAGATAACCGAAGCAAACAATTTAAAAATGTGAGTGAATTGTATTAAAAAAAAAAGAGATTCACAATGATTTGCCCATCGGAGCGCGAAGTTACAAATTTAATATTACTAGTTGAAGGCGCTTGTTCTTGAAACCTTCGCATTTCCCTAAAGTTCTTTGATTGTTGAGAGCAATGCTGGTATATATTCTTAACCTCTCCCGTAATTTAAGTAATTTTTGTGTGGATTTAATTTGGACAGCATGATATTTGAAACAACCGATCCCTACGTTGGTGCGTTGATTTGAACATCTCTTTGCAAATTTTCCCAAGTGGTTGTTATTTAACTCTTTCAACCCCTTTATGACTTTGTAATTCGTGTTTTTATTGTTGAATTAAGCCAATAAAGTGAGTAAAACACTTTGTAAGTTTATTTTATTTTGTTGTAATTTAACTGCGTCATATTGAAATTTACAACGGCGCGCCATCTGTCTGGTTTTCATTTGCACACTTTTATATAATAAATTTGATAAGTCGGACCCGTGAGCGAAAAACCGTTCTGCAGAGAGCGAACTGGGACCGACTTATGGAATCAGTCTAATATGTTATGGTGCTAAATAAAAAATACCAGGAGAGTATGAGATAAGAGAGCTTATCCCCCGTATTGGGCTTTATACATTCCAGGGGATCTTTTCATTCTATCTTTAAACTGAACGGAACGTGATTGGCCAGACTGCAGGAGGCGCGATGGCATCATCAAAACATCTCAAGACAAAAGTGCGGAGATTAGTAACAAGTTTCTAAAAATAGCACGACCAGTAGAGCCCCTGATAGGGTCCGGGGATAAGCTCTCTTATCTCATACTCTCAACCACGATGCTTTGTGCAATTGAAACTTCTCACATGCATATTTTTTATTTGTAAAAAGCAAACTAAGTAAAAACTATGTACTGAAATTGCCATATGTAAATATGTAAATAATATTATTTTCTATAAAAGTCTCCGTCTAACATAAACTATTTTAGCTTCTGGAGGTCTCTTGCCCTCTGTAATTTTTTTTTAAATTTTCCAATTAATTAAGAAAAATGGCAAAATAAATTAATTCATTAATTCAGGTGATGTCCCAGAGTCCCTTGTGCCTGTGACGTCGTAATTCAAACTTGCTACTGAATGTACTTACATCCCATGAATAAGTGATATCTTTACCGTCATGTTGATCTTTGGCCGAGACCTTCTTCCCTTCAAATGGGCCAAACATTGTTCTCTTGTAAATAAGCCTAGAGGCATATACACCCATATCAATGTCAGGAATACAACTTTCTTTTAAGACTAATCCCTCTGGTATTGATGCTTCAGATGGAGTGTACTGACTTGGGTCGGCAGCAGTGGTGTTCTTGATCCATTCAAGAGGGCCGTGTTGTGGACATTCGCCATGGTACATCTTATCACAGTCATCACATACTAGACAAACAAATGAATGAATGGGATAAATAAATGGATGGATGACTGAATGAAAAAGGGATACATAAATAGATGGATGAATAACTAAATGAATGCATAATGGGATAAATAAATACATGAAACAATGAACAATTTAATGAATGGAGGGATGAGTGAATCAATCAATCACTATGTCATTTTAGTTATCATGAACTGTGGATAAATACAAAAAACATTAATGCAGATATGAATTAATCAACCAAACAATCAGTCAATTAACCAATTAATTACTCAATCAACCAATCAATCAACCAACCAACCAACAAACAAACGTACCAACCAACCAATTACCCACTCACTTAATTAGCCAACCAATCAACCTACTTACCAACCAACCAACCAACCAACCAACCAACCAACCAACCAACCAACCAACCAACCACCCAACGTACCAATCAATCAATCAATTACTCACTCACTCACTCAATCAGCCAGTCAATCAATCAATCAATCAACCAATCAATCAACCAATCAATCCATCAACCAATCAAAACCAACCAGCCTACCAATCAATCAATCAAACTATCAACCAACCAACCAACCAATCAACCAAACAATCAACCAAACAATCAATCAATCAATTAATGAAAGATGAGTGGATCAAGGGTAGATAAGTAAATAGATGAATGAACAAAGGAATAATAGAAGGAAGAAAAGAAGGAAAGAAACAAGGAATGACAGTAATGAAGGAATAAAGAAAGGAAGGAACATAGGAAGGAATGAAAACATGCATAATGAGTCACTTTTTGTCAAAATGTCTGTAAGGCCAACATTGTTTTTGGAAAATAAAATTAATACCTCACAGAAAGACTCAGTACACACATGTACATCATTTCTAAGACAGTTTAAAGCAACTTGTTGTGTTTGCCTCTCAACATGCTT
This sequence comes from Diadumene lineata, assembly GCA_918843875.1. Lineage (NCBI taxonomy): Eukaryota > Metazoa > Cnidaria > Anthozoa > Actiniaria > Diadumenidae > Diadumene > Diadumene lineata. Next base: position 13,152,900 of record OU974080.1, read on the forward strand.
GAGTGCAGAAATGACAACTAGATTTTGAAAAGTTTTCAACTCATAAGCTTGCTTGCAAAACTTTCAAGTTTGTTGTAGCAAACAAAAACTGTTTTTAGTGTCTAAAGAATTTATAACATATGTCAATGCTAGCAATGTATGGATGTATAAAAAAATACAGTACATTCACAGCAGTAAATCTTCAATAAAAATGTTCTTTGGAACAAACTTAAGGGATATCTTTTACAAAGCAATGAATAGATAGAGTGCATGCACTAAAAGTGTGCAACATAAATACCACTAAATAGTGCTAGTTTATGCTAATTCTATTGTTTTCTTTTGTTTAACTAGTACTATTTACTACTAAATATTGACAACTGTTGCACACATTTAGTGTTTGCACTCTAAGTACATGTAGTTATTTTTAAATCAAAAACAACAACCACAACAATACTTTTTTATTTATAACAACAACAACAAAAAAATACCATAATTACAATACTTAACATAACCACAAGTAACAAAATGCAAGACTGGGTAGGTGTATGCATTAATGGTAGTATACAATGCTAGTAATTGAACACTGCTGTCAGAAAAGCTGGACATTATACAAGTTTGATGGCGCAAATTCCAAAGATTAAATGGGAGGATGGTCACAATTTTGTGAAGGATATAATTAGATAAAAACCTTTTGAATCAACCACAACTAGATGTACTTGTGCAAGTACATAAAGTGAAGAAGAAATTTGGTATTTAGAATAAATTAAACAATAAGAGGAAAATATTGATTGCCCTTTGCAAGGATCAAATCCAAGTTTCTTAATCTAATTTGTTTACTCATGGGACACTGCTTGAATGCTTCTAAATAAAGAACAAATCTGTACCCTCAATTGAATACAATTCGCCGGTTTCATATTGAAAAAGGGACTGGGTTCTAGTTGAGAAAAATACAAATTATCGAAATTATTCCTTATGTTTTTAAATCATTAAAGCAGTGCCCTTCCAAAACATTTTTTCTTCATAAATTCATTATAACTAAAAAACATTTAGCAAATGAACTAAAATAGCATAGTTATGAAGTTTATCTTTGTGTTATTGTTATGTGAAGATGTTTTTTAATGAATTATGCTTTGTTTTTGAAGACTAGAACCCAGTTCCTTTTTCAATATGAAACCGTGGAATTGGTACAGAGTCATGCCATTTTATATTATTGGAAAATATTACTAAAAGGCAGCAGAAAATGTTACCATTAATAGTCACTGCCCTGCTTATTTAGGGTGATATTTAATCGAGAGAAGCACTTACGTAAATACAGGAAAAAAATGATTGAAAATACTTACATATATTTTCATCAGACTGGTACTGTTGATCACCCAAGACATCTTGTTGGCTTGAAGCCATGATGTCTAGAAATGGAAACACAAATATATTACTAACTGAAAGATATTCCTACTTCTTATACTCTCCTCTCCTTTGAGAGCTACATGTCCAGAATGACGTGGCAAAGTGCAAAAATAAGGTAACACCACTCAAATTTCTACAAGTTGGGGTTCATGTTTAAAGCCTAATTTCCATATAATTGAGAATGATCAAGAATGGTCGCAAACAATTGAAAAAAAATTAAATTACAGGGAAACCAACATTTTTCGATCCTTGGACCGTTTTCGATCCATATGTGATCATGATCGAATTTGTTCAAAATCAGTTGTAGGTTTCAAAAAACTTTGGTTTTCCAAAAAATTGATTTTTTTCAATCGTTTGCGACCATTCTCAATTGTTTGCAACTATATGGAAACCAGTCTTTGAACTCTCTTTTCCCTTGAGGGCTACATGTCTAAAATGATGTGGAAAAGTGCAAAAATAAGGTAGTCACACTAAAATTTGTACACATTGGGGTTTGTGTTTAACGAAGAATACTTAGTAACAAAACTATCAAGATCTCGCAGGTGTAAGTAGCCCTTACCAGGACTGTTTTATGTGACTGAAGTTTCAACTGTTTAGTGCACTAGTCACCATCCAGGATTTGGAAAATTGAAGAGTCAACAACAACAACAATCTAGATCCCTTCCAGGGCTTCTGGAGGCTTGTTATATAGTTTTGTGGATACATAAAAACAGAATTCTTATGTGTATGTTATTTTTTTCTAATTCTAAAAAAATCAAAAGTTCTTGTTAAGGATGTAGAACCTTAAAAGTTCTTCACTTTCAAGATCTTGTGCACCAGGAACAGGTACAAACAGGTAAAATGTACAAAATCAAGAAAAAGATCAACAAATCTGCCAGAGGTAATTAATAATTCTATGATTAATCCTAGTTGATTGAGGTTTCTTCTTCCTGTTTGTCAGTGAAAGAAACTTATTTGCAAAAGAACTTTTTTGAGGCACCTGAAAATTTGTTTAAATTTTAAAACATATTTTATTTAAATACAAGTAATAAATAAAAACAAATCTAGATGTAAGGATGATATTTATCTAATCAACAGCAATGTGGAGTGCTAAAGGCCAAACTTGAATATCAAGTTACAAACCTTGAATTTGAGAGAACTGCTGTGACATTAGTGGGAGAAACTGCTTTGAAATTTTATAATTTATAAAATAAAATATATGAAAAATTCTTCAACTTTCATGATGTATAAGATCATTAAAATTACAAAAAATTATACAAAATGTATTATTTAATATTATGTTGATATTGCTATACAAAACAATCATAATTAAATATATTCAAGAAAGCTTGCTTATTTTACAAAATAATTTCAAAAATTAGATAAAACTGATCGTACAAAACATTGAGACGCTTTTAGTTTTGCCATCAAAACATATTAACAGAAGAAATTACCAAAAATTGGTGCCAAAATGTTGGACCAAAAATGTTTGCACAACCTCAAATTAAAAGGAATACTTTGAAACCCTATTAAGGCTTCGCATTCAAAATCTATGCAAATAACTCCAAAAAGGAAGTCCTTTTAATACGCTGTCTGAGTTTGTCACAATCAAATGGTGGCAGTCTGTTTCTGAAGGCATTTGGACATTACATCTTTTGTCAAGCAAATCTCTATAAACATTTTACATATAATGTACTGGGTTATCCTGCATAATTTCTAATGAAGTTTACTTACAATAAACAGACTCAACTTTTTTCGCCAATAAATTCCAGATTTTCGTGTTTAGTTCGTGTGTGTGAAATCTCATATGCATTTCTTCTTAATAAATATTGTTCTTCGCCAAACGGCTCCCCCACTCATACAACATTCACACAATAACGAGACATGCTAATGGACTTCCAATAAAAGCTAAACATTCTCATTTATACGAAAGTATTCAGTGAACGCATTAGAAATACGATAATTCCGATTTAAACGCTTGAGAAAGCGAGGGGAAGTTATCGCGGAATTCAGAAAAACAAACAGGCCCCAGAAGACCCAGACCGTGTCTTCCTTACCGATCTGGTAGGCTAAACTTCCTTACTTTTCCGCCAAAACATAAAGGAAAAATTCAGAATCAAAATGCTTTCAATGGAGAAAAGAAGTCTTATGGAGTATACCTTCATTTTGCCGTGGATTGCTAGCGAGAAAGAGCGTATAAAAGACCATAATAGACTACGTTTTGATGTTATCGAGAATCGAAAGAACTAACTAACAGTACGCGCATCGGTTCATTGAAGAAGACAACAACAGTGCATTAGTTTCGCTCGCAAATTCACATTACAAGCTTAAAACGATGTTAAAATTACACAAACTATGTTCAAATCCTTGAACGAAAGTGGTGTAAATTAAGTCCACAGAAACGAAAGAAGAATTGAGCCTTTTTTCGCAAGAAACCATTGTTCATGTTATCTTTCGCTATGTGTCAAAACGGGCAAGTCATATGGGCAAGGGATTCTTGCAGCAAAATGTCGAATTTCAAGTGCGAACAACACAGATGAACATAGAAACTTAACAAAACTACTCAATACTTGAATTCTTAGTTATTTGTTAAGAAATAGACTCACTTGGAAGACAAATTCTGTGCATTTTTGTTAAGAAGATGCTCTCAGCTAATGGTCAACACAACACTTACAACACCCCTCGCCAGAAGTCAAAATTGTTTATTACCTAAAGATTTCCTTTTGAAATGCGACATTTTTAGCAATCAAACTAACCTTAGATGCCTTTTGGGTTCTGTTCAAGTCTGTAATGAACTCACTGGCCTGTTTTAACTTGAAAAAAGGTCTTGGCAAAGGCGTTTTTCTCGGTGCAGCAAAATCCTTCCTGAATGGAATGATCTTTGGCAGACAACAACATGCGCAAATGGCAAACCTCGTGTCGAATTGCATTAATTTGCATACATTAGCATAATTTGGTATGGTAGTATTCTGTTCCAGAGCAGGCCACCAACCAAGACCATTTTCAATTGAAAAATTTACGAAAAATCCAGAAACAAACATAACTTTGTAAATAACATCTTTTAAACATCAGGGAAAGAGGCTTACATCAAATTTGTTTGATTGTTTTACAGATTTTTAATTTGGACCACGGTCAAAAGAGCGCGTGCCAGGTGAAACTCCGCTATTCAAAACACAGCTCAAAAAAGATTACTATATAATGATAAGGAAATGGCCAGAAAAATAGTTTTCAATGCATCCTAGTTTAGTGGATGGACAGCATGCGCATTTCCAATTAGTTCTTACTTGTCTCTGCACACGTAATCAATGACGAAGGATGGCTACTGAATTGTCTCGCACAACTTAGTGTTCGCAGCTGCCGGACTATTTGCACATTCAACCTAAAGTATTTCCAGATAAAAGTCGGAAAATAAAATCCGAATAAAATAGTCTATTTTTTTATGTGCAAGTTGCCTTGGATTCGTCACCATTATGGCCACATCAATTATAATCCGGCCGGTCGCTGAACGCTGACATGCAGCATGTAAGGGCTGATCTTTTTCAAGAAGAAACCAGCCTGTGTACTTGTACACTTATCGTTTATCTATACACAATTACTTTGAGCAGCCTGAGAATTTTCACGCAGACATCATTCACCAAATCATGAACTTATCAATTGATGTCACTTTATCACGAGAAACGTCCTCAGGTTGAAGGCTGATTATTTTATGATACTCTATGTTAGCGGGGCGATATTGCAACAAATTCTGGGACAATTGCTTTGTATGGTTTTCTTTCGCAAAGAATACAGAGAATCGTAAGGCAATGAGCAGGAGGCAAACTATAGATTTTTTATGTCTCAGTAAGTAGTGATCGTCAAATACCACTTTTTCCTCTTGGTTATTGCCTGTGTTGTAGCGACTAATCAGTGAAGTACCACAGTTAAAGTCACAGAGTGATTCACTACGTTTTAAAAAAACTAAAATTCTTCAGTACTAGGGCCGTACGGTTGCTATAGTGGGCGGCGATAAAAAAACAGTTGCCCATATAAAATAAAATAAAAACTGGGCTCCTTCACCTTCCTAAGCTTTTAATACAGTACGCAAAAACAAAGTCCAGTTAAATATAATGTGCTCAGCGTCAAAGGTACAGAAATATCCTAAATATATTAAATACAAACTACAAAACGAGTCATTTCATTGGTAGGTTATTTGAAAAGCTGTTATTGTCTGGTGAGGCGAAATCCAATAACATATTACAGTATGGGCCTCGATCATGTGGCCCGACTCGTGCGAGATTCGTGTAATTTCCACATATTAGTTACCAAGTGGGCTCGGCTGTACATACGAATTCTCTGATATACAGCTTCCTGTTCGAAAGTACAATCATTAAATCCATCGGCACACAAAACGAGGTTTTGAGCTTCTTAAACAAAAGTTAAGTTTTCTTGTATTGAAAACTAATATGTTTATCCTGAATAATTAAAAATAAAGTTGTGCAGATTTTTTCATCTGTTGCCGTGAGTGCGATTGTTTTGATGCGATATCAGTGACGACAAGATTATTTGATATTATACTCAAGATTCTGAATTCAGATCATAAGGAAGGTTGTCAACAAACGTCCACCGTACATCACCATCACAATCATTATTAACACGTACCACCACCATCATCACTAGCATCAGCATTGAGGAGCTAGCCACGTGATCTATCAATGAAACCCCGCGGAACTATGTGAACAAGTCTAGATGTAAAGCGTGGTTATAGTTTTGTTAACCTGCTATTTTGATATTCACCTAAATTTGTTAATTGTCGACATACCTGGAACTGTTACTTGGAGAGCTAGTACCCAGCATGCAATGAGATAGGTTCAGAGAAACAGACAAGGGTATTCAAACATCTATATTTCGCCGACTTCTCATCCGGTCTGAGTATTTAGATTATGGTAGATTTATAAGATCTTTCAGAAGGCAATGAGCACCGATAGATACTGAGAACACAAGATGTGGGAGTGGTGCCACACATAGCAAAATTTCAATAAATATTCAGATATATCAATGCAAAAACGAAAAAGGCGTCCTATACTTGCACGGTATCTGAAGCAAGAATAGTGATACGTGACGTTGCGCACAACTGGCTGCGTGCAATAGCTCAGTTTGGGATCAGATGATTGTCAATCAAGCTGGAGTGCACGAAATGAGTGTGCGAGTACTCGCGGACTAGGCTCGGGCCGCAAGCATTCACACCAAAAGTCGAATTGAACCAAAATTCAATACACAATGCCAACAGTACGCCGGCGCTAAATAATTAGGCTGGTGCCATATTTTATAATATTTGACAGTTTCAAATTTCGGGTTCCAAGTTGTACAACTCATGCAATGTGAATGTGAAAGAGAGAAAGAAATTTTGACCAAAGCGTCGATATTGCTGACGCTTTAGCGCGAGTGATTGTTCATGCACCTCTTTTACGGTTGAAAATATTTTTCAATGACCACAGGGTTTTAAACTCAAATGTTTGGTGTCTAACTCCATTAGGACCTCAATCCCACATTTTGGATGTTCCGGTGTCTGCCCATCTTAACTCACAAGAAAATTTCAAGATTTGATTCCCGATTTGAAATTAAATGTGCGGACCCAGACTGTATCAGTGATTTCATTTTCATCGTGTTAGTTTACAAGAGAAGTCTCAAAGTCTTCACCTTTCCTCCCTGTCCTACACTCCCTGGAGCAAAGATGATACTCGTATTTGGAATTGAAGATTGGAGCCCAGTATCGAGATGAGACAAAAGAAGACAACTCAAGCTGAACGCTTTCTTTTCTATTTTAGTTAATAATTCCTAATTCCTAAATTAATGAAGTTTTTTGGGGGGTACAGCGTACATTTTCGCCATACGGCATAAACAATAGCAGAGATGTTATGTAAGGATGTTTGATTAGTTGAGATCACTCTTGTGTCAATGCCATGTGGGTTGCACCTACGGCAAGGGTCAAAAAACCTGGATAAAGTTACCCAGTGGATAAAACATATCCACTCCATAGGATTTTAGAATTCATCCAATGATAGGGATTTATATATTTGATGGATAGCACTATCTAGGCTATGTACAACTGGCACTGGAAGTGGACTATGATGGGGTTGAGCTCCAGGGACCAGGTGCTCAAAGCTTGATTAGTGCTAATCCAGGATTAGTGCTAATTGAGCTGTGAACAACCAAGCCCAGTGTACCAAGTAGCAACTTCTTACTAATATGCAGATCATTCACTCTATATAGCCAAAAATACAATGACTCTTCTTGGACAGCTGGGACCAGTACGACAAAGCCTGGATGGGTTGTTGACATGATAAATTCATATCAAAAGGATTTATTATTACACAACATTCTATGCAGTGTTCAATGTTTGTCTAGACTGGAGACCTTTATCCACCCTAGCTTGTGCTGCTGGATTTTTCATTTGGAATGGTAAACCTCTAGAATGATCAATGGAAATTATAGCTCTTTCATCCTGCAAAGGAGGCGCTCCCAGCTTGAGTGCGGAGGAAAATGAAATAAAAAAAAATCATGCCCCTAAGCTGGGAAAGCCTGTTCTGTAGGTTTTTTTCTTATTTTAGCAATGTCTAATCTGATTGTAAGCCATTTTAAGAATATCCCTCTTCTCTTTAGGAAACCGTAATTCACGTCCTGACAGACGGCAATGATCCAGTTCCTTCACGGCCCGCTCCAGCTCTTTCTTTATGATTCCAGGCTGTTCTTGCTCTCTTGAAATCCAATCTAAAGCCATCTGACTACGCATGTCATCATCAATAGAACGTTGGCTGTAGTGTGACAGAACTTCTTGGCGGGAGCAGTCACGGTCACGCATGGCCTTTAAGCTACCATTCCAGTGCAGCAACTGGAACATGGTCATTAGTTCTTGGAATTCAAGCATTGTACGTCCTTTGTTGGCATCTAACATAAATCTAAAAGCTCCCACTCCTGTGCTGGGATCATTGGGATCTTGCGATGTTAGTGTCAGTGTTCGCCGTTTCACTGCTATCTTTTTCTCTGTATCCTGGGCTTCTTTGACAGCAAGATCAATGAAGTCATCAGTGATTTTCCTGGTAAATAAAAAGCAAATGGTACTTAGAATGTGATATTTCTTGTTTAAATCTGAGTGATTGTAGCCTGCATACAGCAGGTTTTCCCAAAACCACAACACGCTGCACGCAGGCTAAGGGATTGCTTTGGTAAGTTCTCTGATAACTTCATAAGCCAGGGACCTCATTTTGACATATTGTCCATACAGAAGTTCAAGGCATGCAATATTTTGAAAATCAAAATTTAATCCATCAATGCAACAATGCTGATTTAAATACCAAATTAAATACCTTGATGGATGTTCATTGAACACTGAATTCATAAGTGCAATCTTAGCCGCACTCCGTCTAGCCTCAGCCTTAGTAGGACATGATTGAAAACTACCAAAACAGCTTCCCTCTGGTAATGAAACAAAGCATACATAAGGTGGCTTATCTGCCGACTCTTGTTCATAGGTAACCGTCTTTATAGCAGAAGTGCTCTTCATTTGCCAGAATTCTTGTAGTGCATCCTCCACATTAACAGCTAAAAATGAATTGGAATATGCTGGGTCAATGACATGACTTTCATTATTGTAAGAGTCAGTCCTGAAGGAGTAAATTGGGAATTGGGTTTTGCCTTTTTTGAAGGCTGGGAATTGGGATTTGATATCCCCCCTCTTTCACTTCAGGACCCTCTTGTAAACCAACAGAATTACTGCTGTGGTTCTGAGCACAGTTCTCAGGTCTTTTTTACAGTTTTTATGTTTTCTTATTAAGAATACAACAATATGATCCTAAGTGCTCATTCACAGGGCCTCCAGGGGTTCATGGTGTCAGGGACCATGGAGCAGGAGGGGCTATACAGCCCCCCCCCCCCCCCCCCAATAATAATTATTATTACTATTATAATAATTTTTGTGAGTGTTGCTCTTTTCACATTTATGAGTAATCTATGCTATCCGACTCTTCCCAAGTCTGACAAAATGTTCGAAATCGCATTTCCGAGGGTTGCAATTTCAAAACTTTGGCCATCGTTACCCACCCCAATTCAAAACATGCTCTGTGGTCCCTGGGTGTAAATGGAAATAGCTCCAAGGGCAAGTTGCACGAAGCCTGAATAAAGTTATTGGGTGGATAACTGTGCAACAGACCCCAGGGCTTTGAAGGAAAAAAAAGGAACAAATATTTGGAGCTCCAATATAGGAAACCTAGCAATTGACTGATACATAACTTTGTCTTACAATTCAGTTGCCAAACAAGTATATTTTCTCTTTACTCCAACAAAGGAATAACGTCCGAAACATCAGTAAGCACAATTCTTTTTATTATGTATAACTTACATTTTTATCATCACTGTTTAATTAGAAAAAAATACTAATTTTATCGCTAGCTATGTATTATCAAGTATATTCATACCGTGATTAAATTTTATTTCCAGTTTTATTAATAAAATTTTTACTGTTGTTCTAACAAATATCAAAAAAGATACAACAGCATTTTAGCTACTTAACGGCTTGTTGATAAATATCGAATGCCAAAGTTTTGAATTTGTACAAAAGAAAGCCGTTGTGGATTAACAAAAATATCGTTATCGGCATGGCACAATAGTATCAAAGGCTTGAATTAATGAATAAAATTCATTAATTAGTAATAAACTTGTAAAACCGATAAACAAACGTACTTCTTATCTCGTATTTTATATTTTGTTATAATAAAGCTAAATAACTTTGTGAATCATTTCACTGAAATATAAATCTCCTGGTGCGTGACTTGTGACTGGAAATAAAAACATTCGCGAGCTTCTAACGACTGAAACCTTATAAATTTATACCTTTAAATAAAAAAATTGTCCATCGAAATTGATTGCAATCTATGTAGAGTGTTTTTCTTTTGAATCTTTAGCCAAATCATAATATAAAGAGGCATTATAAAGTATTTTTGATTATGTAAAATTAGGAATTTAAATGTATTTTATTGAGGACGATTTTTCAAATCGTGGAAGTCTTTCATGTATATCGCGAAATTTCTCCTGGAGCGACAAATTATAAACATACCTCCACCGTAACCTTGTGTATGTTTAGCAAAAGATTTCAGAACGGCATCCACAGCTTCTTTGAGAACTGATTTACTCGGAGGCGGACTTGCAGAAAATCCTGCGTTCAAAATGCCAGTCGTCTCTGTCGCCATTGTCGTTCCGTGTTGATGTTTGAAAATTCGACAAAATGTCCACAAAACACCAAAATTAAGCAATAATCAATACACTGTATATTAGTTTTGCTCCATAAGTTGATTAATGTCGTAGGTTTGCTTTGCTCCCGAGAAGTAAAGAGGAATTTTTCGATCGTTTCTCTTCCTAGCAATAGATACACGTCGCTTCACATCGCGTCATGAGAAACTATGGCACTTCAAAAACAAAGGAAGCCCAACGAGCATCTCTTTCAAGATCCCGCAGACTCCCTCCAGGAACATCTCCAGGATCAGTTACCAAATGGAATGATAGTTTTAAAATCAATAGTTTTTTTACTAGATTATCAAACAGTATGCTTATTTAATATTATGTTTATTTCAATATTATTATACATCATTATACATGCTGTATCTATTGAGGATTGCTATAATTCAACAGCTATTTACATTTACAGTTAAAAGGTCATGTAGTTGAATTTCTTAATTTGTTTCTGTTTGTTTTGGCCTTGACTGGAATTCAAAATGTGCTTTTCTTATAGACAATTGATTTTTAATGACTTTTAGGGGCGGTTAATTGTGAAATGCTGGGCAAAAAATGACATGGACTGAAAAGATGTTATAATGTTTTGGTGTGGCCTCTGTAACATGCTGTAACATTTTATCATTTCAATCTGTCTTTGACCATTTAAATCCAAATTGTTGAAAGAGACTTTGTAACAGGGAAATTCCAGAACTTAGCCAACTAAAACATGTTATTTTTTTATAAAATGTAAATTTTGATAGGTTGAGCTTTTGATCTTTCCTATTAAATACAGTCTTTTCATGAGGGAATTTAAGTCAAAGACCCGGGTGGGTGGGAGGGGATTCCTGGGATAAACGATCGGGGATGATTGTTGGAATTTTTCAAAAATACCCCTAAAAGATACCTGACGTTTTTTCAAAAGGGCGTGGCTTCACAAATTTTTCATCTCTAAAAGATACCAAAATCAGAAGTTTCAGTGCTATTCAACCCCTCAAACATACCAAAAAGTGAGAATTTGGCAAATTTCATAGATACCAAATCGCTGATCTTTACCCCTAAAAGATATGATGAGCATTCCCGATCGCTTATCATCAGAGTCTCCCCCACCCCAATCCCCGGGGCCAAACATAGAGTAGTTTTCATATGAGTTGGGAAATGAAAAAGTTATTTGTTCAAAATCGATATGATCCTATTGTTTTCTTAGAAATTAAGGTCATCAATGATGTAACACCTAGTATATGAAATCAACTCTATCTTAAACCCTAGTATACCTAACATTAATGTCTACCATTTGACAATTATTTTCAAGCTATTTTCTATTAAAGTATACATCAACGTCTGTCTGGTGACATGGTCTTAAGTTATAGTCACAATATCCTATAGCAAACTTTCCTAGAGGGGGTTTAAAGTAATCAAGTCCACGGCCAATCTTGATGACCCATCCTGTATCAAACCTAATCTCTCTGTCATGTAGAGTACTGCAGTATTCAATTTCTAGTTTGATGTTGTAGTTTGCTAAACTTTTTCTGACTTCATCAAGTCTTTGCTGTTGTGTTCTACAGCTTTCTGGGCTGGTATCTTGACCTGAAAATGAGTTGAAATGAACTGATAAGTTTGTCTATAAATAACAATAACTTTTAATAAATACTGTTGCTAAAAAAACACTTGATCCTAGTTCCCCCTCCCTCCCCCCCTCCCCTAGCCAAATTCTGATACGGAGTATCCTCCCCCTCCCTTGGATGATGATAAGGATGTTAAAAGATTCTTTCTTGCTTTAAGATATCTGGATAAACTTTACCTGTTAACAGTTTTATGACACGAACTGTCCCTTTTCCTTTAAGTACAAAAAGTTCACATAATCGTAAGAAATTATAAATTTGATGAACACTCCTGACATAAGGATCCTCCACGAAGATTTCCTCAACTTTGTCATCTAAGTATGGTCCAAAAATCCTTGCATAACTATAGCCAACGGCGCCATCTGCAATTTTGATTTTCTCATGATACTCCCCTGCTTTTTTCTGCTCTTTTACAAATTCTTTCAGCTTTGTTGCACGTTCTAAATACGAGTTCATTTGGGCTCGGTAACGCTGTCGTGTTTGATCATCACTGGTTTCTTTCAAGACATTCATCAACAATTCCATGCCTTCTTGATAGCAAACTAACGCCTCAGAGAAGCTTTTCTCTTCATCGAGCTCTACTGCTCTTTTAAGCACCTTAATTGCTGCTTCTAGAGTCATAATGGTTGTGCAAAATTACAAAATTTCAATCCATTGGAACATCCGCCATTTTGTTTTTAAAAATGGGATACCTGTGTAACTGTAAATATGATGATGTCATACCCCAGAGGAGCCCTTGTCATATTTGGTACCCATAGTCCCTGTCAACGAAGGCAGGTGAAATTAACATCAAAGATGGCGGAGCAAACGGAGAAAAAAGCTTTGCGAAAACCTGCAGGTAGAGCTCTAAAATTACATGAAAACACTTGGATTACATTCCATAATCTTTATTCTCGATGCCTGAACGATTGTTTCTGTGATTTCAGACACTGCTTTCAAGCAACAGCGGCTCAAGGCGTGGCAACCGATTTTGACTGCATCAACAGCTCTTCCAGTTTTCTTCATAGTTGGGATTGTTTTTGTACCTATTGGAGCAATTCTTTTAGTTGCCTCTGACGGGGTAAGTTCAAAGTATTTGCAACTTATTAACATTGATTTGCCATTGGTTTCATTTTCCTCTGATCATTGAAATGTTGATTTGTTTGTACGTTGCATTTATAAGCGGAAAAACGTCAACTTCAACACGAAGAGAACGAAAGACAATTCTGCCTTCCTCTTTTTACCTCGCTATCTTTCGTTCCTATCCTCGTTAAATCTCCGTTCTATATTTGATTTGAAGGAGAATGTGTAATCCCTGTATTTGATTTTTTGGGTATGTAAAGATGATTCAAATTATATTATTGTCGAACCATTTTCATAAAAAGTGAAATTGTATACAATGCAATATCATAAATTGCTGAGTTTTTCTGATAATTCATGTCAATTTTTTGTATACTTTGAAAAATAAGACTCCTTTTCAGCATAAATGTTTAAAAAATTGCCCAGGTATCATTTTGTGATGCAACTAGGTTACGTGAATATTAACAATAACAATAATAATCATAAATAATTGACACTTAACTAGATACTAAAGTGCTTATTCAGCGCTAATGTAGACTAGAAGTACGTTGCTTTTAATTAACACATTTAATTTTTTCCATAAAATCAAAACTTTTGCTGTTGAAATGAACGTATGAATAAATATACATGAATAGGTCATACAGAAGTCTCCAGTCTTGTATTGTCAAAGACTCTTAAATTATTAATATTTTTGATAATTGTTGTTCCAGGTTCAAGAGAAATCCATAGAATACACATATTGTAACAGCACAAAAGGAGGATGTGCCGACTTCTTCAAGAATGTCAATAACTCTGGCAAAACATGCAAGTGTGATATCACATTTTCACTGCCTTCCAAGTTTTCTGGAAAAGTTTTTCTTTACTATGGACTTTCCAACTTTTACCAGGTAAAATGCATCAAAGAAAATGTTTAGTACTGATTTGCTCAGTGCTTCATTATACAGGGCCTCGGAAAAAGACAGTGTGAGGGTGCAATGCCACACTTTTGGGAAAAAATTGCACCTAATTGCACTATTTTAGCAAAATCCCACTATTTGGCCAAAATTGCACTTTTTCACACTTTTGGGTAAAAAAAAACAACACTTTTTTACACTTTTGGTTAAAAATTGCACTATTTCGGACTTTTGGGCAAAAATCTCACTCTTTAAAATGAAATCACATTTTTTCCCCGCACTTTTTCAGATGCCCTGATTATAATAGAATTAAGTACATGTAAATGACTGGCAAAATGTGATCAACCTAAAATGTAAATAACAAATGGGCAATAAAATGCTTTTATTATTACTTGAAGATAGAATTGTGACCCAAAGGATAAACTGTACATTTTAAGGTCATGTAGTAAAATACCCAAATATTCATTGAGGTTATATATATGTTTTTTTTTATTTTGACAATATTTTATTTTTGACAGCATTTTATAATAGTAATTAGAATTAAGACTGACATATAAAAATTAAGACAGCTAGATATCCGACATTCAATAATAGAGTCAAGATGACTCTGAAACATCAGATATTCACATTAATCTTTATTCTAAATACAATAGTAATCACTACTATAATTATAATTATATTTTAATTGATAATTATAAATTGCAAATGGTTGTTTGATTTATTTCAGAATCATCGTCGTTACGTAAGATCACGAGATGACCTTCAGCTTCATGGTACCCTAAAAACTACAGTAAACAAAGACTGTGCACCATTTGATAAGAGCAAGAATGGCACCCCTGTTGCTCCTTGTGGAGCCATTGCCAACAGCTTGTTTAATGGTATGTACATTAAGACTGCTGCACAGGGTGAGCAATCTGCCTCTCAAGGATTTTTCCTCACAGTCTGGCTCGTGAGCAAAAAACTTAACATGTGTGGACAAAGTTCGTTGTTTTTCACATCTGACAAGACACTGCAACAGTTTTCTATTGTGTTTTAAATTGTCAAAATACCTTGCTATATGTAAAAAAGGACAAATTTTATCTGCACAATAGTGAGTTTTTTTGCTCGCAAGCCAGTGTGGAAAAGTTCTTACGAGGCAGATTGCTCACTGTGTGCCTTTATTAACATTAAATAAAACAATTAAATATACCGATGTTGTTATTATTTTAATGTCAGTTTTTCCTTCTAATGGATAAAAAAATAGCTAAAAACACATGATTTTGTTTATTTGATGTTGATCCATTTATTTATACTCTCAGTCATTCATTAATCCATGCATTTATTCATTTGTTAAATCCATTGTTTGTAAATGACTACTGATTTGACATTGGTATTTCTTATTCAATTTCTAGACTCATTCCAACTCTTCTACATCAAATCCAAAACTGATCTAATAAAAGTCCCATTGACCTACAAGAACATCGCTTGGGATTCAGACAGGACAGTCAAGTTTAAAAATCCCTCAGGAGACTTGAAAAGTGCTTTTAGCAAGTTTGCCAAACCAAGAGATTGGCAAAAACCAGTGTATGAACTTTCTAATGACACAGATAACAATGGATTTGTGAATCAGGATTTTATTGTTTGGATGAGAACAGCTGCTTTCTCGACATTCCGCAAGTTGTACAGGAAAATTGTGAATACTGGTGATTTTGATGATGGCCTACCAAAGGGAGAGTACAAGTTATCAATTGACTATAGTATCCTTTTGAATAGTACACATCTTTTACTAGTTTGTTTATATAATTATTGATTGTGGTTCTAATGAGTGGATACATAAAGCATGAATGAATGAATAAATGAATGAATAGATGAATGGGTTAATGGAAATGGATGGATACATGAATGGACAGATGAATGAAGGGATTAACATATCTCCACATTATTTATTACTTATTTCTCATTCATTCATTTATAAATCCATTTGTCCATTCATCAATCCATTCATGTATTTATTTGTTCACTCAATTATTCATTCATTCATTCATTTGTCCATTCATCAATCCATTCATTCATACATTCATCAATCCATTCATTCATTCATTTGTCCATTCATCAGTCCATTCATTCATACATTCATCAATACATTCATTCGTACATTTATTCATCCATTTATTCATTCATTCATGCATTCCATTCATCAATCCATTCATTTGTACATTTATTCATCCATTCATTCGTACATTTATTCATCCATTCATTCATGTATTCATTCATGCATTTAGACATTAATATTATACATTAATTTCCTTGTTGATTGATTGATGCATTTTACTTCATCATTCATACGTTCAATCAATCAGTGTATGTATTTATTCCCTTAACCCGGTACTACTAGATTATCCAGTTGTGCATTTTGATGGAGAGAAAAGAGTTATCCTAAGTACAACATCCTGGATTGGTGGAAAGAACCCATTTCTTGGCATTGCTTATATTACAGTTGGTGTGCTGTGTTTTGTGTTAGGAGTTTGTTTCTTCATCATTCATATTAAGTTTGGGAAAAGGTTAGTAAACCGGCACTGACTGTCATCTTATAGTAATACTTCTAACAAACATTTTGTTAGGTTAATGTACCGACAAGAATAACAATACCTTTTTAAAAGTTCTGTTTATAATAATGTCCAACTACTGTATGGTTGACATGGCATCAATTTCCACTTGTTGCATTATTCAACGATTATATTTCACATGGGCAATAGTGGTGCACCGTTGTCAAACATATCGTGTTCTACCATTGCAATATTTGGAATGCATGTAGATCATCTTAATGTACATGCATAATTCTCACTGCGTACTAAGTTTTTAAACGTTTTTGTGGCTGCTGACATTCTGGCTTTGACATCACAATAACACAGGTAATCACAAGTTCATACATAAAAATATGAACAAAATAATAGATATTCTTTTTGCTCTAACATTTTATTCTAACTCCAAAATTCAATCTGTTGCACTCAATGTCACTAAACATTTAAATATGTGCTTGACCATTTTTAAATTTTAAATTTTTTTTGTTTTTGTTTTGAAAAACTGTATTTCTGCAAAACAGATTATGCAGATCAAATTATAACTAAATCACAACTTTGCCAATCAAACACAGTATTAAATAAAATAGTGCATTCTGACTAGCAATGATTTGATATATATACCGTATCTGTCACACAATCTTTTTCAAAAGTACAAATTTAAATGGTACAGTGTTACTACTTTGAGATTTTACTGCATATTTTGCATTTTCCTTCTGTAGACACTCACACTCAATATTGCTAGATTTTACAGTATATTTGCATTTCACAACACTCAAGGAACATTTGTAGAATAAAATCATAGTAAGTCATTTGTAAATGATATGACTAGGATTTCAGTTTGTGTGATCATACAAGTTTATATTCTTTTAGCCTTCCCAAGGTAATTCACAGATTTGATCAAGTAATTGATGAACAAGATAGTGAAGAACTTTGTAGACTGGGTGCTAGCCATTAAGGTAAGATTAAAGCTGCATCTCTAATGTCTTGTTTGTTATTAACAGGGGATACTCTTCTGCCGATGGCCTTCCTCTCCAGGACATGACTAGCTAACTCCCTAATGCTGGACTTAACACTCTGATTAATGCTTTAATCATTCACTGGTTGGATCTCTCTAGCATTCTGTAAACATAGTAATTGTAAATTCTAAATATTCTCAATTTTGGGTGTGACTATTTGGGGCTGCAGTTTTTAGAAAGACTGCTGGTTCGGTCTGCATGTGGTTTAACAAAAGCCTGGTTTAATGTATCCACCAGCAACCAATTAAATGAAGCCCAGATAGTGCTATCCTCTGGTTAAAAGTTATCCACGGCAAAGAATTTGTTTAGAATTTATCTGCTGGATAAAGATTTATCTGGTTGATAGCATTATCCAAACTTAAATGGAGAACCAGCTCCAAATTTACATTATCCACTACATAACATTTTTAATAGTATTTTTTTCGTCTCAATGAAGATTTATTCACCATTTAAAATGTTTGCTTTCTGGACTGTCAATCAATTTTATAGGGTGGCACTTCCCTAACTCATTCTGTCATTGGTTAGTTTGAAATAAGCCCTGCCTCTGAAATTGATTGACGGTTGAGAAAAGACCAAATCAAAATAAAGTTTTAAAATGGAGGGTTGCATAACAACGAATTTAGTTGTAAGTTACTTTAAAAAAGACTTCTTTTGAATGAAAACATCTAAGTCTTAAATTTCATGAGTAGTTTGTTGCACATTAACAAATGACAGAATATGTTAAGGCAAGATAGGTGCCTGAAATTGATGGACGATCCAGAAAAGACAAACATGAAAAGAAAGTTTTGAAACAATGTTTGGCTGTAAATATCAATGTGTATCAGTTATCTGTATGTTGTAAGGATTTACTCCAACTTAATGTGGATTTACTCCACTAGCAATGCATTGTTTTTACGGTGATGCAAGTCAAACAAAATATTCAGGTTGACCTTCAAAACTACTTGCAACTTATTTGTAAATTTAATTAGAAATATTTACAGTTATTAATATTAATTATTAGAGGGTTTCACAGGCATTAATTAATGGCCTTTATTTAAAAGTGTACATAGGAAAATATTGCTTTGATTTCATTAAGTGATATACACACGTTTTTGTACTAGCTAAACACTCGTCCAGATAGAGTTGTTTTTATATAAGTGGCAAACAGTATGTTACATTACAGCCACAATATGACATGATTCGAATGTTGTCTTAGGAATTATGGTTGTAATACAATACACTGCTTCTCACTCATGCGAAAGCAACTCTCTTCCCTCGCACTAGGTGGTGCTTTTGAAATTTGTCCAGTTTTGTGCAAAAGATATGCATACAAATTATACAGTTTCAAAAATTGTTGGACACATTTTGATTTCAATTTTTTGTGCAATTGCATGCCATCGAGTTGTCACGCTGGTACAAAGATGTGCGAAAATATTTGTGCCCATGTCATGTCAATTATAAGGACAAGTTAAATTTTGATGAAAAATAATATTTATTGCACTAATATCATGTCTATATAATTAGGACAAATTATAAAACATGTAATTATCTTACTTTCACTCACTTTGACTACAGAATTCAAGGATGAAAGAAATCTGTAAAATCATTTTTATGTGAGAGAGACAGAATGGTATTGTATCATTATGTAGTTTCTAAAAAATAATTCAATTATTTGTAGTGTCGTAACATGTTGTAACAGTAACATACCGTTTCTCAGTCATGTGAAAATGAATAAAATGAGTATAATGCTCACCCTGGGCTCAGTCTCCAGCCGTCAGGGGTTTGTGCGCCCGCAATACTCTCCCCAGTGGGGAGAGTAAATTTCATGGAATGGGTAAATTTATGGAAGGATTGGGATTAAGGGTTTTGTTTAGGGTTAGTAGAGTGCAAACACTTATGTGTGCAACAGTTATCACTATTTAGGAGTAAGTATAGAATTAGTATAAAATAGCACTATTTAGTGGCATCTATTTTGTACACTTTTAGTGTGTGCACTCTTATCACCAATTGCCAGGGCAACTATAAAGATAAAAGAATAAGGTGAATCTGGCTTTTAAAAGTCACCACCTTACAGTGAGGGCACTCGAACTGTGAACACTTTGTGCTTTTTTAATACTTTTTTTAACATGCTTCCTTTGAGTGAATCGATCTGAAAACGTTTTCATTTTGATAACTAAGTGCATTTGAGTTCAAATTTACTATTTTAGAGGATTAAAAGCAGTAGAAAGCTCAGAATTAAGCTAAATAAAGACAAGTGTTCATGGTTGGAGTGTCCTCACTGTAAACACTATTCACCACTGTCTTGACTTGTCTTTGAACTAAAATAACTAATGAACACAAAAAGGGATTGGTTTAAAAGACTAGTAAAACATGAAGTAGTTAAAACATTAGTTCTCAATTTTAATGCCACAATGTGCAATAATACTATGTTCATGTATTGTCATTCAATCTTGTAATGTTGTGAATCATTAATGGTTGATTGTTAATAAAAACTTCTTCACTTTAAATACAATGCTTGACCAGTGCTTCAGCCTACCAATAATATCTTCTCTATAGCTTTATCCATATCATGTACCCTCAGTTTTGTAGAGCATTCCACTTTCAAGTCTTATTTGGTAAAAATAGACTATCAGTAAAACGACCAACTTTTGCTTCATGGGTGTCCTAGTATAATAGATGCCTTGTTATTGTGCACAGCTGATTAGACAAGTCCCTACCTTCAATAAGATTGGCTCTTTCTCAGTGTACAGAACACTACAAAAACGATGTGGGCTGTGTTGTCGCTTGCGAACAACAAGTAACATTCCCACGGTCCTTTGATTGCAGCCATTAAAACGGCATTGCATCCCCTGGGACTGGTTGCACAAAACCTTTAAAAAAGTTATCCACTCCATAGAATTTCTTTACAATTAATCCGCTGAATAGCCATTTATTTGGTGGATAGATGTATCCAGGCTTCAAACAATGAACCCTTGTTTACCTTTTTAAATTCCATGGGGGTCAGATGCAGGCCAATGTTTCAAAATTGACTGATATATAATATGTTGAATGCTGCATTGATAATCAATGACTTTATCACCTGCATCAATGTGGATTGTTACTTTCGTTGGATTGAGAAATAATTGTATTTGTGATATTGCTGTCTTATTTTGTACATTCTTTATTGTAGATTGGCACCAATAATTGAAGCCAGTGGTTCTCAAGATTCCTAGGCACTCTATTAACCTCATTTCCAGGACACTTCCACCCATTTCCAAACATATTCGAAGAATGCCCTTGAAACTATGCTGTCTCTTCTGAATGAGACCAATCAAAGCTGTAGTTACTTTGTTTGTCCTAAAAAATACCTTTACTTTAGCATTTTATAAATTCAGGGGTAATACTCTGTCAAAAGTTCCTTACTGTCTTGGCTGCAAGGAATTTAGTGCAGCCCATAGATTTCCAAGAATTCTTTTATAAAAATATTATAAGTTTAAAAGGTATAAGTTTATAAAATGTTCTGCTTAGTTCAAAGGCAGGCTGAAGTTCATGTTTTTTATACTATCATCCACTCTCGTCGCATCAACACAAATGTGAAAAGCCATTCAACTCTTAAGCCCGGCATGTCCCCACTTGCGAAGCAAGCATAAGTGCAACTGTTTTCCTCTCTGAAATAAGCTTTGCAGGTTGAAAAACATGTTGGGTGGCAGTTAGATCAATTCATGAAAGCAACTCTTGAATTTCCGTCAATGATTTTCATGCACTGAATAGAAGAAAAAAATGATTGTTGTTATAAATATCTCAAATAACAATAATGGTTTTGAAGAACATTATGCTATAAGAAAAAATATGATTTCTAGACAGAATCTTTTTTTAACATAATTTTTTTTCTTTACTCTTATACATTTTGTAACAACTCTATATATCTGGAGTTGATTATCTGCAGAGCCTGGATACAAAATAAGAGAATTATTATCTAGTACGTAGAATCTGTATAGGCAAAGGCCAATGTGTTTGTACATAGCCTAAATAGTGTGTTCACTAGATAAGTAAATCCCAATCAACAAGGAATACAAAATCTATATACAAATTCTATTCACCAGGGGTCGGTTGTACAAAGCCTGAATACATGAAGTTAATCCACTGGGTACAGTTATCCACTCCATAGGATTTCTTTAGAATTTTTCTGCGTAGCGGCTCTCTCTCCCAATCCCCCTCCTCGCCCCAAATCCCCTCCTGCTCCCCCAAGAGAGCCACTACACAGGCTAATCCGACACTGGATATGATAGGGCTACCCAAACTTCATAAAATCAGGCCCCATGTGGATAACACTATTCAAGCTTTGTGGTACCATGCCCCTTACTGATTTATGAAGATTAACATATTAAAGATATTATTGTACATTTTAGACAAATTCTTTTATTTATAAAGAAAAAGAGAATAAATTATGAATTATTATGTTGCTTTGTTTTGTTGCTACGTCAAAACCAATGAATGACCAAGTGGTCTTTAAAATAAACTTTATGATGTCCTTTTCTTTGATATAATATTTCTCTCAAAATCAATTGTTTACATTTTATATGTTCATTTTGTTGTCTACTGTTCTTTTGTTCTTCTTGTCTTGTCTTGTCTTCTTTTGCGTCTTCTCGACATGTCTTGTTTCTGTTTATTTCCATTTTCCTTTTGCATTTGCTTTTCTTCTCTCCTATTCTCTTTTCATTCTTTTCAGTTTCTTTCCTTATACAACAATAATACAGCTATGTTTTGCTCAATTTGCTCTCTAAGTTCTACAATTTCTGTATTTTGTTTGGTTTCATTCCCGATGTGGATGGCTGCTCTGTTGAGAGTCGTTTTCTTGTTGACTTATCTACGTTTTCAGAGTCGCTTTCAGAATCAGATGAGCTGCTGTCTTCTGTTTGTAATGTTTGGTTATTTGTTTTCTGTGAAAAATGAGTACAAGAATTTTAGAAAAGACAGGAATGAAGAGGTGGAAAGAAGGAAGGGAAGGGTAAGGAAAGCGAGGACGGCAGGAAGGGTGAAAGACAGGAAGGAAAGAAGGCAGGAAGTAAGGTGGAAAGGAAGGACAGAAGGAAAGAATGAAGGAAGGAAGGATAGAGGTAAATATCTGTGACCAGAAACAAAAAAAATTGCAACAGTAAGCATCATAGTTGACTCTAAAATTTAAATAAAAAATTCAAATAAAACTCCTTTATCTGTACCTGCTTATCTTGTTTCTCATCAGGATCAGCTAGTTTTTCATCTGGCTTGACTGGTTTATCTGTGGCATACTTTAAAGTCCATTCTTTTGCTTTCTCAACATATTGTGAATAATTATACCTGAACTGGTTGGACTAAATAAACAAACAAACAAAAAACCTTATAATGAAGTTCAGCTTTTGACCAGATTTGAAAAAGGGTTTGCAACAAAACAATTGAATGTTCCAGAGCATGGAACCAAAGAAATGTGCTGTTGCTACATGTTTCAATCCTGTTATGAGTTTCTAGTTGTACTTACAATGTCGGCCATTAGAGGATCGTCAGGGTTGGGTTTATCCATCAGCAATAGTATGGTTGACAGTACTGACCCTACATTCAATGCTGGCTTCCACATTCCCTGTCAACAAAATGATTCAAATTCAATTATTGGTCATGTTATGAATAAAATCTTTTACAGCTAAAACCGTTGTATCGCGACCAACTTTGTTCAGATTTTTTAGTCAATTTTCCTTTTCTGAGAAGTCAATCAAATATGTAAATCAGTCGTTTGTCGAAACATTCAGGCCGTGTGAATGAAAATCAAAAGTTTTCCCAAGAAACAATCATATTCAAAGGACTTAAAAATGCAGTAGGACTTACAGATGTTTTTATTCTCTTCGTAATATTTGAAAGCTGTTTGAATTCTTTCAATTCAAGTTATTTGTCTCGGCTATTTATCAAGAAAAGCTCAAGTAAACTGTCAAATTGTTGTCAACGGTCTATGCAGCATGTTCAAAGCCATCTGATGATTGACGTCTCAGAAAAACCCATATGAAGTAAAGATTAGCAAATTAACTGGTCGCGATACAACGGTTTTAGCTGTATTATACAGGAAGGAAGGACTGAACGATTGATTGAAAGAATAAAACAAGCATATTTTATTTAACTACAACAATTTGAAATTGAAGAATGAATGAACAAAGAAAACAACAAAAGGATGAATGAATGATTTAAAAAATCAATGAGTGCACAAATAAGTGATTAAATGGATGATTGAATAAACGAGAGAGAAAGACAAAAGAAGAATGAATGAATGAATGAATACGCTTGTATTATATCTGACCTTAGGAGGCATTTTGATAGTGTCCAGGCATATTCTTCCACTACTATCAATATTAGGATGATAGATTGGCGTAATGAATCTCATTTTAGGGGGCTGGAATGGATATCTGTAGGGCAAACAAAAAACACAAATAAGTACTTGCAATAAAAATGGATAAACATGAAACCTCTTGAACCTTATTGGTGATTGGCTCAACAGACAATAGTCTTTTGAAAATGACCAATGGAAACATTGAATCATATTATTCTCTACAGCCAATCAAAAACACCTTCGTGAGGCAATTCACTAGAGTGCAAATAATAAATTTGCGAAACACTAATTACCTATTAAATAGTACAATATAGTGCTAATTAAACAAAAGAAAACAATAGAATTTGCATAAAATAGTACCACTTGATTGTTTGCACTCTATCAGTAAATGCAAATTAGTTAATGGAAATAAAAACTAATACTGTTACCTCTCAGGTATCTGTATATCAATCTTGAATATTCCTCCATCATACGGAGTTCCTTTTGCTCCTATTATTTCTACAGTAATGCATTAAATTATTATTAATAAATAGTTATTATATATTTATTATTGTATTATATATCGTATAATAATTGATTTATTCATAACAAATGCGTTGAAGTTTTTAATATCATCAGAATATTATTATATTATTATAATATATCAATGATCATTGATATAGACAGTTTGTTTAATAGCTGGCATATATTTTTGAAAAGCATTCTTGGGCTTATCTCCGGTGTAATATAATTTATGCTCACAAGTGAGGTCACAATAACAGAGAAACAAAAGGAGTATTGTCTTTAAAAACGACTCACTATACACCACTTTCATAAATGCCTAAGAACGACCAACAATGATTTCTTAAGATTGACTATATCCTGAATACTTTCAGTACAACTACGTCAAAGATCTGTTGGAAATAGACACTTTTGAAAATGTTTGAAGCTTTTCACAAAATATCAACAAAGTTATGGAGGAACGAAAATACAAGGATTTGTATGGAATTCTTTGCCGAGGCCTTTGTAGCCTCGTTTTGGTGTTTTTTGGACCGTTTAAACTCCTATAACTTTAAGGGGATTTAACCTTTTTCTGCCAAACTTTCAGGACTTATTATTAGCTTTGATATGTATGTTTTTAAAATATTTCCTATCACTAAAACTGTTTTTAACAATAATATGCTAATCAGTGGCGGCCATTTTTGAAAGTCGTGTATTGTGACCTCACTTGTGAAGCATAAATTATATTACACTGGAGATAAACCCATTCTTGACAAACAATACAATAATGAAAACCAGAGCCATCCGACAGTTTGGCGTACAAGAGTATGATAGGCCGAGAATGGTTAGCATTGTTTACCAGGAATTCAACTTTTGAATTGTGTGAAAGTCAATCATACTCTTATGCAATAATAAGATTTGACATGTTAGAAAACACAGTCTGTACAAATTAAGCTTACTTGCTTGCAGATGGTCAATCTGCCCATCGACTGTCCAACACGTAACTCCGTGTGGTGGGTCTTCTGCCAACATTTTTAGCTCTTTCTGCATACGGGCATTTCTCTGCATCCTAATGTACTCTATTTGCAGGCTATTTGTTGGGTTGTATTGACGATATTGGCGCAAATGTGATGGAATTTGGAATAAACTTTCGCTCGCACCAAGTTCACGCCAAATGCACAAACACTAACCCAGTCTTTTTTACATATCACCCGGAATGCCTGCTAGAAATTGGTAATTATATTTATATTTTTTTATTAATTTTGTTTTCAGTTGTTGAGCTAAAACGCTGAATTGAAAGGAAGAGTTATAGAAGTTCTTTTTGTTCATTGCTAGAGTTATTTATTTTTATTATTTATTTTATTTTATTTTTTCAGATGGAATTAAATGGGATATTTGAGTAGTTGGGGTTCCTGTGGTCACGTCTCTTCTTTCAATGCAAAGCGAAGTACTTACCGCGCATGCGTTTTCATAAACATCCAAAATGGCCGCCGCCATGGAATAACTCACGTTTTCGTCAAAAATTCGTTGTGTTGTTGCTATTTTAATGTCTAAATTCTTCACAAAATGGACAAAATAAGTTCATTACAATCTCTGTCAGACTATGGACTTGGTGATAGTGATATTGAAGACTCAGATGAAGAAAAAGATGAAAGCAGTATAGTTCGTCTCGCTCCTGTCAACTCAGCTCCGGCAGTTCATTCGGCGCCTAGAGTTGTCAGCACTAGTAAGTAGCATTTGAAACTAACGATCTTTTTCTGTGAAAATATTGTTTATTGGGCACCCAGCCGATATCTTTATTAATTACTTATTTACATTTTAAATTTGCAAAATTCTGTAAGTTTCTATAAGCTTAAAGGTCTAAATCATACATGTAACATGATGAAAAAGTTTGAAGGATTATTAAGGAAATATGTGGAAATGCATCTAAAAATAGCCAGTATGTGGTAATTCTGACTTATTCAATCGATGGGAATCGATAATCTTAAAATATATCCACTACTTTCACAATAAATAACCATAAGGGACGGACCATTAGATATTTCAGGGAGGGGGGGGGGGGGGGGGGTGATGCGAAAGTAGAGAATTGATTACTCAATATCAATAATTATTAAATGATATCAATATTTATTAATAATATTGATCTTACACAATTATTAAATTTCCTGTGTCTTCAGGAGGTCTCTCATGATGACTGTTGTATAGTTAAAAGTGTCCTCTTGAAATAGACTTATTTTGTATAAAATGTAATTTTCGTTCTTATTTAATTTTCCCACAGGCTCTAGACTTGTATCTTATGGAGAAGAAGATGACGATGAATTGGCTGCAAGTCGTAATACACTTGGTCCTATCGTAAGTTAATTCTCCTCAATTTTTTCATAATTATTGTGCATAGATCAATATTTAAATTGACAATCACAAAGACTGTCTTAAGTTTTATGTTTATAGTTTTAATGTAACTTACACAAAAATGATATTAAAAATGACAAAGGAAAGGCTAGTGATAAACAATGGATGAACAAACACAAGAAAAACACCATTGAAGAATTCCTGAAATAAATACATGTATGAGAGAGTGAATAAAGTGAAAGAAAACACATAGTATAACCAAAAGGGAAGAGCATCAAAGCACATAATTTTTTGTTAAAGATTGAAAGTATATACATCAATAAAATTCTCTGCAATTGCATATATTTTAATCAATCTCTTAGTTACTGATTGTTGTTTTCAATTAATTGCAGCTTGTAGAAGATATAACAAATTCCCCTAAACTAGGTGAGTATATTTTCCATTGACATGCAATCTCTATGATGTATTTATCCAATAACAACCTCTTCAAACTTGAACTTGTTAGCCCAGCAGTAACCTGTTTCAAATATTGAATATATCATATTAATATGCTTGTTATATGTACTATCGATATGGATTACATGGACAGCTATAATACATTGGAACATACAGTAATTGTACAGTAGCATTTACAGTGAGGACACTCGAACCGTGAACACTTTGTGCTTTTTTGACACTTTTTTAACATGCATCCTTCAAGTGAATCTATTTGAAAACATTTGAATTTTGATAACTCAGTGCATTTGAGTTCAGTCCTACTCTGAACTATATTAACAGTTTATATGAACACTATTTATATGAACACTATTTATATGAACAGTATAAGCAGTTAACTCGTACTGGGAGATACATTGGTAATCAGACAATAGCTGAGTGAATTCTTTATTGTTTTAGTTTTAAATATGACAGATGAAAATACAGAACAAGTAAGTTTTGAATGTTGTTTTCAAACTAATTTTAAAAATATAATGTTGTTTGCTGAAGTTTTTTTGGCATTAAGTTATATGATAATTGTTTTTAAAACTTTCAAAAATCACAGCTTTGATAAATGTGATAAACAATCAACAATGATTGTTTTAATGATATTTTGTAGGAAAATGAAGATATTGAAAACAGTGAGAAGCCAGGTAAACATGCATATTGAATGTGTATTATTATTGCTTACAGTAGAAAAATATTATTTTTGATTTTTCACTTTTATCTGCTATTAATCTGTTAAATCTCCATGTACAAACAATAGAACTTGAAAATGATTATTAATGAAATATTTAATATTATGATTTATTGTTATTTTCAGTTGAAGAAAGTTCAGAAATTCCATCACTTAGGATATTAAAAGCTAATGTAGTTCTTCCTCCAGAACCGTCTGGCCGATGTTCTATGTCATTACAGGTATTCTACATAACATATACACTATTTTTTCAAAAACGATGCTGTTTGCATATGGACCTTATCTCAAAGCAAGCTAGTCATACACACACTAGGTCAGATAAATTACTTTGAAAACACAGAAAAAATTTCCTGATTTCCCCAATAGGTTTATTTTTAGATTATCATTGTTGGATCAGAAATGGATACAGATTTACCAGTACCCATATTTCCCAGATTAAATGGGAACATTTCCTATGCAATGTTTAATTTTCATTGGAAAGACAAACTTTGTATGGTACCTTGTGTCCTCTTGTTGCCTTTCCATGCTTTTAAAACCCTCCTAAATCTTTATAAATATGTAAATAAAAGCTACATAATTTTAATTTCTAGGATAAAATCAAGACGTTTCTTGAAAAGAAGCAAAATGGAATGGATTTAAATTGGACAATCCAAAGAAGAAAGGACTTCAGAAATCCAAGGTAAAAATGAGTACTCCATACTGGATAAGGTCTCTAACCAACCAACCAATGTTACTTTATAACCAGCCACAACACTGAACATCATCTATTTAAAGGGCTGACAATGAAAATGTATATGATGATTGATTGGCATATATGATGATTGAAGCTAAATCATGCACACCCTGAATGGCTCAGAAATCGGCCATTCGAAATGTCGCCATTTTGCAATATTTGGACATTTTTTGAAAAACCTCTATGTCTCCGTTTTATAGCTTTTATAGCCATTTGGGCCCGCCATGAGTTTTGAAATTTTGAGAAATCGCTCTAAAAAGACATCTTACCACTTGTTTTGGCTTGTCTTGAAAATAAATGGCATGCATTTATTTTTGAAAAATTATTGGTCCAACATGCAGACATACGGACTGACATCCCATGCAGCCATAGGAAATCAAGTAATCATAACACCTGATTGAGCCTACAGTAAACGCCCACAAATAAGAACCTTCATTTTTTAAAGTCTGGCAAAGAAAGTTGTTTGTTTTTTTCAGAGGGTTCTGTCAAGAGGTTCTTATCAATTGGTTCCTTTCCCTCATATGTCATCACACCATTATGTCTGATTCTCTGCAACTAGAATGAAATATTTTGACTCCTATTTCATTTTATTTTTCAGTATTTATGAAAAACTTGTCTCATTTCTTAAAATTCAAGAAAATGGCACAAATTATCCTCCAGTAAGTACTGTATGGATCGTAAATAACTGCATGTATGTATTGGTTAATAATAGTTTTTTAGCTGATTTAAAAGGATTGTCTTTCTTATGTCATCCCCATTTTTCATTTCTTTAAATTTCAGAGTTTATTTGATCCTGATGCCTGGGCTAACGGACCAAACTATGAAGCCTTAGGTAAGCATATTTTTTTCTAAGTTTGAAAAGTTTTGCATTTGCTATGAAATACTGTGTCTTTGTGACCTTTTAGTAAACCCATGTCTTGATGAAGTTTCAGTACAGGCAAATGATTCTTATTTGTACTCAATCAAAAATTCAACATCTCATGATTTCAGCCAAACTCCAAAAAGAAGCATATGAGAAAAAAGAAAAAGAAAAGGCTAAAAGAACACAGGTTTGTTGTTGTATATATGTATTATTTTTCACTTTTATTATTATGTGATTTGGTGCACTTACCTGGTAAGGGATGCGTGTAGTTAATACATAAGTAATACATTGGTACTCATCTAGTGTACAAATTCTCAAAAACAAAATAGGTTTTTATGTTGTTTTGTAGATTGAGTTTTTGTCTGGTACTAAGAAGACAAGTATTTCAACTGTACCAACAAATGCAGGTGAAGTGACTCACTGATTGATTGATTGACTGACTGACATTTTGATTGATTTTTTGATTGATTGATTGATTTTTTGATTGATTGATTGATTGATTGAATGATTGATTGATTGATTGATTGATTGGTTGGTTGATTGATTGATTGATTGATTGATAACTTCTCTATTTACTGTCTGTATTTACCATATAATTAATTTCTCATGTAGCATGCCCAATATAAATCTCACAATTACTTTTGGATGTTCTTTTCAGCTGATGATACCAAGAAAAGAAAGTCAAAATGGGACATCAGTGCTCCACCAACTGTTTTACCACCAGCACAGATAGCTACAAAATCAGACCAACCAGCAACAAAGAAACCAAAACAATAGATACAGCTTTGTTCACCTCTGGCTCCCTTGGGATTCCTGTATTGTACCAATAAATATTTCACCATGGCAACTACTGAAGTCAGGCAAGTCACAGCTGAAAAAAAATCCAACACCAAGCAATAGCCGAGATATACTTTCCTGGACACTTCTGCCTTGAGGGTTCTGGTCCTTCACCAGTAGTTCTACCACCATCTCAACTATCTACTAAGTCACAAGCTCTACATCAGGGGAAAAAATCAATAGCTTAAAAATGCTTTCCTGAACACTCTTGGGATTCCTTTGCTATGCCAGCTGTTCTACCACCTCAACATTTCATGAAATCATAGCCTCATACTATAGACTAAACACACTTTGGGATTCCAGTGTATGTGACATAAGAAACTTTGTAGCCTCTTTGAAATGTAGCTTTTTTGGGTCTCTTGTGGAATCTGACAGAGGAAGCCCACAAGAATTGCATATGTAGAGGTGACCAACAGCTTTGTAAATATATTCTTTCAGACAATAAAGATTTAATTGACAGCACATTATTTGAATGAGGGTAGTTTGGGGGTTGTGTGAGATGGACACTGCTGAGAATTGTGGAAAAAAACCTGTCTCATCTTGCAGGGGAAGTTCAATGATACTCCTGCTTTTTTCAACATATGCATTGAGCTCAATCCAGTGCGTTTTTTTTGTGGTTAAGAGGCCATAGTGCATCTTTCACTAACAAGGCCTAAGAACTCTTTCATGGCTCACTCCATTTACATTTTTTTTATGAGCCAAATCCACATGATGTTTTGCCTTGACATTTCCCTGGTAAATTACACATTGATGGTCAACGATCAGGTGTTTGTTGACACAAAAATATCATACTTGTGCATTTTAAATTTTGAACATATGAACAAATAATTATGAAAAACTATAAGTTGTATTTTCCTATTATCATTTCCCATGCACACACACCCATCTTGGCGTCAACCGTGAAAACTCGGTCTTCCTGTGTTATCATTTTAGAACCTAGTCGACGCAACCAAGATGGCGGACAAAATAGACATGAATCAGTGCAAAAGGATAATTCGAAAAAATTTCAAGTTAATGGGTTCAAAAGCGAACAACTTTTTATATGACTTGTTGCTAACTTCCATGGGTATCAAATCGTCATTGCTTTTTGATTATGCATGTGGCAACGGCGAGAAACTCGTCAAATTATTGGAGGAATTGAAGGAGTGTAACCATGTTTTTGACCGTCTTAGTGTGGTTGTACTTGGATGCGATGTGTTTATCGCTGATGTCGACAAGTTATTGCCTCTCCTAAAAGAACACCTGAAAGACGAGTCCTTTAATACAATAGACGTTACTGGACAATTGGGCGAACCTTGTAGTTTAGCCGCTAAAACACAAAGACAAATTTGTGGGCATTTTACAGACTTGATTTCACAAATTGAGCAAAAAAATCATAAATATTCCCGTCGATGTGATATTGATGCTAAAAATGACTGGAATCTTTGTACGATGTTTGGCTTTCTTTTATGCTATCCAGTCATTTATTGGTTTGATACAGAAATTGAACATAACTGTCTTTCTTTAATTCCACTTGCTCTTTATCAAGCAAAAGTATCATGCAAAGACTTGAACAAGAAATTTATTCAATCGAATGGTTCAGATGATGATAAAATGTTTATTTCTTTTTCTTGTCCTGAGTCATTATTAAGTTCGCATTTTGAAAGACACATTGACCGATGGTCCAAAAGAGTGAAACGGATGGCTGAAATAGGTGGTGTAACAGCTCATATCCATAAATCTATTGTGACGCTCCAACAAGTTGCCCTCTAGTAAACACTGTTTATGCATCAGTCCAAATAGGTGATTTACATTATTGCTACCAGCATTCGTTGCAAATTCCGTCCCTTTGATATTAAAATTCTTTATTCCTTTTGAGGTCGACAGAACAAAATGTGCTAATTTTTGCTACAAAGGCAACTATTAAAGCAAAGCATTCTGGTAGTTGTTGTAGTATGATGCAATAATGCACATCACCTTGTGGCTCAAGTCTAGGAGATGAATGAGGCCAAACCAAGAATTAATAGAACTCTTTAAACAACTTCATTTATTGGGAAGGTGACATAAACAAAATAGCACTTTAATAATAGCAGGCAAGACAGTAAAACATTTAGCACTGCTGTTGTCCTAGAGTCT
This sequence comes from Diadumene lineata, assembly GCA_918843875.1. Lineage (NCBI taxonomy): Eukaryota > Metazoa > Cnidaria > Anthozoa > Actiniaria > Diadumenidae > Diadumene > Diadumene lineata. The sequence continues at coordinate 13,185,507 of OU974080.1, forward strand.
GGTTTGTACAAGATACTTGGAATTGCCAAACATTCAAATGGTGTGGTTTTTAAAAACCTATTGAAATACACTTTACATTTCACCTAATAAAACATACTTTGTTTTACACATTTTCTTCTTGTCTGTGTTTTTTTTTACTCTTTAGCCAATATGCTTTATTTCACAGGCTTTTGAGAGTAACCCTAAAATGAAACAATAAGCTGTTTGCTTTTGAGCCTGCTACTTGTTTACATGGTTGACAAAGTCTTCTTCTGTACATATGGCCCATTTTTGCAGCAGAAGGGAAGACCATTACATGGCCCACATATTCACTGCCTTCATTATAACTACTCCCCTTCAGCACCAAGAAAGGATGGTAGTACAACAACACACCAGACTGAGAAACGTTATTTCAAACATTTGTTTATTTCTATCCTTTTTAAACCTAAGACCTACACGCTAATTAACAATATAAACAGACAGTCCATAGGACATATTGTTACTAGAAAATTCATCCAGCTTAAAGGTGTACACTTACTAAAAAAATTCACATAAGAATTTGGTTATTTTCTCCTCATAATTTGAACTTTCTAGCCTCGACTTTGTACAATTATATCTCAAACTGGGATCCCTGTGTTTCAATATTGCCACAACAATCCAATGAGAAATACGAAAAATGGGGTCCCTGTGTTTTCTAAAACATGAATCCCATAATAGTAAAACAGTTGCATTAAAAGGCTATATTTCACAGAATTTGAAACAGTACTTAGGAGTGTATTCTTAACTAGAACAGTTTATACATGGTACTAACTAGAAATATATATTCACATAAAATCACATTATTTGGACCCAGCATATATTTTTCAAAAATGAAAAAATGTCACAAATTTGAAAGAAAGTTGAAGGTAATCAGCACATGACAAATGAATACAGTTATAGGTTTCCATAACACCTAGTAGCTACTTGAAATTTGTAAAATCAGAATGATACACACCCTACAGATTGGATTTCCTGTGTTATGTTACACCAAATTAAAATATGGCTTCCTGTTTTATACCAAACTGACATTGGACTACTGAGATTGCAATTCCTGTGATACAGTAGACTTTATTCATACTAGGCTATCTGCTATATGCCAAATTGACATTTTGGCTAATTGCATAACAATTTATCTTACATTGGAATACCTGTGTGATGGTAAGTTATATTTGGCTACATTGTAACATGGTTATTAAAAAGCACTTCAAGGGTGCAGAAGTATCATTGTGACATATTTGTGTATTGTAGTAATGACCTAGCTATATACGGACACACACAGAAGCACACACATTTACATATACTCACACATTCTGACAATGGTCCATTACTAAGAGCTTGTAACTTCTATTGTGGCTGTGCTCATTTTTAAGTTCATACTGTCCTTTGCATCTTAGAATGAGCACCAAAACATTGAAGTTTAATCAACCACGACAGCTGTTTCATAAATTGTTGAATTTGAATAGGACAGTCACAATGTTCCAACATTGATTCCAGTTGAACATTGTGACATGGAATATGTTTTAGTTTCCAATGTTCACCCTTAGTTGCAGATGACTGTATTGGGATAGATTTGTTCCTATTTATCAGTAGTTCAATCTGAATATAATTGTTCTCAACAACCCAAGCTCTTGTTTTGTACTGAATTATAACTAATAAACAACTACATTTCTTGATTTTTTTAAAAATTGAAAAAGAAACGATAAATGTTTGCTCATGCTTACTTGTGTATGGTGATTTTTTGACTTCATATGAAGTTTTAGTCCATTTTGTGCTATTTCAAGCCATTTTAAATCCGTTTTGCTTAAAATAGCCCAAAATAGACTAATTAACACTTCATATTAATTCATAAAATCACAAGACAAGAGCAAAAGAAAATTCTTTTTCGTTTAACAAATTTTTTTTTTCGTTTAAAAAAAAATCAATAAATCTAATATTATTGTATATTACTTATAAATCAGTGCAAAGCAAGAGCTTGGACTATCTGTGTGTTGACAATAATATATGACATGCAGAGTTAAAAATAGCTTGAATTTAAAGAACGATTGTACAAAATAGCATACATGGCATGTAGCCATCTCATAGTCATACCACCTTGCCCCTTACATAATATGTACTCACACTACATCACTGAGTAAAACTCCAACAAACTACCAGTTAAATTACATTTGCATACCTTTACAGACACATTTGTTGTATCACAGTCCCGCCATTTCAATACTTTGTTTTGATTTCGTCTCAACCATCAATCAATTTCAGGGGCGGAGTTTATTTCAAATTAACCAGTGACAGAACTTATTAGAGCAAGTTCCGCCCTATGAATTTGATTGACGGTTCAGAAAAGACCAAAATAATAAAGTTTAGATACAGCAGGTTGCAATGCAACGAAATTTGGATGTAAGTCTAGTTTTTATCTTATCAACACAATGTCTACATTACAGCTCAATTGCTGATTGGACGACATAGATGCATGAGAATGCATTGTCATTTTGATGGTACAGTGCAATGGAGCAAGATGACAATGGCATGAGATGACTATGAACCATGTTTAATAGCTACACAATCCTAGTAATAGATTCCCGTAACATTACATTCAGTCACAACACTCACCACATTAGCGGAACATACTATTATATAAATAAATATGTTACCAATTGCATGTTCAGACCATCTTGATTGATTTGTGGTTAATGGTTTTTACTAAGCAGTAAATGATATTGAAGTTTGTTCTTAGTAATCGATAATATTGGTCGAGTGATTTATAGGATAATGCATTTTTTCTTCTGTTTTGGTTTCTTGGGTGGACCTCGTTTCTCTTTCTATAAAAAAATATATTAAAAAATTTATTTTCATTTTGCAGGGCTTAAAATAATGACTGGACAGTGTCTGACCAAAAAAAAAAGGAAATGTCTGACAAAATCTTGTATTTCAAACATCTTGACCACCAGTGCAAACAAAACTTGAGTACTGTCAGTAATTCATATTTTATTCAGACTAAAATGAATTACAAAATAACTGCTTTATTCCTTCTTTTACACACAAATTCTTGACAACAATCCTGCCCAGAGTCCAACCAAATGTTATTTTAACACCTATTTGCTACAAACAATCTTGACAACCTTCTAATCTTAATAATCGCTAATTTGGAGCTCATGGTGAAGTGTTTTGCTGGTCTGGATGATAGAGAGAGTTGATGATCATAGAAAAGAATCAAAATAAGGAAACTGATTAAAAATGTTTTTTTTTTAATTCCATATCCACTTTGTGGTGAGGCACCAGAAAAATTAGTAACTGCAAAAGTGGTTGTAAATACTCACATCCTTTCTTATTTCTCTAACCAGTGTGTAAAATGCATCATCCACTCCTTGTCTTGTCTTGGCCGATGTTTCTTGGAATGGGATGCCATAACTTTTTGCCAGTTCTTGTGCATCTGCTGTACTAACAGTTCTTTGTGGAAGATCACATTTATTTCCTACCACTGTATTATAATCAGAATAAAATAAAAATCAATTACCTCGCAACGGAATACAATCAAATACAATGCGACTCCGCTATTCTGGACAAAGAATCAAAATAATGGCAGGCAGAGGGACAGTATCACTCCAAAGTTGCTACTTGACCTGTCAAATCAGAGTTTGAAAACGCAAGTTGACCTCCATATTTTTGAGGGAAAACACTTATGTTTAGATGTATTTTTAAAAAAGAATTATTATTACAAATTTTTACCTTTCAAAAAGGGGTAATGACCTTTCAAAAACCCATTTGTAAGGTCATCTTGACCTATGTCAGAATGTTATTTTGAGCCTTGTGGATAGTACTGTGTTAATTGGATAACATCAGTAGACATTGTGTGCAAGATACAATACAAGGCATCAAAAGTTTAACTGAAACTGTGTTTGATTGGATGGGTACAAAGCATTGTTTTTAAGGCAAGATAAGACTGGATTCTTTAAAGCAGTGTCTTCGTTTGAAACCAAATGCTCATTTGTGACCATTCAAGCGAATGCAGGAAATGTTTATTGCGCCATTATTTGTTAGCATTTAGTTGTTTTTTTTTATTAAAGTTTTGAATTTTGTTGATGTGCAAACAGAGGAAAACCATGAAATAAACTACAACAACAGCCAAACACACAAGATACTTACAAACCATAGGGACTTCTTCTGCATCTTTAACTCTTTTTATCTATGACAAAATGTATGTTGTACAATTGAGTACAAGTTACATTTGAATATGCATTTAAACTGTATGCCAACACCAAAAAAGAATTATGATTCCCAAAATGAGTTAATTTTGGATTATCGTTGGGAAAGTGCTACAAAATCCAACATTGGGTTTAAATTTATGGGAAAATTTGAACCCAATGTTGGATTTTGTAGCACTTTCCCAACAATAATCCAAAATAAACTCATTCTGGGAATCACCATTTTTTCCTGTGATAACACATTCACACAGTCAAAAAAATCAGTTAGGTCAGGTTGTACATGAAAATATGCACTCATTCAGTTGGAACCACCTAAAGACAAATAATTTCCATTCTTGGTATCACTACTACTGTTTGTACCTGTTCTCTGTACTGATTAATGTCCTCAAATGATTTTCTATTATTTACAGCAAATACACATAGAAATCCTTCTCCTGTCCTCATGTACTGATCTCTCATTGCACTAGAGGAATACAACACACAATACATTAAAATGAGTAAAATTCCGCGTTACTTGTGTAAAAGAGGGTAGTGGTTGAGTGCACACTAAAAGTGTGCAACATTTGTCACTATTTAGCAGTAAATAGCACTACTTAAACAAAAGAGAACAATAGAATTAGCGGTAGTGGTATTTATGTGCACATTTTTAGTGTGTGCACTCTAGTAAACCTTTATCTGAATATAATTTAAAGGATGTACATTGTGAAGTGTTCTTCACTAGAGGTTTGTTCATACAATTTTTTTTTTATAAAGGAGTATAATATAAAGATGTCTCTAAATGATAATTAAAATAAAAAAATACCATGTAAATAATTAAATTAATTTAATAATTTTATTTAAAAAAATAAAGATATTGCAAAATAAATTCAAACATTGTATGCATATCATAAATAATTTTTCATATAATTATAACAAAAGAATTCATAGAGTGCACACACTAAAAGTGTGCAACATAAATACCACTAAATAGTGCTATTTTATGCTAATTCTATTGTTTTCTTTTGTTTAATTGGTGCTTAGTTTACTACTAAATAGTGACAACTGTTGCACACATTTACTGTTTGCACTCTATAATAGTATTGACATGATAAAGAAGAGTTTTCTAGCTCTACAATACAGTGAGGATATCCAATGTACACACATACCTATACTCTTCTTGGCCAGCCGTATCCAAGATATCCTACAAAATAAACAAAACAAACAATTGCTGATGTATATAACATGCTAACATTGCTACAATATTTTGAAAAAAATCAATACATGTAAGATTAATTTTAAAATATTAACTATTTTGAAAAGAAAAAACCATGAAAGATCTAAAAAATACTATTTTGAAATACATGTAAGATTTATGATAACTATTTAAAAAAACATGAAAAATCTCAATTCTGGACCAGAAACATTGTTCTGTTTGAAGAGAATTCCAGTGTGAGTGTCTGGTTTAGAAGGGTTTTACTGAAATAGTTTGGTACTTACAAGTAAACATGTTTCTCCATCTATAACGACTTGCTTTCTATAAGAATCTTCTACAAGAAAACAAAAACAAAATACATGTAAGTTCTAATGAATTTCAGAACACAGACTGATAAAATAGGCCTTCTGCAGTTAGGGGTCAAGTGGTCCAAATCTGACAGACTGCATCAATGCTAATAAAGCAATATCTATTGTATTGGCTCAAATGTGTGCAATAAAAATGTTTCTTTATTGAATTCTAATCTTTATCTGTCTATAATAACAATCATTTTATTTGCAGATTTAAAAGCAGACAATTTGATAATCCTACCATAATCTCAAATAATACCATTCACATTTTTTTTAAATTTTGAGGTTTTACCACTAACACTATTTACCATAATTATGAATTAAAATATTCCAAATCACTCTAAGTTACTTTGGCATTTTCAAAATCTATACAATAATAAACATGCCACCAAACTTACCAATTGTAGGGTCGTATTCATCTACAAAACTGAAAAAATAGAAAACATTAAATATTGAAATATTATTGTGATGTTTCAATCTGTTTGGCAAGAGCAAAAACAATAATAAAAGTAATACAAATCGTTAATAAATGAACACACAGACACCCTTGAAAATTGAATGCAGTCTAACAAACAAATAAACTCTCAATATAACAGAACATATTTCTAAGAACATCTACTTAATTTTGGAAAAAACAAACTACCAAAACTAACATAAATGTTTAAAAATCAATTATAACAACAACTGTCATTAGCTTTGTTTATTACCGTTAATACTAGTTAATTATTATGAGTACCCCCTTAGATACCTCTTCACGCCCAGGGCCCCTCCCTGTTAGCTAGGGAGGGGTGGTTCATCCAAGATGGCTACTCTTACAGATATATACAATACACTTTTTAAAGTCAAGTTAAATATCTTAAACATCGCTAACATCAAGATCTCGAAGAGACGTTTGAATAGTTTCCCTACCACAGCGCTAGACAACACCCTTCGTTGTCACCATCCCTGCCCTTTACACAAAATATGGAGTAAACACCAAATTCAATGCATCATAAAAAACGCAAACGAAGCCAACAATAATTTCGCGAGTGACTAGATGCAGTTGTTGTATAATGCATGTTCAATTGGTACAATCGAAACCGATTGTGTACAAGTTTCGAGTCTTGAATCGATCGCAGTCGCGAACATCAGCGACGGTTTGGCCTGTCTATGCGAGTCAATATAACATCAACCGATGAACAGATTATTACGCTCCCGAGAAAATCTACAGCGGCATTGTAAATACATATCACAATCGATCAGAACTTTGGGACGGTATTTAGGTTACTTAGTATTTTAGTGATTTCACGTAGACTTATATTTTGATCGTCGATGTGCAGTTTCTATTTGCGCTACACCAGAGAATTGTTGCACAACAACTGCGAATCATTTCACATAATGCAAGAGTTGAAAGCAATGGAAGATTGTATAGTACTAACGCAAGACAGTGCAAGCTAGCTCAGTGTTTAGGCGTTGATTTCCGCGACAGTTTCAGAGCTAAAACGCCAAAACATTAAGCGACAGAGCAACGGTCAGAGAGAGAACCAGCCCACTTTTGCATGAAGCATGGGGACTTCGACCCGACGTGCACACTAACAGGGTTGACATATAGCACGAAAAAAGCTCAACATACATCAGAACATGATGAATTTACTCCTCAGTTAAAATACTTCACTTACTGGTTTTGTATTAGTTGAATAGTCAAAGCACTTTTTCCTACACCTCCAGCTAAAAAAGTACAAAATAGAAATCAAGTCAATGAAAGTCCAAGTGGAGAGCCAAGTTCACAAGCCCAAAAACAATCGTTAATGTTGTCTAGTCCATGAGAAATTCATACCTCCAACTACCACAAGCTTATACTCCGTCATGTTCGCGTTTCACGGATTTCCCGTGGAGTTTTCAATTAATTTTTCCCTTGACAAGATAATATAAAATGTAAGGTGCTTTAGTTAGAGAGGAAATACTAACTATTGTAGAACAAGGTCGTGGCCTGCTCCCTGCATAATGCGCATAATCCAACCACGACAACCGCTTGCCAAAAACCCCTTATATAACTTACCTAAATTTAACAACCAATCAGCGAGCTTCTTTGACAATAGCTATTGTCCTTTTAACCAATCAAGCAATCATTCCACGGAACGTACCGGAAGAAATACGGATGTCGGAATGAATCGCAACTTTGGAAAGTTTCAAAAGTCACGTTTTAAAAAATCCGGAAGTTACATTTTTGTGGTCTTTCTAACAAAGCAAAATAGTTTTGGACAATCACATTAGGTGACGTTCAAACACGCGAACATAAAATTTGATTTATTTCAACATAGTGATATGTTTTCGACTAAAATGTTAGTTTGATGACGTAGATTTCCCGTGTTGCGCTTTTTATACCCCGAAGTTCAAAATATCAGCGTTGCTAAAAATAACTCACTTTACGTCATCATATATAAAACTCATGAGTTTACAATACACGAGTTAAAATTTGGAAAATGTAGCAGTAAAGTTGATCCAAATTTTGAAGTGGGAGTATAAAATTATTCTAATAATAAAATTATGGTTACTTTTTAGAGTGCAAACAATAAATCCGTGAAACACTAATTACTATTTAGTACAACATAGTGTTAATTTAACAAAAGAAAACAATAGAATTTGCATAAAATTGTACTATTTAGTATTACTAAAGTTTCACGGATAAATCGTTTGCACTCTAATGTCATTGTTGTTTTTCATCTTTCATCTCAAAAAATTGGGAAATTTTTGCAACGCAGCACTTTCTAGCTGATCCGTCTCAGTTACAAGTTCGTAAAACCTGACATCAATCGCTTTGCGCGGTATCAGTTCACAATAAGTTTTATACTTTGAATTCCGGTTTTTATGATGTGGTTTTCGATCAGGACATTAATGGAGTTTATTCGTTCTGTACCGATTACGTGTGGTATTGTGGTATCAACACCCCCTTAAACCCCCTCGAGACAAAAACCTAAAGCTGGTGCCTGTTTGAAATCTAGTAAATAAATATATTACATGTATAAATGTTCTCTCTGGTTGAAAATTCAAAGTGAACACAAAATCCAGCTGCATGCGTTCGGGTTTGGAGTGACTGATGGCCACTGTCGGCAACAGTCCAAATTCCCACAGCTTAATATGATTACAGTCAATATATTGCAAAATCCAAAATAACATTACAAGAATTAGTCTTTCGTCTGACCCTGTGGAGCAGTAAGATGACGCCACTATACGTGACGTAAATGTACAAATCCATTGTCTTCTGCGCTCCCCTTGTTAGTCTTTCGTCAACCCTGTGGAGTAGTAAGATGGCGCCACTATACGTGACGTAAATGTACAAATCCATTGTCTTCTGTACTCCACTTGTTAGTCTTTCGTCGACCCGTGTGGAGTCATTGCTGTAATTGGTTCACGGGTTTACAGCCGGGTGCATCTCAATGAACTATTTCTGCCAAACAGTAGTATTCGTGGTCGAGATAATAGTATTCGTGGTTGAAATACCATTACCATATACCACGGTTGATTGGTATTCTTGCAATACTAGAAGGATCGAGCAACAGAAGAAAGATGTAATAGTGAAATGAGAAAGAGGAATAGAGGGAGAGTAGGAAAATATGGAGGATGAAGCACAGGCAGACGTTAGAAGAAGAAGTTAGAGAAGAAAGAACAATGACAATAAAAAGGACAATAATAATAACAAAAAAAAAAGGAAGATGAAGAAGAATACAAGTGAATAGCTCCTCTAAGATCTCTAAATGGAAGAGGAGGATCGTCTCAGTGTCGTCTTCCTTTTAGAGATCTTAGAGGTACTCTTCATTTTTATTCTTCGTCTTTCTTATCATTTTGTTATCGAACTGTAATTGGAGTTCTTTGGCCCTGATCGGGGGGAACTCCAGGGTAAACGATCGGTGATGCCAATCGTATCTTTCAGGGGTAAAAATTAGCGATTTGGTCTCTTTTAGGATTTAAAATATGAGATTTGCCAATTCTCACTTTTTGGTATCTTTTAGGGGTTGAACCCATCTATTCATAGCACTAAAACTCATTATTTCCGTATCTTTTAGAGAGAAAACATTTACAAAGTAACGCCCTTTTGAAAAACGTTCGGTATCTTTTAGGTTTTTTTTGAAAAATTCGGACGAGCATCCCCGATAGTTTATCTCAAAAGTCCCCTCGGGCTAGAGACATAAGGCTTCACCGAGTGTTTTTCAAAGCCCGTGAAATACACTATAACGTCTGTGCATATTACATTTTATTACACGCTATATTTGATTTTCAGCATTTGTTTCTTCGATGCTTTTGGTATATTGCACTTTTGGTATTACTCTGTTTCACCTTTTTTAACACTTTATTTTCTTTTGTGTTCATTTAATAACACTTTCGGCTTGGTTTTTAAGTCGAATTGTTTAACATGTGTCGAGCTTCACAGGAGCGGATTTAGGGGTGGTGACAGGGGCGACTAGTCCCCCTTCCCCTTCCCCCTTTTGACCAGTAAAATCTACTTTTTTGATCAAATAGTGTTGTCAGCATAGTTTATACATTCAACTCTTACGATTTCAGTCATCCCCCCTATCAAAAGTCCTGGATCCGCGGCTGCTTCATTGATGTGAAATCCAACTTATTAGCTAGGCCTTAGCTATCGCACAGGGTTATAAGGCTGTATCAAAACGACTCCAAAACACAACCTCTCTATAATTCTCATCAAAAACAATCAGTGAGTCGAGTTTTTTTATTTCTAACAAAAAATATGAAAATACTTCATTCATAAACCTTTGTAAACAGAATTACATTATATATTATCTTCTCATTTACAACATTAACTTCATTTATAAAATCATTCAAAATCACCTTACCATGGGTGCAATTATTTTTGTAATTTTGTTAAATAGACTTGTATGAGCGTCGCCAAACTTTTTGAAAATGGGACTTTTTCTCGGGAATGTTCCCCAACACTCTACAAGTGCTGGGTCCAACTTCGTATTTTTTGCCAGCCACGAAGAACACAACGTAATAATGTAATATGAACATATATGTACAAATATACAAATATATATTTAAGTGTCTTTTGATACATATCACTTGTTTAGTAATTGGCTTTGTTCTTTCTCTAGTTCCTGAAATCAGAAAAATGTTTTAGAAATCCGACAGAGCAACCTTGAGGGGGGGAGCCTCCCATATATCAGAGGGTGGGGATGCTTGTCGTACCTTTCAGGACTCGAAATCGGAGATCTGATACCTTTAGGGTCTATTAGAGGTTTTTAGACTCTTGGATTAATTAAAGCAATCTGGAAATGACATAGACTACACCAATCAAACCACCATTTATCTGGACAGACGAAGAGGTAAAAACTAGTAAAAAATACTAGGCAGGACTGCATCGGTGTTTCTAGAGAAACAGTTGTAAATGTAACGATAAGTTGTACACCGTTGAGTGATGACAGCGATAGCTAAACTGGACATTAATTTTGACAAATGAGTAGACAGTAGCCAACAAACCAAATAAAAAAACAACTAACAGAGAAACCAACCACAAACTAATTCACACTGGCTATCCAATCTACACATTAGATAATTTTCATTGGTCAGTTTTCAGTGACAAGGAAATATTGCATGGGCATATGTAAATGGGAAAACCTTAGTAAACTTAGTAATTTAGGAAAATTTGTCATGGTGCTGGTGAAGAAGGACAACAAGGAAAACTTAGCAATATTTTATTCTCAGCACTGCCTTGTACAAATATATGCTTACTTTTAATTTAACTTGTAGTTGTAAGACTTCAATTTCTTCGTTTAGAATGCTGATCTGTGATAGTAGAGCATAGCAATTAAAATACAAAAAGATTTTTTCCATGACTCTCACATAAATCGGTACCTTTTTAGGAAGTCTTTCCAGCTCTTCAAGTAACTGTTTCTCCTAAAAACAGAGCAAAATAGAAGAATAAAACAACTTTACATAAATTACCAAATAAATACTAATAATTAATGTATTTATTAGGCACAAAACTCTATTTGGATATATTCACATGCGTCATAACAAAATAGGAAAATTACCACATTACTTTATATACACTGTGCAACTGATATTAATTTGGAAGCAAAATTGTTTTAAGCTTGGAGAAATGCACACTTGTATTGTAAGAATAAACCACACTTCATAAAAACTTCACATATTCCTAGTCTTGGGTGACCCCAGATCAAAATTGTGAAAGTGCAGTAGTTTTACTACTGGAAGACCAACCCACGCACACAGCTCATAGGTCATCTAGTGCTCTTATACCTTCAAATCCAAATCTTTATCACTTTCCATTAATTGTTCACCTTTTTTCTGAAAAAAATAAAAACAAATGGTATGAATAACATATTATGTAAAGGCTGCCTTGCAGTAGGAATATTGCAAGATAAGTCTCAGAAAAGACAGTTTGTGAAAGTTTTCTTAATCCAGAGATAAACGATCGGGGATGCTCGTCGTATTTTTTAGGGCTAAAAATCCGTGATTTGGTCTCTTTTGGGGTTTAAAAATATGACATTCTCCAAATTCTCACTTTCTGGTATCTTTTAGGGGTTGAAACACACTGAAACGATGATTTTGGTATCTAGCTTTTAGAGACAAAACATTTTTTGAAGCCACACCTTCATGGTGATAACCACATCCTACTGACAGTTACATTATTAATTCCCCATCAGTAATAGCAAAGGATCAGTTCTGGGACCATTTGTGGACAGACAGATGCTGGGATAAATGGGTTTGGTTAATTTCTCGGAATTGGCCACATGATTTTTCTAATGTGGTCACATGATTGCTCAGAATTGGCGACATTTGTTTATCCCAGCATCTGTCAGTCCACAAATGGTCTTAGAACCGGCCCTTTGCTACTACTCAATTTTGGTTACCTTATGTAGTTCTGTGATTTTTCTGTCATTTTCTGCTATTATTTCCAGCAATGCTCTCTTCTCCTTCGTCCACTCTTCTTCTCGTTTTTGGAATTCCATGCTGTGGTTAGCAGAAGCACTAGTTTCCCCAACTGCTGTATCACTTCCTACTGATGCCTAAAATGAAAAGGCAATTCTCTACCTTCAAAATGTCAAAGTGTTGCTCAAAGGGACAGTTCTTGGACATGGACATTGAATAACTTCATAGTTGGAGATTGAACTTGTGCTTTTACTTTGATATTTGTTTTTAATGGAATTCTAGAGTGATGACATCACAAAAAAAACGTTTTTCAGAATTCTTGGGTTTCAAGAAAGCATGCTGAAAGAACTGGGAATGAGATTGTCTCATCATTATTTCTTAAAATTTCTTTTTTTTTGGCATGTGCTGATGTTGGACCACAGTGCTAGTTAGTACATGGAACATCTCTAAGAAGAACCAAAGACATATGGTAAACCAAGGGGAAGAGCCATCTACTTACACTGTCTGATTCTTGACTTCCTACTGACCACAGCGATGATGCACTGGATGCACAGTTCAGACCTGATGTTGGTAACCTTTTATCCCTAAAACAATGGGATCCAACAGAATAAATACGATATTAGCACAAATAGGGAACATTCATTTTTTAATCAGGCAGTGGTGAGAAGGAGAGTACATATTGTTGGTTTGTGCATCGAATTGACGAAGACCATCTTGTCATCCTGGTATTGAGGTTAAAATTTGCGAGTACCATCTTGTCATTTTTATCAAACCTATTTGGGCACGGAACATTCTTTGCTAGTAAGAACAGTGCATGGTGGCTGGACTTTTATTGCGGGCTTGTTGGGTGTGTGTGTGTCTGGGGGGGACATAACAATTTGTGGAAGGGCATAGTAAAATTCAAGTTATAGGGATTAGGGGGTTAAATAAAAAATCACAGTCAAACTGGAGAGTTCATAACAAAACTTAACTTAATTCAATGTTATGAGCCATATAGCAATATTTTCAAGGACAGCTGTTTTTGTTTGTGTAATGATGGGAATTACACTGATCCTGACGAAAATGTATTATCCTTCAAAAACTGAAGTACTGCATTCCATCAAAACAATGTCTCCCAAGGATTTAAAATTCTTTTGAAAAAATATTACCTCTTATATGCTTGCTCAAGGTATAAGGCACTCTTCCTTCCACTTGAATTGCAAAATTCAAATTTTTGATACTGAGATATGGCTTTTACTGTATCTCTTTCATCTTGGAATGTAACAAACCTAATATGAAAAACAAAACAGCAAAAAAGTAAAGTAATTATATTTAACTTCAGTCACTAACTAATCTTCCAGAGAGCCGAAGGTGCACTCATTTTATTCCCCTCTTTCTGTCAATGCTATATTTTATAAGTATTTAAAGCTACTACAAGCTACACAGAACAGAAAGAAGTCAAAGGGTGTGAGGTCTCCAGGAATTGAACTTGGGACCTCTTGCACAGAATGCCAGGCACTAACCAACAACCCCCATCCTCTTAATGCTGTATTAGCCTCAATAGCAAGATATATTCTGACTTTGATATTGAGAGCATCTGGTACATCCATGCATAAAATACTGGAGGAAATACTGGAGGATTTGTCTAATTGAGTTGAAGCTAATACAGGAGGACACCAAACTCAAGTTTTGCTGTAATAGATTTCTCATTGGTTGAATTTAATAACATACAAAGTTCTACCTCTCAATAATATTTTTTGTTGCCTACTAGAGACAAAACAAGAGCAAAATTTTGAAATGGTGGGTTGTGATATAATGGGTTTGGCTGTATAACAAACAAAAGCAGACCAACTAGAGACTGGCAATATATTACATTTATATATTGCACATCCGTTAATGTACCCAAATGTTGGCTTTGGTTGTAGTAAAGGGTACAAGGAGATCATAATAACTTACGCAAAGACAGTTTGGTGAAATACTTTAGGTTTGGGCAAAATTACTTCTTTTAAGGGACCAATAGCACAGAACAACTGAATTAATTCATCCTGTTAACAAGAAATATCATGTTAACAATTATATTATTTCCATTAATACGCTGCAAGGTGGCAATACATGAAGGTATTGAAGAATTATTTAAGTAGACCACCATATATAATCTTTTATGTCTGAATGAAATTGTGATTTTCAGATGTGTACAATCGATAGAAATCAATATCAGAAAATTGATCGATAAATGAATATCAATTGATAATCACCTGTTAATGGATATCTACGTACCATACTGACCCACCCATAGATATCAACCCCCATCCCCCCCTCCCTTTCATTCAATCAAATATTTAATTATTAATATTGATTTCTATTAATTCTATGGATTGGTATTCTAACCCCCTGAAGTCAATTGGATTATGAAATAGGTTCCATTTTTCTGTGTGCCTGTACTATTATGTATCAGTCAATTCCAAGGATAGCCTGTGTACATCCATTCTCATCCCTCCCCCCTACGGGAAAGAAATTGGGCAGAAAACTGATTTTTTTCCCATAGGGGAGAGGGGTGGGAACGGATATACACAGGTTATTCCAAGGAAAAATTGATATAAAAAAACAATCAATATAATCGATACTTCAATGGGGAAAATCGATAATTATCAATAAAAATCGATACCATAATCGAAATTAATTATCAACAATTATCGATTACTCACACATTTCTGTGATAAGTTTATCGATTGATATCGACATTTATAAAATCAAACAATCTAAATTAACTCCAATTGGTAGTTTACTACCTTAAAACAACTACTTTAAAATAACTTTGAAATATCGTATTAGAAGTATCTCGTGTAAGACGCTAAAACAAGGTTCAGTTATCGCATGTTTATGATAGGTGTCAAAAAAGCCACGTGCATATATAGGACTACTCTCGATCTCTACTTGTGATTTTGCATAAAAAGTGCTTTGTAAAACAATTATCCAAGTTAGCCAGAATGTTAAATATCATTATATACCCTTGTAGTGTCTCGGGGGACGCATTTAACGACAATTTTACCCTTTTCTTCGACCAGACCCTCTGACATATCGAGATGAGCGGGATCCTAAACAACAACTGGAATGCAATGTAATCATACCACAGGAAGCCCATGCAAGCACAAATGGTGTGGTGTACTTACATGGGCTTCCTGTGTTATGATTGCATTGCATACATTAGCCGGTTTCATATTGAAAAAAGGACTGGGTTCTAGTCTTCAAAAACAAAGCATAATTCATTAAAAAACATCTTCAAATAACAAAAACACAAAGATACACATCATTATTATGCTACTTTAGTTCATTTGCTAGAAATTTTTAAATTATATTGAATTCATGAAGGAAAAATATTTTGGAAGGACACTGTCCTTCCATTACATACATTTCTTGTAATATTCAAGTCCCAATAAATTTGTCTGTGTTTATCCGATCTTAACAGAACTTTCATCATTTATTCATTTTAACATGTTCTCTTGAAATATGCTCTCAAATTTTTGATGATTTAAAAACATAAGGAATGATTTCAATAATTTGCATTTTTCTCAACTAGAACCCAGTCCCTTTTTCAATATGAAACCGGTGAATAGTTGATAGTTATAGGGCGGTGTAGATGTTCGCCGAAATGTTTGAAAATGATCTCTAAAAGGAGCCATATGTTATCCCTAATGTACGTGGACTCAAATACAAACAATTGGATATAACAGTCGTACGTTCGAGACCTTGTTTTTGAATATTCGTGAATACCCTGAACAAAGTAGCAACTTTAATTCTGAGAGGCTGAAAACCAGTAAGAGACCCTAAAAAGGACCAGATCTTCGATTTTGATCCATAAAAGGTACGAGAAGAATCCCCGTCCTTCGATATATGAGAGTCCCCACCCCCCTCCCCCCCCCCCCCCCCCCCCTTCCCCCACCCCAGGAATTTGTTAGGAAAATTGATCTCATTGAAATAAAAACTCAATATTCGTTTCGAAATATGTCGTAGAGCATGTTAGTACCTTCATTTCCAAACGAAAAAACATGGGGGTACCGGAATTTGCTCAGTTTAGAGATAATTTGCTCGCAACTTAGAAAAATCTACAAAAAAACTAGCAAATAAATGGCGCGCACTAAGGTCAATTTCGCGATATTGTATTCAATATTTACATCTACTAAACTATGTAGACTTATCATTCACTAAATCTATTCCAGAAAATTAAAACTGAATTAAAGAGGGAGGTTCAGAAGGAATAGTTTTTATTTCGTTTTGCAAGAGGTACATTTGCTCGTCCTTTCTTTCTTTATTTTTCTTTCTCTGTTCGATTCATTATATCCTCCCTGACATCAATAGACTCACACAACGGTGTCTCTATGCACCAAGTAACTATAGGAGGACAGCGTTGACGTTTGCGATGGAGAATAGCGGCCTCCTGACTCACCTCCTCTATGGATGAGCAAGAAACTGCACAGGTAGCCCAAACTATTGATTTGTATGGAATTTTGGAATTTAACACAGTAATTGCTGGTAGGGAAACGGTACTTTAACTGCATGAAATCGAACATGCATGAACACTGCATGAACACCGGCAAGCCGACAGAATCAATACATTAGGTCACAGTCTATTTATTGATATTTCAAAACTAAACATGATCACAATTGGTGAAAAGCATTCCTATATATCACCATGGATAATACTTGATTGCTGATTGTCCATCTGATTCGATCAAGAAGCCTGTGTAATGATTCTCGCTGTCGATAGCTCGTCCTCTTCATCATCATAGCTGTCGTCACTGTAACCACTCCCCAGTTCTCCCTCGGTCGAATGAAGGGCTGGTCTTAGAGCAGTGAAAGATGGCACATCGGTAAAAGACGGGTTTTTCTCTATGAATACCTGCGGATTAAAAAAAGGGGTGAAACACGGGTTGAAGAAAACGCAAAGCGCATGCGTTTATTCAAGAGCTATCACTATGGAAATATCTCTAGAAACAAAATCGTTTCGCGCTGTACTTCCAGTGGTAGATATAGGTACGGTCGAAGGAGGTGCATCCGCTTGATGTGAATAACTTTTAAGTTATTAAAATGAAAGATATACTCACACTAAGACATGTTCACCCCTCCTGACAGAATTACAAGGCTTGATTTCTCGTGAATCATCAAAATTTTTTTTTTCCGTTCCAGTTTATTCTAGTGTTTACGTGTTGGAACAACTAGATATTCTATTCCATATTTTAATTAATTGAGGTGCGCGGCTGCAGAAATGAAAATCAGTCAACTCTTAACAATGTATGTTATGGGTAATATTCTGCATCCTTACACATAAACCTTATTACCTGCCCTTGGTTGGTAATACTCTCATCATTAACAATTAGATTCACTTGAGATGGATCTAACTCTATCGGAGGCGGTGAATTTTCAAACGATCCCGCTGACCAGTTCATTTTATCTCCTTCTATACATAAAGTCGACGAAATCCACGCGTCAACATCAAAACGATGCATTTTACTTGAACGGCTGGTATCAATATAAGACGTGTTTGGGTAGGAGTTTAAAGAAGATTCGCTCTCCTGGTTACTAGTGCACCAATCACTGTTTGAAGAGCGGGAAGATCTAGCCGAGACGTTTGTCGAAGAACTGGGCAGGCTTGCGGTTGGGTTATTATTTCTCGTATTTAGTCGTGGTTGTTGATTTAAAGATTTTCTTGGCTGTGAAAGGTTCAGATTTGATTTTGATTTTCGATCTATATACAAAATCATAACGTAATTTTGTTAAGTTTATTTTGGTATACAAATGATTGGTACCCTGGTCGCAAGTCAGAGGCTTCCTAATTACTGCGCCGGCAACCCTTCTATAAACTTTTTGGTTTATAAACAAGAAATAATACCTCTTTGGGACCATGCAGGGTACATATGACGACAACTGGGATAATGTCATTTTAAAGTTATTATTTTGTTTTTATTCTACCAGTTTTTACACGTCAGTGCTTCTGATGGTAATACCATCTAGCGCGCGTGATGTTAGTGTACTTGATGATATATGAACTTTCTAATTCTTTATGTAAATAGACTCCTTGCAGTTCGTTGGAATGCAGCTCAAACTGGAGGACAAAACAATGGATTTCATCTCCCTAGAGAGCAAATATCTTTAATTTTGTTTCTCCAGATGGGTCTGCTTTGACGTCACATGCAAGGAATCTATACATTGTTATAACCATCTGCAACCAATGGCTAGTTGAAGGGACTCCTGACGTTAAATGATGGTTACTTTTTTCAATGGTATTGAAATATCAATGCATGAATCCTTTTGGATGATCGATCGATCGGACAATAGGTTTTTTCAAATAGGCATATGTAAGTATTTACCATTTCCACTGGCGTTCCATACTGTGTTTACTATGGCTCGCCAATAGCTGTTCAGTACACTTTGCGGTGGATAAGAATGATGTCCAGTTTCTTTCCGATCAAACAAATGATTGAGGATATCTAGTTGAAGAGGTTGAAGGCAAACAAATAAACAAGTATAAATATTATGTAATAATATTCTTATGGTGTATTCCGTCATCACGAGATGTTGAAATGCGATTTTGATACCTAGCTATTCACACCACGGATAATAAAAGGACTTCAGTTCACATCCAACTTGACCCAAGGGAACCTCAAGAGAATCTGGGCATGACGATCTGTGCGAGCGCGCGTAAACGAAATTCTGAAATTGATCCTCCGACCTCGCGGAAAGCAATATGCTACAGCAATCATTGTACCTGCTAAATGTACGTTAAGCTAAACTATTTATTCGTGAAAAAGGTTTTGGCAACAGTCAGCCAAGATGCTACTGTCTGAATGCTTATGGCCTACATAAATAAAAGGAATTTTCCCAGCATTTTGTACTGTTTTTACATTGCGTGTTGGACTAAGCCGCGCGCGCTAGCTTACTTCGTTATTTTAAGTTAATTGAGGCTTACCACAGACTAAAGCTAAGACGAACTGCATGAAGCAATTGCCATTGAATTGATTACATCAGGCAACTTAGTTCGATTAGTGAATAGCTGATGCACTGTCGATAATGCAGGGTGGAAACTATTTACGTAATGACGTCAGAATTGAATAATTATTTACGTCATAACGAACTGCACCTAGTGATCCAAACCAAAGATATCGAGACAAGCTAAATGTCCTCACTGATTGTTCAGAAAACGCAGTGCGTCAATTTCGCGCGACAAGAATCAGCAGTCACGAGTTATTATCAGAAATGATTTGTTTGAACGAAACTCACTCGTAAGGCCTATAGTTCGTACGTCGCGATTTAAAAATACTTTTGTAAATAGACTAATCTTAACCATAATATATAATGTAGTTATAGTTTATGTAGCTTAATGTATCGTTTTTTGATCTTATGATGATTAAATAAAGACATATCATTTCCATAGTAGAAGGTAGAACAAGGAATGGATGTGTAAGGCTTAGTTTATTAGATCACTTTTTTATTGTTTTCTTAGACAAATAACATACTGCAATTATTAATTTGCATAATGCAGACGCTCTTTGTGTAAAGCCTCCTGAAATTATTAATCTATTAGATAATTATTGTCTTATCAACTAAAATCTATGTACATGCAGCAATTGCCGCCCGGGACACACTCTCTTAAATCTTTAGTTCTTGTGGCATAACGTCAAGCATTGGCTGGTTGGTTAATCTTCCTTTTTGACCTCTTCCTGGGGCAGAACGTCAAGCATTGGCTGGTTGGTTAATTCTTCCTCTTTAACCTCTTCCTGGCGGGGCAGAACGTCAAGTATTGGTTTGTTGTTTGTTTCTTTAAGAGACAGGCAAAGAAAAGCGGACAACATCGCATTGCCTGCCATGATGTAGTACGGTAGTAGGGGGTGAACTCGTATCTGTCGACAAGAACAATCAATCAATCAATCAATCAATCAATCAATCAATCAATCAATCAATCAATCAATCAATTTATCAATCAATCAATCAATCAATCAATTTATCAATCAATCAATCAATCAATCAATTTATCAGTCATGCAATCCATCAGTCAAGTAACTAGCTGCCATTCAATCAGCTGTTATTTAATAAATCAATCGATCAGTCTTTTAATTCACTAAATAAAGTCAACAATTTAAATTGCAACCAGGGCAAATCGATCAGCGACTCACCAAATGGGTAACATAACCAGCCACGATCCCTCCGATAGCTGCCAATGCCATTGATGATCCGTGAGCTACATTTCTGTTAAAATCATTCATATACATGGGCTTTAACAAGTAAACTATGAATAGATTTTATAAATGGTATATCAAGTAACTTTCATCTTTGTCCAGACTTCTGGTCCCTGCTTTCTTATTATTTCACTGGATTGTTTGTCTGTTGTTGTTGATTTTTTGGGGTGGGGGAGGGATAACAACTCTTGGCATCTGGTTTCTCTCGGAAAAACGTGCCGTTTACCTGATCAATGTGGGATAGTACTCAGCCGTCAGTAAAAAAATCCCACCGTACGATAAAACTATAAAGAACTTTGCTGAGACCATGGATAGTACCACCTTACCAACCAAATAACCCAATAACCCACAAAAGACAAAAATAATGTCATGTGGGTCAGTGATTTATAGCATTTTAGAACCTTTAAGGGTACTTCGCGACACAGTTCGACCGATGCGCTTAGGATAAGAGAATCGAACCACAGCAAGTAAGGGAAAACCTACATAGCATTTGGCTAAGTAATAATATAACAGTCATAAAACTACAATAAACTACATAAATACCACTAAGTAGTGCTAATTAAACGAATTAGCGCTATTTATTACTAAATAGTGACAGATGTTGCACACATTTAGTGTTTCCACTCTATTGTTTTCTTTTGTTTAATTAGTGCTATTTATATGTATGTATGTATCTTTGTGGGTGACAGATAAAGCATATTGCTTTTTTCCAATCTGGCCCTTTGGGGGACTTTTACGGACTGCTATTATGCAGTTTACAAACATGAGTGTGTGTTAGTGATTAGTGCCCCCGATGTTAGTAAGTACAGACACTGAGGATGGTCGTACCTGCGTCCTCAGTGGTTTTTGAACGTCCACAACTGGATTAGAGTTTAGAGTAGACGGGACCTCCGATTTTACGTCGTTATCCGAGAGGACGCGAAGATCTTACCATTTGCAGATAGAGAAACAAAGGCAGCAACTTCTCCTCAATTATTTTAAGACCCTGAGTGTTGGTCCGGCCAGGACCAGGGCCCGAACCCGTGACCTCCCGCACTAAAGTCCGATGCTCTACCAATTGAACTATATTTACTACTAAATAGTGACAGCTGTTGCACACATTTACTGTTTGCACTCGACAATACACAAAATTCAATAACAAGGCACGCAGACTATAAAACACAATAGGGTTTTTGAAGACATTACATGAACTGCATACGATGCGATTCATGTGCGTGTTCATCGATTTTTCCAACAAAGACAGAAAAAATAATGACGATAAAGTATGCACCGATTGAAAATTTGTGGGAAAATGCATGTCTGATTGTTTGTGTGATAGCTTTGCTTGTAGTAATAATCGCAATGTACGTTTACTTTCGTTAGTTAACTAACCAGTTTATTTCTTCGTGTCCATTGTATAAATATTTTTTTTAGTTTTAAACAGTGAAAACCAGTCTTTTTAAGCTTTTAGCAAACTGAAAATAATTTGCTAAAGACTTTTTTTGAGTGGGTGTAGTGTGTCGAGGACAGCAAATTTCCTATAAGGACACGAGTCTAAAATTTGTCAAAGTTTAGGCGCGAAAACTGCGGCTCACTAAAACTGGTCAGCAAGTTTGCGCGTGAGTGTACACGGACGTACGTATGTATGTATGTACGTACGTTGTACGAATTTCTGGGCTTCCTGTGGTCGATCTGAAATCAGCTCGATGGTTTACTATATTTTCTTAATTATGGTGCTCCGTTTGCGTGCGTTCAGGACAACCAGAGTAAAGATATTGAGTAAAATGTATAATAACGTATACGTTGTCAGAGGAAAATAGTCGAATGGCGAAAGCATGCACGACCGAACGGAATTGTGGGCTAGCCATACAAGCATCTGTACCGATGGACTGTTTATGTTATTTTGGAATACATAAGCTATTGCCTTACGTTGTTTTTTGTATAGTTTCATGTATTTTTTTTATTGGCCGTACATAGTGATACATATATCATGTACAACCTGGAGGGAGGAAAACATATACGGCAACATGCAGAACAATTATGAGGATATCAGAAGTATCGACACAATTAAAGAAATTATGGGATATCCTATCTGATAATGAACTCCCATGTTGAAAATGAGGCAATTAATTGCGTGCCATTTTCCCGCTGACTGCGAACCTTTGTACGTCAGGGTCATTTTTAAAACTGCGATGCGACTGTCGAGCTTCGATCCCTTCACAATTTCCAAGAGATCGAGTTCCCCGGGGGCAAAATTTGACAGATTGAAGCTGGAAACGTTTGCTGCAAATTAAAGCGATTAAAATACCTGAGTAACAAGAGAAGTATAGGCATCCACAAAAGCCCATTCATCACGTGCAATGCTACATCTGTAATCGTAGTTCGACTCGCCAGCACCAACTGGCCCAGTACTGTTACAAACCGAGCTGTTTTTCACACATGCCCATTTTGGCTCTGCTATTAGGAAAAAAAATGGTGTAGTAAAATGTTCCCCAACATAAAACAGCGTACAAAGCAAACGCTAAAAGCAACTTTTGGTAAAGGCCAAAGCTGCCAATTCTTTGAAGGAGACTCTCCGTAGTGAAAAATTTCGTGTCCATTGAAGTATTGGAGTCGAAAATAGTTCAGTCTTACAAATTATTAATAAGCCTGAAGGGTGATGACGTTTTACCCCGGCCCGTGTCTAGACCAGAATCCCTTTCCCATTTCTTTTGTTCACTAATTATGACTATTGTTCCTGTATTCTCGAGGGAATATAAAATTTGAACATGAAAGGATTTTAAAAACTATTATGGTATAGAGACGGGGGTAAAACGTCATCACACTTCAGGACTATTAGTCTCTTAGACTAACAGTGTTTTTTTAGGAAAAAAATACGTAAAAATAATTAGTAATACATTATACTCACAAACTGAGCGTGTTGCTACAAGGCCGGCTACATGTTATGAAAAACACTCAATACTGGCATTGAATTGCATAGTTTAGTTGTTACACCAAAACGGCTAAAAGGCAGAAACCTGAAAACTCTTAATTAGCCAGTACAAATTACAAGATGCGGTAAAACGAGTCAAAGGAGTCATACACCCTGTTCATACAGGCATTCTAAAAATGGTCGGGAGTTGTCCAGTCAGCTAAAGTCCCTAAAAGAGGCATTTGCAAATGATTTTTATTTTTTAAGAAGTCAAAATGTACAAGAAATATTTTCATCACATAATTATAATAAACGATGTGGCTATACAATTTGTGCAGCTTTATATAATTGTTTTATGTCTAACTTTAAAACAAGAAAACTGGGACCCTATACTATGCAGGATAAATTTGAAAACGCAACTTTTGTTCCGATACCGTGACAAAAATTGCTCGTTAAACAACAGAAGCAGCATAAAATTGTTTCGGAGCATCCCCGCGATCGTTTATCGCCGGAGTGGACGGAAGGCCTAACCGGATAAATTAAATTGTCTCAAGGTACTTAAGGACTGGTTCAATAATTTAAATTTATAAGTGATCACGTGACCTTATGACTTCACTACAACTGTGAAAACGTAAACAATTCTCGGCCAAAAGGTTTTATAGACTATTGAAAATTTCGTTACGTTTGTGTAGATATTAAGCGTACGAAACAAATTTGTCACGTGATCTATTTTGACAAAAAATATCAAATAACTCTGGAAATTAAAATGAAAGTCATATTGTCCTTTTCAAGTTCATTGGTGAATTATTTTGATTTTTTTTTCAAACATCTCTCTATATAATTAATTATATTTTGCCATAAAAAGTTTAAAATATAAAAAAAATGCAGTCGGCAAACCATCAAACCCTTATTTTGCTGTAGACTGATTTACAATGATAGTAGTTTTCGTACAAGTGATAATGGTGTGGTTAATATGACGATACGATACCACGGTACTGTTTCCCATTCATACGAAAACGACCTAATTGGTTAAGCGCCGATCTAATGTGCTGGAGGTAACGGGTTCGATCCCCAAAGCCGGAGAAATGGCTGGCAGTTGTGGTCCATGATACACAAGCCTCGTAGGGGACTTGCATGTCCTATTGTTAGAACAACGGTGCATAGAGAACAATAGAAATCCTAACAAACAAACAAGCGAACGAACGAACGAACAAAAAAAATAGGTAAATTAATAAATAAATAAAACTACAATATTGTTGTTATTTTAATTGTATTAGATGAAACAACTGAAGTAGTACCAGTGCTTTACAATTACTTCATCACCATCAGAACTTTTTATAACAATTCAGCGAATATCTTCAGAACAAAAACACTTAATTTTTACAATAATTTGTGATCATTTTAGGAGTTATTTTTTCCATGGTTCTGTATGTTTGTAAGGTACAGCTATATCAGGCTGTGTTTGCCTTTTCCCAGTTCCATCGATTTCTCTCTCAATATCATAAAATGAATTCTCGTTGTATGAGAAGTACTCCTGCACTTGGTAAGTACTGTTGTCAAATGGTTCTTCTTTGACTGGTGCTGAAAAAAAAATTAACGTTGAGCTAATTACAGCAATATTTTGCTTTTCTTTGTTTGCCCTTGTGTATGAGTTTGTTGAAAATAAAATACTGCAGTATTAAGAGGTTCAGTCAGTGTCAGGCATTAATAACGATGTATGTTTCCTTGAATACATACAGCTAATAGCAATATTAAAGTTGATCGCCAACAGCAATATGAACACCACCATCATCATCAACACCAGCAGCATCAACAACAACAGCATCAACAACACCAAAAAAACAACAACATGCAACAGCATCAACACCACCAAAAACAACAACAACATGCAACAGCATCAACACCACCAAAAACAACAACAACATGCAACAGCATCAACACCACCAAAAACAACAACAACATGCAACAGCATCAACACCACCAAAAACAACAACAACATGCAACAGCATCAACACCACCAAAAACAACAACAACATGCAACAGCATCAACACCACCAAAAACAACAACAACATGCAACAGCATCAACACCACCAAAAACAACAACAACATGCAACAGCATCAACACCACCAAAAACAACAACAACATGCAACAGCATCAACACCACCAAAAACAACAACAACATGCAACAGCATCAACACCACCAAAAACAACAACATGCAACAGCATCAACACCACCAAAAAAACAACAACATGCAACAACATCAACACCACCAAAAACAACAACAACATGCAACAGCATCAACACCACCAAAAACAACAACAACAACAATATGCAATAGCAACAATAATATCATCATCGAAAACACCACTACCAACAACAGCAACACTAACAACAACAACAATATACCCAAACCAATAACAGCATCAACACTAGCAGCATCAGCAACAACATAGACATCAACATCGTCAAGTGTAGCAACATGTACATTTACAAATGCATTAACTTTGGTGAAGAACAGAAAAGCAACAGCAATGACAATAGACTGAGTAGCATAATTACACCATACACATTACAATAAAATAACCTTTGGGTTTTGTCGTTTTTGTCACGTCTGGAGAGATAAAAGTCGCATCTCCTGAACCAGAGCTTGTCGTTGCAGTTGATAAACTTCGTACAGGCAAAACACTTCCTCTCTGTCAGAAAAACGACAAAAATGATACTAAATCATTTACCTTAGTGATCAAAGCAAATTCAAACAACAGAATCACAAACATTTAACGAGAGATTTTACCCTAAATAGCTGATTCAATCCAAAACGAATTTCAGCCATCAAAGCCGCCATATTGGAAATTCAAAACACGGTCAAAGGACTGGAACTAAATACACCTCAGGAAGCCCGTCTTGTTGTCAAGATTTTCAAAATGGCAGCTAAGTTGAACAAAAACAGCGTCAAAGTTTGAAAGACACTTTTATTTATTTTTTCATCATGACCGACGGGTTTGGCGCTATAACCTGGTGGGGTTTTAGTCCAGCATTAGATCTACAAAGTGAATGCTCAAGTGAGTTGAAATATTGAAGTAAATATTGTGGTTTTTTTTAATTATATTTGAGACAACTTTTATAAACATGTTCAATTCCATGGAAACCATTTATTGTAGTTGTGGTATTTGGGTTATTTCTTCATAGATCTCTCGACAAAGTTTCAAAAATTGAATTTAAAAGATGAAGACGCAAAGGATGATGCAGGTACATGAAATTTGTAAACAATAAGATTAATGATTCAGAAATAATATAAACCATTTTTATTAAATTAGTTTTGATGTAGATTTCTAGCTTTAGTATCTTTTCGTTACTTATTCTTTTCATTCTGTTCTCAAATTTAGATGCTTTTAACATTCTTATGGTTGGTGCTGGCGATTGCAGACATATTTTAAAAACCTTGGCACATTCACACAGACATGAAAAAAGACAAATTAATGTAAGTGATGCAGACATACAGACAGACAGACAGACATTCAATTAAACACATTTAAGCATGCAATCAAACAACAAATACTACATACAATGCATTTTTATCTTCACCTATTTTACGTGCATATAATATACAGTAATAGTTTGAAAATACCAAAACAAAGAAACAAACTCAAATAAATAGTGAAATGCAAAGGCACTAAATCATGTGGGTTTGGCTCATGAAAAAAATGTAGATTGCACATGTGCAGTAGATTAAGATAAGTTGGGATAGAGCAGTGCTGTGCTGACAAATGCAACAAACTAATGAATAAACAAGCAAGTATACCATCAATCAATCAGACGACAAACAAACAAACAATGTACAATTATGTAAAAAATGGATAATGTTTTGATTTCTATTTGAAATTATCTTTGTCAGATATATGTTGTTGAAAACAACCTGGAGTTGCTGGGAAGGCATTTACTGTTCCTTTCCATTGTACTAGAAAAGAAAAAGAAACTTGGTCTTCAAGGTGAAAAATAAATATGATTATGTTATCTTTTGTCAGAAGTTCTCCAAACCTGATCATTTTTTCCCCGTGTTATAGTAATAATTTATATACAATTTCTAATAACTGTAATTGGCACCAGAAATTTGCCCGCCTTTACTTGAATTCAGCCTTGACTTCAGTGCCAGTTATAATTGACAACAACGTGACAAAAGAACAGCTTTTCAAAGCATGGAATAAATAAGCAGACAAAGTAATCAAACAGGCCTAACAATGCATGTGCACACAGGTTTATAGTTAGATGTATTGTGACGTTCTTACAATAATTATGTATCCAATGATTTGATTTGTTTCAGAAAAGACCCAGTTGTTCTTAGAGTTATTTGGTAACAGTCTTATCAGGCCTCAGACTAGTGATTATTTACAGACAAAAGCTAATCAATTCATCAGGTACATTATTCTTTCCATTGGAGAATTTCCAAGGAACCATAATCATCACGATAGTTCTTGAACTGAAGGAGCTGTCATTCAATATTATTACTTGCAGTTTGAATTGAAATACCATAGGTTAGTTGTAAATTTCATGTTAACTTTTTCTTTTTTTTATAGAATGGTGACAGATTTTGACTACCTCAAATCTCAGCTACCATGTATAGACATGTCACAACTAAAGGTTTGGTTTTTCATGCTCATATATTACCTGTAAATGCCAGGCTTACCCTAGTATGCTTTAGAGAATTCCAAAGCAGGTCCAAGAACTTTTTACATCGTTTTAAAAATTTTAGTTAATATTTTAATATTTTCTATTTATTTTGTTTTATGTAGTATAAAGAGAGAGATATGTTAGAGGGAATTTTCAAGCTTTGGAGAAACACAGATCCTAAAATCTTTGATATCTGCAAGTCATGGTGAGTTGGCATTTATTGGTTTGTCTAATGTTCTATTATTAATAATAATTTCATTTAATAAATTAAGCAACCATTGTTTCTTTAGGACAATTGCTCTAATATACTTAATATGTTACCTAATAACATCAAACACACAGCAGACTTAAACTCATTCTCATGTCATGTTTACAAGATAGTACAAAATACAGCCTACTAACGATTAAACCTTTAGAACTATTGTATTTTACATAATATATTCAGTTCTCATCACCCGCTCACTCATCCACTTGTAATTTTAATTCTCTTGAAGATGTAGAGCTGCTCTGTACATATGCTGCAACTAAACCGTTATAATTATTTTTATTATTATTTTTATTATTGTTTTGTGTTGCCAGGGAATCAAGAGTTTGTCAGTACTTAGGTGTGCGCTATGATGCAAGGGACAATGTTTTTGACTGGGATTTGGTTATGAAGCTACAGAAAATGGTATGGCTAGAAAGTAGAACACTTAAATTAAATTACAGTTTGATTTCATCAAAAAGTACATATTATCAATAGCCTTATTCCCCAAAGTGTTTAAGTCCAACCCAATTGTGGGATATTGGCCTATGGACTATAGATAACACTACTAGAATTTTTAGCTTTAGAACATTTCTTGCTTTTTGAAAATATGTCATATATGTTCCCTTACCATTTAATGCTATTCGTTCTACATAGGCATCAATAGTGAATAGTTATGAATACAAAGGTTGGAGGGAACATGGTGTTG
Organism: Diadumene lineata; assembly: GCA_918843875.1. Taxonomy (NCBI): domain Eukaryota; kingdom Metazoa; phylum Cnidaria; class Anthozoa; order Actiniaria; family Diadumenidae; genus Diadumene; species Diadumene lineata. The sequence continues at coordinate 13,214,875 of OU974080.1, forward strand.
CCTATGAACTAAGACAAGATTCTACTTATGAAATGTCTAATAGATCACTGGCTTCTGGTCTTCTACTGAAAAAGGTGCCTACATTATTATTGGTGGTGTTGGTTGTCAGTTATTGATTGTTAACTAAAGGTGTCAGTGGTCGTTAAGGTGTTAGTAGTTGTTAAGGTGTCAGTGGGCGTTAAGTTGTCAGTGGTGGTTAATGTGTCAGTGGTGGTTAAGGTGTCAGTGGTCGTTAAGTTTTCACTGGTTGATAAGGTGTCAGTGGTTGATAAGGTATCAGTGGTTGTCAACTGAAGGTGTCAGTGGGCATTAAGTTGTCAGTGGTGCTTAAGGTGTCATTGGTTGTTAAAGTGTCAGTGGTTGTTAAGGAGTCAGTGGTTTTTATTGTGTCAGTGGTTGCCATGGTGCCAGTGGTTGGATGTAAGGTGTTAGTAAGTGGATGGTTGTTAAAGTGACAATAAAAAATTGCATGGCACGTTTCCAGGGAGACCAGCAAGTGCCTTGCCGTGGTTACTGGGGTGATATCATCAATAGTCCTTACATCAGTTTTGGTATTGAGTCCGAGGAGGAAAATCTCTTCAAAAAGAACAATGACCAACACATTAAGGTAAACTAAATAGGGCATTTTAAAGAATGGTGATGGAGTGGCTGAAAGTTATCAAAGGGATTTTATATATGCTATCAAATATTTTTTTACATGGCAAGGCAGTCATTTTAAATTCAAAAGTCAAGAACAATTGGCTCTTAAATTCAGTAGGGGGTATTCTAAAGCCAGATTTACATGGTGCGATTTGTAGAATATGACTAGTCGTAACTTCTAAATCTAGCCGCTCGCGCGCTAAAACATGTTTTAGAATGTCCTACGACTAGTTTTAGAATGTTTCGAACCTCACGACTGGTCGTATACTACAAATCGCACGTGAAAAATCGTACCATGTAAATCAGCCTTAAGAGTTCCATGTCCAAGACAAAGAATAACTAATTTGATGGACAAATCTAGTGGTTTGTTTGCAAAAACCTGACGTGCAACAGAATTTACAGCCAAATTCATTGTATTGCGACCTGCCGTTTCAAAACTTTGTTTTCATTTTGATCTTTTCTGAACCATCAGTCAATTTCAAAGGGCGGAGTTTTTTTTATTTAAACTACTGGTAACCAATGACAAAAACGTGCTGGGGCAAGCTCCACTCTTTGAAATTGAGTGACGGTTCAGAAAAGACCAAATTGAAGAAAAAATGGCTGAAAATTAGCACATTTACAATTTTTTGCACCTTATTAGGTATACACTTTGTTCACCTGTAAACATTTCCGTGTGATCTTGGTTCATTATGCTATTACATGTATTTTGCTTAATAAGTTTAGTTATAATAATTTCTGTTTTTTCAGTTTTTGAAAACGACTCTTAGATAAGACAAAATATAGAAGAGAAAAAAAGAAGAGAAGAGAATAGAAGCAAATAAAAAAGGATAGAACAAATATCATGAGCTTGCATTGTCTTTTCAGATGGCAACAAATGTGGCTGAGTTCAACATTACTTCGTTGATCCATGAATTAACAACTGGAGAGAAATACAAATTACCTGATGTAGAGGACAAGAAACCTGACAAAGCAACCATCACTGAAATCATTGAAGAAGAAGAGGAGGAAGAAGAACAAGAAGTTTCTGAAGAGAAAGAAGATGCTTCAAGCAAATGTGAGAAGGAAAAGTCCAGTAACATTGAGGGTAAGTGTATTATTCAACATTACCATTATCTTTGTCACCTTTTAATTGCCACCTATGTGATCTTGAGTTCATGGCTTTTTCCACCTTGTAAAAGTAATTGATAAATGAATTGTCATCTTTTTCGTTTTGTTGCAGGGTACATGAATACAGAAGGGTTTACAATCCACTTCCTGCCTTTAAACTGTGTAGCAGACCTTCATAAAAAGACCAAATATTCTCATTTCTTTCACTGCTTATATTTCTCCAATAGGTAAGAAAGTTGACAAATTATTTTCATTCCAAACATATTGTCACCTATTAATTTAAATGAATTTATGACTAACAATTATTTAATTATTTTTATTTTTCATTTTATGATTCACAGTATGGTACACCTTCTAAAGCCAGAAACTAACATGCTTTTTGCTGATGCTGCAATGGTTACCATAGAAACAACCAAGTAAGTAGAATCGGGATTTGGGGTATGTTTGCATTATTGCAAGGCAGTATGGATGAAGATTACCACATGATGAACAACTTCAACCCTGTAAATTATCAAGTCTGGGAATTGCACCCAGTCTTCATGACAAAACTACACAAAGTAGAAGCCATGTGTGCTCTTATTACACTAACTAGATGTGGTGGAGGGTTGAAGATGTCTTGTCATGCCAGTGATGGATGGTACTTGTTTGGTAGCCTCTCTGGTAAATGGACACAAAAAACCCTAAAAAACCACTCCCAGTGAGTGGAAAAAAATGGGGAAAGTGTCTGCCAATGAACTTAATTTAATGATGAAGAAAGGATGGTAAAGAGAAGAGAATACTGTATGATGAAAATGAACTATGATTCTTCATTTTTATTTGAAATGATATCCATCACAGAATAGAATTGAAGTCTCTTATATGTAACATTACTTGAGAGTATTCAAATTGAAATATGAAATACCTTAAGGCATAAAAGAAGAAACCGACTGCCTTCACACACAATCTCATTACCTAATGCCTTTCCACCTCATTGAGTTCTTGAATACACCTAAATTTCCAAAATTACCTTAAAAGGTTGTTATACTAGACAATCAAATGTTTTTCTCCTTCAATTGGTACAGCGGTTCACATCAAAACATTTGCCAGATTACTGCAGACCACCAGTGCAAATCTCTTGTTCTCAAATATTATCATAGAATGATACCGCACATATAAATCCTTGTAGTCATCTTCTGCCATTGACTATTAAATCCCTTGTATTCATTTATTGTAAATTATCCATTCCTCAGTAGCTATCCATTATTCCTTCTAAGACAAAATTCCTTGTTGCCATCCATGGCCATTGCATAGTGCCAAATCGTCATTCACATTGGTTACCAAATGCCCTGTAGTCATCTAATGATGAACATTAGTTGCCAGTTCGATCCCTGGTAGTCATCCATGAACATAGATTACCAATTTCCCTGTAGTTATCCATGAACATTGAATACTAACTCCCTTCTAGTCAAGTAACGATAAAGAGTATGAGTTATTGAAATCCCCTGCAGTCATTACCACTGAATACCAAATCCTTTTTACTTATCAATTACAGACTGAGATAAACAGTAGATAACCAGTCCTGTCCTTTGTAATCCATTGTAATCTCTGCAAGGTTACTGACCAGTAATAGCTTTATCAAAAAGTACACTAAACATCAACCATGGTGTCATACAATATATCCCTACCAGTAGTGGTATTGTCCATCACTTTATCTAAAAGCCTTATTTGTTAGTCTGTCCATCACATTTAGAATTAATACTCAACATGAAAAGAGCAAAGATAACCTCCATAAAATGCTAAAAGAAACAAAACCGTTCAAAATTATCACCTTTCAACCTTAAACCAAAGTTTGAATAAAAGATGGTCTGTTACATCCTCTAAAGTAGGAGACAACAGAAAAGAATGTACATAAAAGTACACACAGAAAAGACACCACAACACACACCCCTACAGACATGCCTTACCTTAAATAAATATATAAAAAAGTACTCTATGACTGACAAAGCTTGAATTCATCCACTTGCAGAGAGAAACTTAAAGAATTGTGTATACTTTGTATTTTTGCATTGTATCCTATTGTGAGTTTTGCATACCATATTAATAGTAAATACGCATAAAATACATTTATAAAGAGAGAAATTAAATGACCTTTCCTACTACACTCTAACTAGTTTTCTGCCAATGGCTCCATTAACATTGGTGTCTTAGGAAGTGGTTGTCCATTCTTCCAAGCCAGAGGCTCATGTTTACTTAATAACAACTTAGTATAATCAACACAAATAAATGCCAAAACATGTGGCCTCCACACACACCCCTACAGCCACGCCTTACCCTCCATAAAAATGCTAAAATTTGCAGAGCCTTAATCTTGTTATTTCTGCTGCAAATGTACATCTAGACCAAGGATGAAAATGATCCTCAAGACTGGTTATTTTAAATATAATGTCACTAAATCCAAAATCAATTACTTAGTCAGCATCTTATGCATGAGAACATTGAGCAAAGCATCCTATTTGCCTTTTTCAACAACATTGCTACAAATAAGCTAGCTAGAAGTAATGTAGATCACAAAATCTTCAGGCACCTCACTCAGTTAACATAGCTATCCAGGCCAAAAAGTAAAGTTTGATTTCATTTTAAAGTTTTAAGGTTTAGATTTAAGGTTTAAGTTTTCAGGTTTAGGTTCAGGTTTAGGTTTAAGGTTTAGTTTGAAGGTTTAGGTTTAAGTTTTAGGTTTAGGTTTAAGTTTAATTTGCTGGTTATGTTTAAAGTTAAGTTTCCTAGTTGTGGTTTATAATGCTCATCACACTCTCACACATTCAAATTAAATTAGGATAGCTATGCCAATCAAACTCAGTGGCATTAAAACATGTGATCATTTTGTTAACCATATTCAAAGAATGCTACTAATTCATGAATTTTCAATACTTCAACCTAGAGCAGCAATAAACTACTTATCAAGAGATAATTTGACCTATGTGTTGCTAAATATACACAGAGTATAATTCTTAGCCAATAGACAGGTTTGGTAAACATCATATAAAATTCAATGGCACTGATCAAGTTTACTGTTATCATCATCAATACTACTCATGTAGTCCATCATTGGATCTGTTGTTATCATCATTGTCCATGCAGGCTGTCATTGGTCAAGATCCATCTTCATTCTCCATGCAGGCTGTCATTGGTCAAGATCCATCATCATTCTCCATGTAGGCTGTCATTGGTCAAGATCCATCATCATTCTCAAAGCAGGCTGTCATTGGTCAAGATCCATCATCATTCTCCATGCAGGCTGTCACTGGTCAAGATCCATCATCATTCTCCATGTAGGCTGTCATTGGTCAAGATCCATCATCATTCTCCATGCAGGCTGTCATTGGTCAAGATCCATCATCATTCTCCATGCAGGCTATCATTGGTCAAGATCCATCATCATTGTCCATGCAGACTGTCATTGGTCAAGATCCATCATCATTCTCCATGCAGGCTGTCACTGGTCAAGATCCATCATCATTCTCCATGCAGGCTGTCATTGGTCAAGATCCATCATCATTCTCCATGCAGGCTGTCATTGGTCAAGATCCATCATCATTCTCCATGCAGGCTGTCATTGGTCAAGATTCATCATCATTCTCAAAGCAGGCTGTCATTGGTCAAGATCCATCATCATTCTCCATGCAGGCTGTCATTGGTCAAGATCCATCATCATTCTCTATGCAGGCTGTCATTGGTCAAAATCCACCATCATCATTCTCCATGTAGGCTGTCATTGGTCAAGATCCATCATCATTCTCCATGCAGGCTGTCATTGGTCAAGATCCATCATCATTCTCCATGCAGGCTGTCATTGGTCAAGATTCATCATCATTCTCCATGCAGGCTGTCATTGGTCAATATCCATCATCATTGTCCATGCAGGCTGTCATTGGTCAAGATCCATCATCATTCTCTATGCAGGCTGTCATTGGTCAAAATCCACCATCATTCTCCATGTAGGCTGTCATTGGTCAAGATCCATCATCATTGTCCATGCAGGCTGTCATTGGTCAAGATCAATCATCATTCTCTATGCAGGCTGTCATTGGTCAAGATCCATCATTCTCCATGCAGGCTGTCATTGGTCAATATCCATCATCATTGTCCATGCAGGCTGTCATTGGTCAAGATCCATCATCATTCTCTATGCAAGCTGTCATTGGTCAAGATCCATCATTCTCCATGCAGGCTGTCATTGGTCAAGATCCATCATCATTGTCCATGCAGGCTGTCATTGGTCAAGATCCATCATCATTCTCTATGCAGGCTGTCATTGGTCAAGATCCATCATCATTCTCCATGCAGGCTGTCATTGGTCAAGATCCATCATCATTCTCTATGCAGGCTGTCATTGGTCAAGATCAATCATTCTCCATGCAGGCTGTCATTGGTCAAGTCTCAGTAAGCAGCAGAATTGTCACCATCTGTATTGTTGTGCTAGGAACAAAATACTGAAACAAAAACAAAACAACAAGAACAACAAACGTATAGAATACAAACAAAATTATATTTCAATAAAGCAATTCAAGTTTGCATTTAAGCTTTGGTGCATCAGTTGTCCATATTTAAAAACAATAAATATAAAAGTCTTTGCTTTGCTCATTTTGAAGAAAAACCATAAAAAACATACTTTCATTTCTACAAGATAATGTCATCTGTATATTATTGTGCCAGCTATGGCATGGAATCCTTGATTTGATATTCATATTTAATTCATTACCATACAGCTTTGAAATCTTTAAATTCATCATTTCTTCTCCACTTACCATGATGATACATACCTTCCACAATTTTAACTGCAATAAGTTTTGCAATAAAAGTCCCAGATAATATTTGATTTCAGGTTAATGTAGATTACAGTCCAGGAATAATACCATTCTTCCAATTCCAGTCATGGTTTTCAGGAAAAATAAAACAGTCTGAAGTTTCTCCCCAATTCATGTACCACAAAGTCTTGTACTATCTTTGTTGTCTTCATTTTTCTTCAGTAATTTTCCAAAAACGTTTTTAAAAATATCTTTGTTTTTCTTCGGTAAATATCCAAAAAAGTTCAACATCTTCATTTCTCTTCGGTAAATATCCAAAAATCTCTGTGATTGTCTTTGATGAATATCCAAAAATGGTGACACAAATGACCAAGCCGAAAATCAAAGAAAATTTGTCAGAGTTCTTGAACCAAAACCATCGGATTTAAGCAGGGAAAGCACAGAAAACCCAAATTCTAAATTAATCTATGACAGAGTTAAAAGAGGGAAGCCCGCAATTAACTGTGCATTTAAAAACTAACAATGCCGTATCAAATCAAAAAGTCCTAACTTAGATTAAAGTACTCTGACACTAATACTAAGCCTCATTTTTTTTTCTTTTACTTAAATTAAATCAACGACACTGACACATCTAAGCTAACAATCAATGGGGATTAATGCTAGACTTGAAAGGAGATATCAATCTTGTAGTGTTTATCAGTGAGGAGGTTCAGTGTATGGCTTGTAGGGCTAGTCCCACCATACAAAGTACCCGCTTGTTTGGTTTCAGCGTCTACCTTACCTTTGACCGTGCATTAGTCCATAATACACTTAAATGGTCACCCCTGAATGTGGTGATACGTGATCAACACAAACAGGGGTCGAAAACAAACAGCCTCAAAGCAAACACTAGACAAAGCTGATAATCTCAAAAACGCTTTTACCTGGACAACAACCAAGAAATAAACCCACCACTAGCAGGCAGTTATACTTCAAGGTGTTTACATAAGCCTTGACGAAAATGAGGATACCTTCCACTGACCTAAAGGTGTGCTCAGAGCGCTAGCGCAGTTAATATTTTGCATTGTGTAAGGCATTGAAATGAGCACTTAAAATTCTCAAGAAACTAACCAAGAATGTTAGAAGGCATCCTCAATCTCACTACAAGGATGAAATTATCTGTTATAACTGTCCAATTTATTTAAGTCCAATTGGTAAAAGCTCCTATAGTAATCTAAACTAATTTAGACAGTCACGCTTTCCATCACGCAATCAACCCAGACAATTACAGGGAAGGAGCATGCCCTAAGAAAGAAAACTCTAACCTGGCATGTGCCCCGCAATAGACACATGCACGATGTCTTCATCTATACCAGTGTAGTGTAGATGACTTGTCGGGTAAAATGAAGGGCTGGATCTCAGTTGTTGATAAAGGTACAAGAAGCAGTTGAAAGGAGGTGTTGCAAGTGTGACGTAGAACAATTCCCAGTTATGACGTTCCCTGAAAAAACATGATCAAGTTTGTTTTAATTATTGTGTGGCAAACAAAACGTAAAAAAGATAAGCAAATGTAAAGGAAGTATTTTCATTATTTTTATATACTGGTACACATTTACGTATGGACTTTTTTTTCTGACAAATGTTCAATGGTTGGTTTCGTTACATTTCATTTTTTGTACAAAATAATGTCCATGAAAAAAATTCACAAGCATTTTGATAAAATTGGTAAATCAAAAAAAGTTAACTACGAGAACTAAAAAACATTCCGGTTAAAAAAGGCGCGAAATGTCTGTTTTAAGCGCGAAAACGTACTTTTACTAAAGGTTTTACTTTTTACTTATTTTCATCCGATTTTCAACAAAAACTAGTCATTTTCCGTAGGTATATTTGTTTTAGCCCAATAGAAGTGTTTATGTACAAAATTGTACTTCAAAATAAAAACAAAACAAAATTTTTCAACTTTGAAAAAAGGCGCTAAAAATAATCGGTAAAACGCAAACGTTTTCACTATCTCGTTTTCACATATTTGCAAAAACGGATAGCTTCGTCTAAAACAAAAATAAAAAGCGAAATGACATCTTTGCAAACTGACACCAAAAACTCACGAAAACACTAATCAATTTAAATTTCTGGAAAAAAATGGCGCTAAATTGGTCTTTTTTGCTCAAAATCCTACACACCCAACAAAATAATCTTGCACAAAAACATTTTAGCTAAGTTTGACCGTTCAATATTGAGCTAAACTCGATGAAAACTTGTTCTACATTCATGTAATTTTTGTATTTTGTAGTCAGTGTACAACTTACCGAGTGAATGCGATTCCACCATGCAAACGTGCCACGGCCAGGGTTGGACGTCAAACAGGAATGAACTCTCGTGAAACTTTTCATCCTTTTTTCCGAGCCAAATTACTTTCTTTCGACCTGAAAGTGCAGGAAAAAGAAGAATAACTTGTTAGTAACTGAAGATGGAAAAGAGAAAAGGGTTTTCGCGCGGTAACTTTGTTCTTTCATCTTCTGGCCTTCGCATCCAAGTTCAAACTCTCGAACATTTTTCTAACAAAATTTCAATTTTTTTCCTTTCAAGCAACTATCCAAACTATAGAAATCATTTTTGGGAATCAAGAGAAAAGCTACAAATTACCTTTTCGGGGATTGTAATTGAAACTTTGTGAACACTACTTGTGGCACGTTTCAATTTTGAGAAAGTTTTCACGAAATTACCATTGCAAACTGCTCTGTTTTTTTATCAACTAGATAGTTTAGAATAAGGCAACCTGAAAAAGAAAAAAAAACGAGCAAAAATGGTTAAAAAGAGTAAAATTTTGACGAAAGTTCGTGCGCTATTCTCACCTAGCTCCTCTGTCTATGAAGGATGCCCCGCGACTGTGTTGAACCACGCTTCCCGCGAAACCTAATCAAGAATCGCGCGTAAATGTGATTTTCACACCAACAACCAATCAGAACCGTGAATTTGAATTAGAAGGCTAAAACCAACCAATCACGAACAGGCAACGAAAACTAGATTGACAGCTATAAATAGTCCTGGGGTTGGACCTGTCATTCCTCAGGGGCTGGAAAAAAAACTCGACTGTTAAAAAAATTAAATTCTTAATTTTTATTTTCATTACTGCCGATCTTTCCCGTGGAGGTGATTTCTCATTTAAAAAATATCGGGTACAATTCGGTGGTATTTTCCAAGAGTAAAAAGCAATTGGCCTCGCCATTTTAAAACGAATATTTTAAGGGATATTTTTGAAAATGTTCCTATAACAAACCCGATGCTTCGGCAGGAGCCCCTCCCCCACCCCCTTTCTACTGGCGTCCATTCAGCGTTATCAAAAGCCAGAAGCGTCATTTAAAAATATTAGACAGTAAGATTATGTTCAGATGGTTATTACTGAATCATCAATGATAATTCTGATATCTTAATATAATTATTAAATTATATATTTAATTTATTTATTGTAATTACGCTTGCCACATTAGACCTACAATTTGTAATTCAGCCTGAGCTGCAAGGAATTGTATTAAACAAATTATCTATCTATCTATCTTGTTTTTAGGTTTATGTTGGATCTGAGACCGGAGCAGAAACAGGAATACTTGAAAAGAGTTACTGGAATGGCCTTTTCTGCCGGCTGCAAGGTACAATTTTTTTTTTGTCAATTTACTTTCCCAATTGAGTGCAATCAGTGCTCTTGATACCAAATTGTCTATACCAACCTGATGAAATAGTTACCACATTGAAGAGTGCTTTCTAGCATGTTGTCCTTATAGTTAAAAAATTATTTGTTTTCAGCCAGTAAAAGAATATGATGGAGAGAAAGACGATCATGCAACATATTTATTTGAAAGAACATCTTCACAAGAACAGTGATCCATTTTCCTGGATATTTAATTTAAGGAACATGTCTTTATTATTCTAGCCACAGGGGATGGGGTTGCTGCAAAAAGGAGGGGTCACAAATCTCATGTATGATCCGATCAGTTTTATTAAAATACTCCAAATTACAGTTCTTGTTTACTCAACTCTGGCCTTGTTAGCATGTAATACTGATTTGTTTTTTAATTTCACTGCTTCCCGTGGTTATCTGAGAAATGTACACAGTTACAAACTATTGCTGTTATTAAGACAGCAGTTTAGTTCTAAAGAATAAATTGTACGATTTCAAGATTGGAGTTGATAAGTGTTACTGTAAATTGAACTATTGCCCATAAAAAAATAGGTGAGCTTATAGTAAAATAAATGGCATTTCACATTTTCAACAGTTGTTTTAATTGTATTTTCTAACACACTTTTCCACTTGTATATACATAATTTTTATGAACCGAAAATTACATGTTTACAAGTGTAGTACTCTTGATATTGAACTGTTCTGAAATGTGATTTATAATTACATCATTATTTTGTAATTTTACATAAAATATTCATACCATTAAACCCCTTCTAAAACTTCAAGGTTTTGTGAATTGATAGAAACTCTCTCATTTTCTTCCCTATGGAAACATTTAAAAATTCCTTTTCACAATGTCCAAAAACTCACTTTGGCAGAGGTATGCATTTTTCCCGGAATATTTACATTCCACATCTATTTCATTAATCTTTGTACACTTGCCATAATCACAGTTATATGATGGAAATAAAAATAAAACATGCTACAAAAATGTCTATGATTAATAATTATTAGATAATTGTAGGCCTTGGTGACTTGTGATAAATGTTACTTTGACAAGAAATATCTTGGAAGACCAATGATCTGAAATACAACAAAATAAAAAAAGTTTTATTTGATTTCGATAACAATATTACATTAGAATAAATTTTGTACTTGACAATTCAAGTCTACACTTTCGAAAAAAGTGTAATATAGCTATTGTAATTTCTATTTAATACATTTCACTACTAGAGTGCAAACACAAAATGTGTGCAACAGTTGTCACTATTTAACAAATGAAGTAAACAACAGAATAAGCATAAAATAGCACTATTTAGTGGTAGTTATGTTGCACACTTTTAGTGTGTGCACTCTACCAAAATATTGAGTAATTGATTTCAGTAAAAATAATCTCACCTTCAGAAGTATGGCACATAAAACTCCTAGAGCCATCATAGCTATGCCATTTCCCTTTAAACTTTTGCCAACCAAGAACCTTAACCAACCGAGGTTCTCTTCCTTATATGGGGGATATCGAATCCTAATAGAACAAAAAAAAGAACCAGAATTCATTCAGTCATGATTTTATTATTATAAACATGCACATGTTACTGCAATCCTGTGGCCATCATAACAAACAGGAATGCCAGGATTTTAACATGGCAAAGCTGAGGTTTCAACATTGTTTGAAGTTCACAAACTTAAGACCTCTGACTGGGGAACACTAGGATTTTAACAGGGCAAAGCCGGGGATTTAACATTCTTTTAAATAACAATGAATAACTAAAGGCTTATGTTTTGGGATTAAGCTTACAACTACAGTATTACTGGTCTAACTAACAGTTGAACATTTTTGTTTGATATGATTTACTTACGCATTCATTGCTTCAAGACTGAGGTTTTTCATAAGGCAGCCTTTCTTGTGTGAGAAAGTATCAAACGAATGTTTACCATGATATGCACCCATACCACTGTCTCCAACACCACCAAATGGTAATGCTTCAACTTGAAAACAAATGACACAGAATGGATTAATTAGTTATCTACAGAATAGAATATAATTATAGGATTTATGTGCTAGATTGAGGATTTGTCTTGAGGGAACTCCAATTAGGTGTCACAGGACATACTTTGTAATATAATAATAATAATAATCATCATCATCATCATCATCATCATGATGGTGCTGGTGATGATGATAATAATTAAATTCTTAAAAATGTCTTTAAAAATCTCAATGCAATGTAATTCCCACAATGGGTTTATTTTGGATTATCATTGGGAAAATGATACCAAACACTTTGCTGGACCATCATTGGGTTCAAATTTACCCATATTTTCCCTCATTACTGGAAAAATTGTGAATTCAATTTTTTTCCTGTGTATATCATGCATAAACCAAAGCTGCTACCACTGTCCTTGGACTGACACACAGTTTAAAGAATTAGTAACACAAACCTGCAGCTTGTACAACTGTATCATTTGCACAGAAGCTACCAGACGATGTGTTTTCCATGATGTACTTGATGTTGTCTTTGTTGGTTGAGAAAATGTATAGGGCAAGAGGCTTGTCTCTACATGAAGAAAAAATGTTTCAGGACATATTACAGTGTGAGGTGGCACTCAAAAGAAATAATGAACTCAAGTTTGAATGTCCAATTTTAAGGAGGCCGCATGGCCAAGCCTGGTTAGATAGTTGGTCCTGCAATCCGGCGGTCATAGGTTCGATTCCCACTCTGACCACAGAAATTGTACTTGTCTGGGTTCCGATTTGGTCATAATATAATTTCTTGGTCATGCTTTGTATATAGCCAACTGGTTTGTCTCCTAGCCAGTTGAGATTCTTAAACATAATATACATGTATACCAACACTGAAAAACCCTGTCAAGGGATGTGTACTTGCAGACATAATTATTTATTTATTTATAATGGCTAAATATTGATTAACTGCAGACTAGTGACAGAACGATCCCTAAGATTGGACAAAATAACAACAACTGGTGCAAAGAAACAAAGAAGGAATCAATTCCTGGCTTGATAACCCCCCCCCCCCCCCCCCCCCCCCCCCTCCTCCCCCTGGTGTCCTTACCTATCATTTATGAACTCAACAGCTTCATGCAGACCGTCAATGCTTAAAATAGGAAGAATAGGTCCAAATATCTACAACAGCAATATCAGAACAAGCAGGAAAAGTTATACTCGAGCAGGGAAAAAAGAAGCAAAGAAACAGTAATATAAACAGACAAAAAGCAACAACAACAAAACACAGTTTCTACAACTAAAATAAAAAAAATCAACTGGAAGAACAAATTGAAAATTACTGTTTCTTGCAATGAAACCATTTTCAATCATAATACCATCTGATGGTGCAATTGTTTTCAGTAATGAGTAATGGAATGTAAATTTATTTCAAAAAGCTAATTAAAATGGATTGAAATAAAACAAACGTAACATATCCTGAGATTGTGCAATTCTAGAAAACATTCATCCCCACCACACAGAAGACATTTATTCGACTTGCACCCTTGGAATTCCTGAAATGGAGACTTTTAACAACATCAATTTTTTTGGGTTTCTCAAACTCCACCAATTTGGAATTTCAATAACCTTCTGTGTTGAGGTTTTGACATTTTCTGAAACTACAGTTCCTGATTAATACCTCACTCTCCATGATAGGATCTGATGGTTTAATACCAGTCAGTACTGTTGGACTAATAAACTTGTCTTTTTCAACTGTCTCTCCTCCAATCACACAGTCACCTTCTGATAGTAGGTTTTTCAGGCGACTAATGAACCAGAAAGACACCATGATTAGGTATTATAATTATATTCATTTGACTACGTTACTGCTAGGACCTTTGAGCTCCAAGTTACAATCCACTGTATTTGTTACAGACTGTTCTATGTATAATGGAATGCAAAGATGGATGGATTGACAGATGGAACTTGGCTGAACTAACAAATGAATGAATAATGAAGTGAACAAAGATTTAATAATTATAATTATAATTAGATTGAATCAATCAATCCATAATTCTGAAAATTGAACAGGACTTTATTGATTAATGTTTCGAATCCACAATCATAGTACACTTCCACAAATAATAGTCCAGTTTCATGTTCTTCATTGCTCAGGCTAAGCCTCGATAGTATGTGATACATTCTTTTGTACGAGGTACATCCCGTGGGAATGTACCAATCCAAAAACAATATAAATACCAATGGTTTTGTCTGGACTGTTTTGTTGATTTACTTACAATTGAGGCTTAGCCTGAGCAATGACGAATTTGAAAATGATCTATTCAGAGTGTAGGAAAATGCATGTATGAATAATCATTCAATAAACATTTTATAGTTCAAAATAATATTCTGACTTACTGGAAATGTCTGTCATTTATTATTCTTGCATAGTCTGCAGATTCATGTGGATCCTAAATTAATTAATAAACATTGGAAGATTATTAATAAATAATAAACATGTTATCAGTACGGTATTTACGTGAAAAAAAAAACCCCGGCTGAACGCAGGCTAGCTAACAATGAACAATGACATTTGAGTAAAAGCAAAATATCACCTCTCCATAGAATTCAAATATGGCTTGTCTTAGATGTTTGATAAGATCAGCTTGCATTCCAGGTTTACATAGGACATAGTCTGGTGCCACACAAGTCTATAAAAGGGATATTAAGCAAATATTATTCAATAATAAAACAGATCAATAATCAAATCATAATTCATGATTCAGAAGCTTTTCACCACATTTTCACACCATGTCCAAAATGTCAATGGATGAATGCAAAAATAAATCTATCAATAATAAATATTGGAAATCATAGTTTGAATGCTCGAATGAATATTGATTAGTTAATGGAAACTAAGATGGATTAATGAATGGGCTGATGGATTGATATAAGGACAAATGAACAACTAAATGGACGAATGAATGAATAAATGAATGAACAAACAACCCGCCCCCCCCCCCCCAAAAAAAAAAAACAACAACAACAAAACAATGAGTATTAATTGAAAAATAACACCAAAGATGTACCTGTCCGGCGTTAGCAAACTTTCCCCAAGCTATCCTTCTTGCCACAGTACCAAGGTCACAACCATCATCAACATAACATGGACTGAAAAGAAAAAGCAGCAATGTCCTTATCAGT
Organism: Diadumene lineata; assembly: GCA_918843875.1. NCBI lineage: Eukaryota > Metazoa > Cnidaria > Anthozoa > Actiniaria > Diadumenidae > Diadumene > Diadumene lineata. Next base: position 13,230,206 of record OU974080.1, read on the forward strand.
TTTATTTTTGCTCGGTTGGCATAGCAACAGTCTGTTAATACATTTTGGCTACAGTAGACAAACCATGGACAGACAGAATTATTTCAGGGATGTTTGAGTATTGTTCCTTGGCCACTCACAAATGGCACATTAATGAATTAATTAAGTTGTTCAGATTGGATAAGAAAAAAAACATTCCTGAAATATTTCAACTGTGTGAGTTTTTTTTGACTCTCAATGCAATATAATTGAGGAGAATTTTGTAGGTTTTTCATCTTTTCAAATTTGGATGTCAAAGATGTTTAGTTTAGATATTGACTTCACAATGGGCTAAATGTAAAATGATAAATTTAATATTTGAAAGTAATAGGCAGCAAATGTTGGAACCATACCTTTTTCCACCAAGTTCTAGAGTGACTCTAGTCAAGTTTTTTGCTGCAGCTTCCATGACCAATTTACCCACAGCACCTCCCCCTGTGTAAAACATTTTGTCAAACTTCTGTTGGAGCAATTCTTGTGTTTCTGCTACTCCTCCCAGCACTAAAGGAAAACAATCCTGGAAATAAAAGAACAGCCAGGATTTGTAAGTCTTATAAGTCAGCATGGCCATGCAAGAATTACAGTTTTTACATAAATTATAACTCACTTTACTAATTAAACAAGAAAATAAAAGCCTTTCTGCAAAATAATTATGTTGAGCAGTCAGCCCAAGGAACTTCAGCTGGAAAACATGTAGAGTAAACTGCAGCTTTAACTCACCTCATCGAGATATTTTGGTAATAAAGTCTTCATAAGTTCAGCAGTTGCTGAGGCAACTTCAGATGGTTTGATAACAGCACAGTTTCCAGCAGCAATGGCACCAACAAGTGGAAGAATAGTAACTTGTATGGGGTAATTCCATGCACCAATTATCAATGATACGCCGAGGGGCTCGCTCACTATCACACTAGTATCCATTTTATTGATCATGCTTGTTTCAGTGTAGACAGGTTTCATCCACTCTTTAAGGTTGTTTATGGCTGAAACAGAATTGAATTAACTACAAATGTTAATAACAGTTGTAAAGGCTCCTGCTTTATTTATATAATTCAGTAGAAATGAAGTTAGTTTGTCATAATCATCATCATCGCCATCACAACTGGTATCTGCCCCCGTAATACCTAAGAAAACCTTCAAATAAAACAATATTTAAATTAGATGTTCTTTTATTTTTGACTTTAATTTTTTCAATTTAGTTAATTTATCAAATATTCTGCTTTTTTATATTAATACATGATTGTCAAGAAAGGTCAGCTAGCTGGGCCATGTAACTTGGCTTTTGGTCATTTACAGACCTCATGTCAAGCTGTTTCCAATACAACTCCCAGATATAGTCAAATAGTTGTTTTTTCCACGTTTTATTTTGAGCCAAGCTTTCGCGCTAATTGCCCATCTTCAGGGCAAAATGAATGTGATAACAATTTGTTACAACTGCATATATATGTTACATATATCAAATATGTTACAACTCCCAGATAGCTCGGTCAATATTCAACTCACTTTCGCTAACCAGCATTGATCAGTATGAACATAATCATATCATAATCACCATCACTGACATTCATCATCATTATCATCACCACTAACAATCATTATCACCACCATATCATTAACATAAAAATATAACCCAACATTATAATATATATTTTGTCATTTGCATATTGATCGATTATACCTGAGATAGCATCATTCTTGACCATGAGAACTTCTGCAATAAAAGCTTCTTGTCTTGGCTAAAGACAATTCAAAATAATGTAAGTTATGTGAAGATAAAAACTATTACAAAAAAACTAGCAAAGACTGCGTCGGTGTTTCTAAAGAAACAGTTGTAAATATAATGATAACTTTAACACCATAGAATGATACATGAAAACTGACATTTCGGACGTTAGTCCTTCGTCGGTATATTTGGTATTTCTCCGACGAAGGACTAACGTCTGAAACGTCAGTTTTCATGTACCATTCTACGGTGTTAAAGTTATCATTATTTTTACAACTAAGTTATGTGAAGGTTAGCACCATGAAAATTCACATTTCATTTCATAACGCCTGTCACATGTTATTTTAAAAGACAGATTTTATTCTTTGTTGTAAATTTACTATAACAATTCTAGTAAAATAAACATACTTTGTGTAAATCTTTGTGGAGTGCTTCAAGGATTGCATCTTCATGGTTTTCAAAGAATGCAACAAGATTTTGTAACTGCTGCTTCCTGAATTCATACTGCCTTGTCTTGCCTGTTCTAAAAGCCTCTCTGGCTCTTTTCACAATAGACTACAAGGAAAAGCAAATGACAACAATAACATATATATATTTGAAACAAAAAATCCAAAAAACACAAACAATAAAATAAATAATTTACATACAAGGCAATTGTACAATCATGTACAATAGTAACAATTTTGTTTTTAATAAACTATCGCTTTTTGGAAATTTGGGATATTCTTTATACTTATTTTTTTTTAACTGAAAAAAACGAACAAAAATATTCATGATTTCGTTCGATATTATATGTTTTTTGTCACATGACCTAAATTACATAATACCTTGATAATTTGTGATATAATTAAGAAGTCTGTTACACATGATTTACATTATGATTTGTACGTAACAAAATATTATTCCATTGTCACAACTTTTGTTATGATACACAAAAAATGTTCCCAATCATTTTGAAAAACACCAAAATCCCAGTGAGCTTGTCTAATAAATTATGGAGCAAAAAAAGCTTTATTTTACACCACAAAAATAAACATTTTGACAGAAATCTTTCTTGCGTATTTGAACTAAGCTTTGATAGTCGTACTTGAATATAACTATTCATTTGAACAAAGCACAAAATCTCAAAATTCGAACTTTTTATGAGCAAAAATCGATGTAAAATGGTCATGTTTACGTTTTGCAAACACACGCAACTTTTGACAAAACTTGCACGCATATGTTTTGCAAAACAAAAATGAACATAAATCTACTCACCGACAAGTTACTCGCCGTTCTAGACATGGTAGTTTTTGCAGCTTTTGCTTGAGAGAAACGCTATTTTTTCGTGTTTAATGTCCCTATCTCGTGCGCTTTCACCTGACCTGTCGGTCCAAAGTTGAATCGTTCGATGCACGAACCCAGACCTCACACACAATCACGCACACCTTCTTCGCCACAGAAAACCCAACATATAACAGAATACTGTGTTATGCATACGTTTTTAGAGCATGACTCTGCATTTTGAAGCAATCAGTGAAATTCGCAGATTTTTTATTTATTTGCTATAATACTATGTTTTGACTTGATTTTAGGTGATTTAATTTTTTGTAAGAAACACAGGAAACCCAAAATGATAATCAGTACCCAGACTCCACTCTCGAATCAAAATGGCGGGCAAAAGCATGGTTTGACTGATAAGAGAATATTCTAAATTCGATCAAGAATAACTTCACAATGTTTGGTAATCAGAATAAAGGAGGTTTCAGTTTTGGTTCCACACAGTCTGGTACTAATCCTGGTGGGTCAGCTTTCGGTGCAGCGACGTCTAGTACGGCACCAAGTGCCGGATTTTCGTTTGCAGGCGCTACTCCGGCAACTGCCACACAAGGTTAGTCAGTTTGGTTCTTAGTATTGAAGAGCACTATCTAACGTTTCTTTTTGTGTACAGTTGCAATTCTATATGATATGGATGTAGCTAGAATTAATCGTGTGATTAAAGTCAACAATTAGCATAGTTGACAGACGCCTGTTAATGTTTTCAACTTCAAATAGAATTTTTCAAGCGATATACCCATTAATTTTGACATCCAACTTCAATCCATCATTGAACCTATTCTTGCCAATATTTTTGAGGGGGGTCCTCCTGACTTGCCAAGGCAAAATAGAGGAAAGAATTAAGAAAAAGACATTGGCATTTCAAAAAATTATTTCAGAAGGGAGAGTTATCAATACCTAGAAGTTGACATACCAATTTGAACCTTATGATGTCAGCTTCAATTTAGAGGGTCTATGGTGGACGATTTCTTGGACAAAAATTTCTCGCTGTAAAAGCGTCTTGCTTCTGGAGGATAAACACGAGTCCATATCTTGGGTACAAAAACAGCCGGATCTCCGTCTTGAGAGCTTGGTTCTTCATCGAAGTCTAAATTCTAGCTATAATTATTGCTACTTTTACCACCGCTATCAAATTCTGGATTAGACATTCTAAACACATTTAATTTCAAGTAATAAAGACAACAACAATCATCTGTAAATCATCTTTACTTACAAATTCGCCCGAAGCCCTGGCAAATTTACCACAAAATATCAGCAATTTGATTTGGATTTGGCTTAGATTTCACTTCAAAAGACACTGTCTCGCTTTGAAGATGTTGTATTCTTATAACAAAACTTTTGATTCATCGACACAAGTGACTTTAAACCAATCAAATACACTGTAATAACATGGGCTGATCAAATTGGCCCTTGGCAAGACTAGGTTTGTTCCGCAGGCCGATTTAATTGGCCCTTGGCAAGATTAGGGTTAAGGCTAATCAAACCAACATCTGCTTTTCTTAAACAAGTCAGATTCAAAGCATAGCATTTTATTTATCCTTATTAACATATGTTAATCCATAAGACATCTATATTGAATGATTATTTCATTTTTGCTCTCAAGCTCCATCATCAAGCTTTTCATTCGGAACAACACAACCATCTACAGCAGCGGCACCCAGTGCAGCAGGAGGATTTTCATTTGGAGGTGGAGCAACTAGTACAGCAGCGGCATCAGCTGCTACATCAGGTATTTGAATTCTATACACAATATATTAAACAACTGCTATGTGTATAACATGGTGATGTTGACAGTTGTACTTATTGGTTAGATGAATTGAAAAATGTTGTTTCCTGCTATGTGTGTAGATTGACAGTTGGGTAACAAGGCATTATTTTACCTGCGCATGCGCGAAATTGCCTTTTGAGACACCTCATCCTCATAGCGTTCGCTATTGGACTTCATAACTGCTTGGTATGCCGATGGATTTTTTTCCACCTTTTAGAACATTTTGGAGCATAGAAAAGTCCAGTATAGTTTTAAATAACTTTAAGGTTATTGCTTAAGTCCCAGTCGTTCAATATTAGATTGATGATGCCTCGCTAAACGGAGTCAAAATAATAGTATTCTGCGAACATGTGCGAAGAATCTTCGCCATTTGTTGATTGTTTTTGCCTGAGAAGAGCTGTTGTTTCATCCCTTTTACTAAAAGACATGGTTCTAATCAATAAATTTAGGTAAGTGTATGATAAATATGTTTTTATTTCATTATGTGTTTTGAAATCGGATTATCCGAATTGGATTTTGCTTCGGTTTGAAATCTCTCGATATTGTGCACTTGAGTAATTATAGCTTATATCAAACGGGAAAATTCTCTTATTGGAGGGCAACAACCACTGAGTTATTTCTACTGATGGGACCCTAATTTCATCCTTATCATTGTGATGTGAAACTAATTGTTGGCAAAATTTGGCTAATTAGGGTTTTCAAGTGAAATATTATTGATGGTGGGTTTAGCGGCAGACAGAATATCGGTTCCATTTTCAAATCAAGAGAATGTTATAGCCTTGCAGCTCTAAATTCCATCTTCCCAATTCGTGTGCTACAATCCCATTTATTTGTTTGCAAAATCGGTGATCTGACATTACAATGGTCCGAAGTTTAAATTCACCTTGAATATTGTTGTTCATGAATATTTAATTTTGTGTCATAACATGAATTCTCGAACATCAACCACTGAGTTATAACTTGTTCTCTTATCTATGTTATGTACACTTTTATGTTATTAGGTGAGAACAACTGGGAAAATTTGGCAAAGAGACGAAAACATGGCTTTAAATTGACCTGTCACTGACATTCTGGCATAATGATTCAATGACTTCTGATTCAAATCGCTGGAATAAATATTTCATGGTTGTTTATTTGTTAATGTCAATGAATTAAATATTAAAGAAATGAAATAAACGTTTGTATTGTACATTGTTTTTTTTACTTCTGGAAAAGAAGGGAAGAACAACAAGCGATAGTAAAAAAAATATTACACAACAAGCGCCATGTTGACAATATAGGCTTTGTGTGCGTCATTTCTGTGAGGAGCCCGCCATACAATTGTTTGGCTCAGCAGCTCAGTGCATGCGCAGGTAAAATAATGCCTTGTTCAGTTGGGTACAGCATTCCTCAAGCAGCATTAAAGTGAGCAATAGAAAGCTCTTAGAAAATTATAAGCTAAAGAAAGACAAGTGTTCATGGTACTAGTGCCCTCACTGTAAAGTGTAATCAGCTTGGACCCCCTCTTTCACACCCTTATATAAAGGTTTAATTGATGTCAAATGTCTTATTTCCACAGGTTTCACCTTTGGTGCAAAGCCTGCTGGAGGACTGGGAGCTACACAAGCAGCAACTACAGGCCAATCAAGTGGATTTGCATTTGGTGGTCAAACTGCTGCTGCAAGTACTGTTCCTAAAGGTGGGCTCAGCTTTGGCACAGCAGCAACAACTACTGCACCTTCAACAGGTTCTACTGGGTTCAGTTTTGCTGGAGTAAAGCCTACTGCTGCAGCAGCTCCTTCTATGGGTGGTTTTGCATTTAGCAGTCCAGCAGCATCAGCAGCACCAGCATCTACTGGTACGACTTCTGGAGATAATTATTATGTCTTTCAGTCTTCCCAGTTCCACTTTCACATTTTAGTTATGCCTACCATGGTTTGCATAAATGTTTCATATTGCAAACAAGCATGTATTCTAGCTTGTGCTTCATTGATTATTATCTTCTAATAAAATATATTTTCATGTGTTAGGATTTTCATTAGGTGGAGCTATTAAGACAACATCATCAGGTGGCATAAACCTTGGCGGTACAGCTGTGTCTACCACACCCTTACTGTCTAACCTTGCATCTAGTGCTACTACATCTACAACAACATCTCTTCCTACCCTAGGAACACCAAGCCTTCTAGGATCAACAACACAGCCTTCAACAGGAGGTAAGAAGACATTAAATTGTCTGTTGATTAAGGACTGTGTGTCTGTTATTTCTGGGTTGTAAGGACAAGTACAAGCCATGCAGTGATTGGCTGTTATTTCAGTTACAGCCAAATTCATTAATTTGGTAGTAAGAGCTTCTGAAGTGTATTGTTATTTTGGTTGGCACATCAACAAAACAATTTGTATTTTGATGCACCCAGGACTCATCTAAATATCTCAATTTGATTTTGATTAGGTTTAGGTCTAGGCACATCAACAGTGCCTCCCACTGGTGGCCTTTCATTAGGAACAACAACCCAGCCATCATCTGGTCTTACCCTAGGAAGTGCTGCCAAAACAACTGGTGGGTTAACACTCGGAACAGCAACACAGCCTGGCAGTGGTTTAACACTAGGCAGCACTACTGGTGGGTATTACTGTAGTTGACAACATAATGGTATCTTTGACTTAGAATGAATTAATGAGATAATGGACTGTTCTTTCTGTGGGCAAATCAAACAATAAAATGAACCCACAATAAAATAGTTTTTTTTTAAGTAAAAACGATGCACTTAGTATAAAATTAGATATTTTCAGCTTTTGACTCAGAAAAAGAAAAAAATTGTACATGCAGAAAGACCTGATGGTGGTGTCTTTGACTTAGAGTGAATTCATGAATGAATAAATAAATGAACTAATGGTCAAATGAATGAAAAAAGAAGGCATATTATAAATAGATAAGTAAATGAATGAGTGAATGAATGGATGGATGAGTGAATGAATGAACGAATGAACGAACGAACGAATGAACGAACGAACAAATGAACGAACGAATGAATGAATGAATGAAAACAGGAATAAGTTTAGGTAGTAATGATTGGATAATTTTTAATTGTAGGTTCAACATTGGGTATTGGTGGATTCAAACCTGCGGCAAGGTAGGATACCATTGGATGGGTCTTTCAAACAAACTTACTGTTGTTGCTATCATAATCAGCATTCAGCAATTGACATTGGTAGTCTCTCCAACAGTTATTTTAAAATGCAAATCAGGATGGATTCTGTATCTGTATTTAACAGGTGTATTCATAGTAGAGTGCATGCACTAAAAGTGTGCAACATAAATACTACTAAATAGTGCTAGTTAAATGCTAATTCTATTGTTTTCTGTTTATCTTTATATATTTGTATATATTTGTATATATTTTATTCATTGTAAAGCGCAGCAGAATATTTTTTATATGATGAGCTATATAAATTATTAAATTATTATATTATTATTTTATTTTGTTTAATTAGTGCTATTTACTACTAAATAGTGACAACTGTTGTACATTTAGCATTTATGCACTCTAGTGCATTGTTTCCCTAATATGATAGATCATGTATTAAATAATGAATTTGATAAGTGTTTAGGTTTTTTTACTTGTGAATAAAGTGATTAATGAATTTTTATTACAATTGTAGCTCTACAACAACAACATCGACAGCAGCAGCAGTGCCATCAAGTTCTGGCACAGCCACAACTGCAAGTACACAGCAAATGACATACAAGCAACTAGAAGAGCAGATTAACAAGGTTTGAAACAAGATACAACTATTCCTGTTAAGAAATAAACCCAGCTCAATTTCAGGGGGGTGAAACTCTATTATGGACTCTCTCTATTGTAAACACAAAGTTATAGAATGTACAAAATCTGTTCCTCAAACTCTAGGAGAAAATAAATGTCTCATCCTCTGGATTGTGTTCTATATAGTGTGCTGCAGAGCTAGAGGACTACGAAAGAACGTTCTTAGATCAAGCAGGACAAGTTAACACCTGGGATAGACTGCTCATGGAAAATGGTGAAAAGGTGAATATTGAATATTTTAAGTATCTCATCCATATTCATTGTTGCACACTATTTAAAACACATTCTGTATCTTGTAGATAACTGCTATTCTTGAAATATCACTCTCACTACCTCTACATTCTGTATTTTATGGCAGCACTTGTCTCACTTGGAGAAAAATACCTTTGTGATGTGAGCATGAAAGAGAACAACATGACATTATGGTGTGGAAAAGAATAACATATCTAACAACTTTTTTTCACTGATCTGTGAATCAAATTCACATCACAGCAGAGAAAGACCATTGCTCTCACTGCCCAGACACCCATGCAACCCGTTTTTTAACATGACAATCGTGTGTTTGTTTGTTTGTTTTTTGTCTGTTCATTCTCTCATTTTGATTGTGCGTGTGTGTGTGTGTTCATTCATTTATTCATCAATTTAAAATTTATTATTTATTCTATTCTTTTCTTAGTTTGTCAATGCCTTGAATCATACTGAATAAGTACTTGCATGTATTTCAGATAACTGAGTTGAATGCTAATGTTGAAAGTGTCAAAGCTGAACAAAAAAGGTACATCTATAGTATTACCCTATTTCGCTATGACATCATGTCACTGTCAATCCTGCCCTGGTGTGGAGTGACCACACTGAATGACCTGGTACTTATAAGTAAACAGTTGGTAGAACACCCCTCTATTCCAAACAGTACTGGGACCAAAGAAAATGTCCAGTTTGGAGGAGGTTCCAACTTAATGTCAAGGGGTACAAAAGAGATACAAGGAAAATTTCAAATGTGAATCAAAATCTTGTTTGGTATGAAGACGACTTTGGTTTATCAAGGGTCTGAGCTGGGTTGTTCAAAGCTCGATTAGCACTAATCCTTGGTTAACTCTTAAGAAAATCTTTAGAGTTAACCATGGATTAACACTTATCGATCTTTGAGCAACTGGCCCCTGGTATAGAACGATTTCGCTGTAAGGATGCCATTACGTCCATTATGACTATCTTGTTTAAATTTCAGGTTGGATGAAGAACTAGATTTCATCATGGCACAACAGCAAGAGCTTGAAGTGTTATTAAATCCACTGGAAGAGGAATTGAAAAAGAGAACAGCAGGATCTGGGCAACAACAACATGCTGACAAAGAGAGGGAATTCACGTAAGATTGAGAGAAGAAAATCATTAAATATTGTTATCTCTTTGTCACTCTTTTTCACACAAGTAGGAAACAGTGCTGTTCCAAATAAAAATGGAGAAGTCAAGTGGAGACACAAGTGGAGAAGGAAATAGAACATGAGGTTTTCCAATCCTTGTGTTGCCTTCCTTCTCAACGTCCATATCGTATCCATGTCATTACATCTCCATTACCTTCTGTGTCCACTTACTTTGTTTGTGAAAATTACCCTTAAGTTAACAACAAAAAGTGTATTACCAGTTGTGTGGTATCTTCAAGTTCATGTCTTGATATTTTCTTGTGTGGTATTTACAATTAGATATGGTCTTGCTAAAGATATTGATGGTCAGTTGAAACAGATGGTTGGTGATCTTAAAGCCATTATAGATCATTTGAATGCTGCTGGAACAACACAACAAGAGAATAATGACCCGGTAGGAATCTTATTAACTAAGGAGAGCTTTCATATTAAACGTTTTCACTTTAGTCTTTTGATAGTTAGTATTATTTTACTCATTACATTCTTATATTTGATTTTGAATCACCTTAAAAAATCATTGACAGAGGAAATCGCATAAAAAATAATCATGTCCGAATACTAACTCCAACAAAGGACTAACGTCCGAATCATCAAAGTATTGTTGTCATCTCTTTACGGTGTCTAATTTACCAAATGAATATATTGTACAACAACTGCAGTTTCTATAGAAACACACAGTCCTCACTGTCTAGTACTTTTAAATTAATAGTTTTATATCTATGCCTGAAAGTTAGTATATTATATAATTATGATCAACTGTTATTTCCTTTGCAGATTGTCCAAGTAGCCAAGATATTAAATGCCCACATGAACTCCTTACAATGGGTTGACCAAAATGCAGGTAGAGATATATTCACATTACATGTTGACTAGTTTACTTGTGACTGTTTTATTGGTTGTTTGTGCATTTGTTTGTTTATTTACAATTAGATTGATCAATTGGCTTTGATTGAATCCTAATTTTGTTGCAATATCACTTATCCTCACTAATTATTGTTACCAAACTTGAGTATTTAATTGATTTTTGTTTGTGTTTAGCTCTATTGCAAAGGAAAGTAGATGAAGTCTCCAGTCTTAGTGATATTAGAAGAAAAGAACAAGAACGCAACTTTCGTCTGGTAAGGGAATAAATCTCTTGTTTAGGTCGATAACTTTTGAAGGGGCATATTTTGTTTGTATGGCCTGTGTGACAATATTTTTTACCTAACTTAGGGATTGGAGAGAAATCTCCACCTTCTGGGTTTAGTAGTGTAATAGTAATCAGCAGAGCTGCAAATAAAGGAATTTGCAGCCTACCAAAATAAATTATCCCCTACAAAGTACAGATTTGCAGACTAACCTAAGCCTAGGTGATTACCTTTTGATCTCCAATTCATATTTAGTCATGGGCTTTCTGAAAGAGTCTCTAGGTAGAATGACAGTTTACAGTGAGGACACTCGAACCGTGAACACTTTGTGCTTTTTTGACACTTTTTTTAACATGCATCCTTTGAGTGAATCGATTTGAAAACATTTGAATTTTGATAACTCAGTGCATTTGAGTTCAGTCCTACTTTTTCCGAGAATTTGAAGCAGTAGAAAGCTCAGAAAATAAAAAGCTAAATAAAGACAAGTGTTCACGGTTCGAGTGCCCTCACTGTAATTGAATTTTATTATTATTTTTTTGCAGGCTTTTGACTGAATGAACCACATTGGCGTCCCTCGACTTGTCTATAGTATGCATGTACAATACATATATAAAAACAACCAAACTTTGTTATAATAATGTCATTATTTGTACTGTTAAAATCTAAGTGAACTTTACAGTATTAAAAAAAATTGAAAAATGATAATTCAGTGTAAATTCAATGTCGTACGAGTGGGAAACAGTGCAATGTATTGTATCATAACCATAATTTCTTAGAAAACAACAGAATCATTTGTCATATCATAGCAAAACGATTCTTAGCAAAACATTATCTTAGTCTCAGATAAGATTTAGTTATCCACTAAGAATTCACGGAGGCATAATATAAACACAATACCTCAAAGAAATTGAAATAACGGCTCTCTTTTTCTATGCATTGGTGAATTTTTGGTGTAATTTTCATTTGGCACTAAATAGTTAACAGTTGTTTCACACTCATGTAGCGTACACTATGCAATAATCTAAACAAAAAACTAAAAAAATAATCTTTTATGGGCTTATGAAAATGATTATTCAATTGAAATGAAACTGGGAGACGTGGTGGCCTAGTGGTTAAGGCATCGGACCTTGGGTCCAAAGACCTGGGTTCGATTCCCAGACCGGGCGATCATGTTGTGTCCTTGGGCAAGATGCTTTACTCTCTCAGTGCCTCGTCTTCTCGGATAAGGACGTAAAGCCGGAGGTCCTGTCTGCTTTCACTCTAACCTTGTCATAAAGTGGACATAAAAGATCCTGTTGTATCTGTCGCAAAGAGTAGGGGATCATCTCCCGGTACAACAGTCTGGTCTCGGAGGCACATATCACTAACAATACTCAAGATTGTAAACTGCTTGGCTGCGATTCGCGCTGACTTGATAGCAGTCCAGCAAGTCCTCCACTGCAAAAAATTGTAAATCTGAGACGTTTGCTCTCAGATCATGCAGTTCCCGCTTAGGGAAGACTCATTATTATTATTATTATTATTATCAAATAATGATATTATTCAAAAGAAGAAACACTATATCAACATGAACTATTAAATATTTTATTAGCATTTGATAATATTAATTCATATAAATCTAGTTAATCTCTTGCATCACTGCAGTACCAAATAGCTCTGTAAAGCCAGTCTACTACCAATATTGTTCACAGTTTCAAAAAGTCACATTCAAGTCAAAAGGACAACAGACTACATTTGCTAGATACAGGTTTTTACTACAGTTACTGTTTTAGCTAGAAGTCTAATCAAGAATAAATCAGCAACACCCTGGAACTCCCTTCAAAAGTGGGTAGAGGAACTCAAGAGACCTTAAATTCAAGTAGAAAATGAGAACCTCACACGCCGATTCACGCTGCTTTACACTAGCAAATTTTGCAGAGCGAATTTCAAGCATGTTAGAGTTTGCAGCAGTTATTGCACAGCATTTGCAATGGTTTACACTAGCAAATTTTGTAGAGCAAATGTCAAGTATGTTAGAATGTAAAATGGCCTAATCTAAATTGTTTAACAGATTGACAGATTGATTTTACACCATTGACATGCTCTAATGTATTCACTATACAGTACCTAAAACATGCAACTGTAATATTAATTTCAAAATACTCTTTAGTCTTGAAGATGCTGATCAATTAAAATTACCAGTTTATCAAACGCATGCAAAATGAATTTAATATTGATAGAATACTAATATTATAAGTGATTACTAGCTAACTAGAAAAGCATTATTAATGTTAGTATTTACATAGCATTCTGCATCACTTGGGTTCTAATGGCTTACTATAGTTGAAACAATAGTTTCATTTCTATCAGAGTGATTGAAGGGGGTAGCGGCTGTGGCCTTCTTTTAATAAGTAAAAATTAAGAAATGTTTTACTGTACTATGGACTGAATAGAAGCTTTTGTCTTTGCAAAGGGGCCACGGCTCTCCTTTTGTTTGAGTCCTGGATCTCCCCTTGTCTATATCACATGTTGCTGATCTACATATTACATGACAGCACACTAACAGCTCATTGCCAAGTTGTATCTTGTTCTGGGAGGTAATAAACTGTCCAGTAATCAGCCTAGCTAACACAGTTCTACATATAATATTCATAAGCTTCAGTCAGTGATTTTATTGCTCCATCTGAAATAAATTCGAGAAAAAATGAATATTAGTTGTTGTTTAAGGACAACATTAAGCTGGAGGTCCATGGTGTACTACAGTTCTAGGGGGAGGGTGCAGGGGGTGTGCACACCCTCCTGAAAAAAATTTAAGCACTTTTTCTCTTAAGATTTTTTGCAAAATGTGTCCACTGTTTTTCATAAATACTGGGTAGTCAACCCCGTCCTGAAGATAGTGCATCCCCTCCTGAAAACAATCCTGGATCTGTCCCTGTTGGCCTATAAAATTGGCATAAAAATGTTTCGGATTTATGCATTTTAGTGTGGACGGAAGGCCTAACTGGATAAATAAAGTGGCATTTTCAAATTTATCTGGGTTAGTGTGGCCTTAGATTTATAAAACATTTCTGTTGTGGGGGCCTAAGTTTCCAGGACCACACATTACTTACAGGTTTGTTAGTAGAAGAGTCTCCAGTACTGTCATCGTCATCATCTTCCAAAGATTTTAATTCTTCTTCTATTAGTTTCCTTGCAAGCTTCACTTTTGAAAATTCATTATAATGTTGTTTTCTATGCTTTTCGAATTCTCGTCTTTTTTCTGGCAAAAGAAAAAAGAAAAATACATTAGATTAAAGATGATTTAATTTATTTCTTACAGCACAGCAATTTAAAAAACCTAAAAAATGCAACAAATACAATGCAGACTTGTCTTTGTAACATTGTTAGATTTGGCTACTTTAGAATTTTATTTATCTCACATACTAATCTATTTGTTCAAGGTGTTACAGCCAAATTCGTTGTATCGCGACCCGCCATTTCAAAACTTTGTTTTCATTTTGGTCTTTTCTGAACCGTCATTCATTTTCACAGGGCGGAGCTTGCCCTTACATGTTCTGTCATTGGTTAATTTAAAATACACTCTGACTTTGAATTTGATTGATGGTTCAGAAAAGACCAAATCAAAACAAAGTTTTAAAATAATATTGATCTATCCACCAGTTGACATGAAAATGTTTTACAAAGGCCAATTGTACCTCTTTCTTCTTCTGTTAATAAAGATTCATCAATATCATCACCAGAGTCACCTGAGACTTCTTCCCAACTTTTTCGTCTTGGTGCACTGGCTACTCTATAAACAAAGCAGCAACAGATGGATGAATGAGAGAATGAATGGCATGGATGGATGGATGAAGATCCATACAGTGCAAAAGATTATTAGTACATTTTTATGCTAATTCTATTGTTTTCTATTGTTTAATTAGCACTATTTAATTTGCACTAAATAGTACATAGTGTTTCACAGGTTTCTGTTTGCCATTTAGTATGTTCTGTCAACTAACTTTTCAGAGAGGTTTTCGGGATCTAGTTCTTGAGTCTCATCATCAGAGATAGGGTCTACACTGCAACCCTCCTCTCCATCAGGATCTTTCATTTTATTGTAGGGTGTTGGAGGTTCGTTAATTTTCATGTGACCATAATCCTTGTCAGCTGGGTGGTACGTCATTAGTATGTTCATTTCATCCCACTGAACACCTGAACTAGAAAAACAAACAAAACATTTTGAGATAACAGAACTATAATAATTACACTGTTTGTCAAAGAGGCAAATGAACAAACAAAATAAACACAAATAATAAAAGCAAAAACAATGAATATATAATCATTGAAATATAATAAATGTATAAAATATAGGAGTGAATATAAATGTAGAAATAAATGAAATCAATGCAATGGTCTTATGATGCTAGGAAACTTCATTTATTTTTTTAAAATAATATTTGCCGACTAAAACAACTTTTATATCAATGATTAACTATAAATATCAAATAAAGGTAAAAATATGTACATTAAATAAATAACAAGATAAATAAAAATAAATGAAAACATACATAAATGAACAAAATAAATGTCTTGAGTGAATAAATAACTGTGAAACAAGGCAATAATGAATAAATAAACGAATCAATATTAAATATATAATTAAATACAAAATTAATGAATGGATGGATAAATCAATGAATGAATGCAAATTTCTCATTTCCAAAAGGATTGACAACAAAACAAGACTTTCAAAATGAGCATCAAAAGCTTTGTTTTTAAACCTGTCTCTTTCCAAACAAGCTATTATTATTTTTCGTTATGATTCACAGACTATGTGGGCATACTGGCTCTTCAAAAGACACACATGTCTCCTTTTCTACTTTACTTGAAATACAAATAACAGAAAACTCAAGAGGTTTTCTCATTTTGATTGCCATAAATAACCATGATAACAATACTACGGTTATTTCATTGTTAAATAACTTTTGGCTTTGCTTGTTATGGGTATAATTAGTAATAATGATTCTAGATTTTCGACATTATTGATTTTCTACATGCATGTATTACATAAATTGTTAAATCATGACACAATTGCAAATTACACAATTTCAGGCCAAAACAGCTAGATTTATGCAATTTTTAGGAGATTTGCTGGTGCAATGTTATGGAATTCTCAAGAAGAAAATTTAAAAAAGGAAAAGAAAACAAAATTTAAAAGTCAACTTTTTTCTAACTTCATTAATAGCTACAATCCATGTTAATTATTGTAACAATGTTTAATATCCCTTACAATTGTTGCCTTTTCATTTTCATTCTCATTTTCTTTCATTATCTTCTTTTTTCCTCTTTGTATTTGTGTGTAATGTTAATGTATTTTTTTTCAAGACCTCCTGACCCATATATTGTAAGTATCTTAGTGACTAATTGTGTTCTTCAGTACTTTCTGTTACAGAGGAATTATTATTAAACATCTTGAATCTTGAATATCTTGCTAAAATTGGAAATTAAAATTACAATTTAAAATTTTGAGACCCTCAATCATTTTTTTTTAATTTATTTTGTTTTGTTTTGTTTTGTTTTGTTTTGTTTTGTTTTTTTGAAAAGAAACAAACTAGCCAATGTATCAAAAATATAAAATTATTGATGAGAGGATGAGTATCAAGTGAATGTACACCACAAATATTATAATAATAATCATTTGATAAAAATCAAACTTTAATATTTTTTTCCCAAAGATCACCTCACCATTTACAATTTTCACCATCACAAAATTTCAGCCTTGACATAAGCTGCACTCCTTAAATTGTCTGACAGTGACTTCAGAGAAAAAAAACAAAATGAAGTAATAAAACACATGTGGCTGTAAAATTAAGATAAAAATAAACAGCACTTAAGAATGAATACAGATACTATTTAAATAAAATGTGACTTATCCCTTCAATGAGGATCTCCCTGCTGAAAGTAGTTTGATATTGAATTGTGTGTATATGTTTTTCAGATTAGCAATATTAGCAGACAAAATGACTATTAAGCTGAATAATCTTGACTGATTCTCTAAATCTTAAGTGCACCTAAGCAAAGGGTCAATCTCAACATATGACCTGCTTTTAACAGAAACTTGCTTATTTTCATTCATTCAGCCAGTCAATCAATCAGTCATTTAATCAATCAATCACTTCAGTAAGTCGGTTGTTCAAGAAGTCAATCAATCAATCAACTATTCAACCAGTCAACCTGTTAAGGGTCCTGATTACTCAAGCAAAAAGTCATCACAATTTTTTCTTAGAAAGATATTTTATAGAGAATTTATCTATTAATTTATCGATTAATTTATCGATTAATTTATCGATTAATTTATCGATTAATTTATCGATTAATTTATCACGTTTTCAGAGGTAAATTGCTCACAAGCATAAGTTTCAAGCGATGCTGTTTTTCTAAAGTGGTCAGGACCCTTAATAATTGAATCACAAAATCTGTAAGCCTGTCAGTCCTTCATTCAGTTTATCAAACAATCATTCATTCAATCATTCATTCAATCAATCACTCAATCACTCAATCAATCATTCAATTATTCAATCATTCAATTATTCAATCAATCAATCAATCAATCAATCAATCATTCAATCAGTCAACCATTCAATCAATGAATCATTCAATCAATCAATCATTCAATCAATCAATCAGGTTATTGGTAAAGGTTATTCTCACATCCACCTACATGTAGTTTGATAAATTGTATTCAACATTAAACTAATATTTATTAACTCAATAATAATTATTAATAATTAATTAATTTGAGAGTATTAAACACTGTCTCAGTGCTCTTACAAATAGTAATTTACAATTAGCAACAATAGCCTTGATTATAGGCTTTTTTATAATTATTTAATCAAACATTTTCTTTAATTTCTCACACATTCAGTAAATTTTTCCTCCCCCAGGTTTTTAGCTCTTTGATTCAAGGAAGTATTCTTCAAATCAGTAGACCTCTACAGAGCTTTTATAGATTAAGGTTCTACTTTATATATTTTTAAATTTTCTTTTCATCTCAAGATATTGTTAGTCTATAATTTCCAGCTGTCAGCCCAAGCACATACAGAATATGAGCAATTTATCAATTGAGAAATCTAAAAACATTCTTGTCTTTACTTAAAAGCATTTGCATAATGTTCGAAAATATAATAAATCATGTGTTTTTTTGTTAAACTTAAAAGCAGGTTGTCATGGCAATGTTAAGCCCTTACTCCAGCCTACAGAAGGTCCATTGCAGAAATAATTTCATTGTTTAATGCTAAAGTTATTACTGTTTACTCAACACTTATTAGATTACAAACAACACCAAGGCACATAAAATAATCAATACTTGACTATATATTCAATATCACATATATGCATAAAAAGCGTGGATAAAAAAGATTTAGAAATGAAGAGAAAATCTGACAAGAAATAAACACAAAAAGGAAACTAATACAACTAAGTTGATGCAAAAGATATAGAAAAAGAAAGAAAACACAGCAAAATGAAAATAAAATGGAAAAGTATATTTCTCAAAATGAAAAAAGGGCAAAAAAAACTAAAACATACAATAATGATAAATGGACAAATATATCCCAAGGAAAGAAATTACATCATTAACATTTATCATGTCCAACTGCCTGTAGTTCATTGCCCCAGGTCGTAATGTATGATTTTCAAATTCACACTGCCTTGATCTATGTGTCAAAACCTCAAAACACACCACAACCAAAGACCTTTTGTTTATTAGCTCAATTACTCACATCAATTATTTAATACACACACATACATTCAAAATACATTGGATTTCACACAACAATTGTATTGCATATCCTATCTGGCAAAATGTTGTTTTCCAATTTTGTAGAGTATGGAAATTGTACTTTGTTATCTATTTTTTGTATATTTTTTATATACAATTGACATTGAAGGCTTTGTAGAAAACAAATGCTTCCATTTAAAACACTTGATTTTTATCAGATGATTATACCACACAAATAAATTGCAATAAAATTTGATTTACAATAAACCAATTTTGAAAACAGAAAATATTTAACCACATACAAAAAAGGGCTGGCAGCACTTCAAATTACCTCTTTAAAATATCAAAGCATTGCTTTATAACTTAAAAGTATTTTGAAATTCTTCCATGTGTAATGCTTGCATACTGTAAAGTATTCCACCAGCCATATAGTGTTGTTTATTCATGAGAACCTTTCAGTCTTCTCAATTCTCAGAGCAACAAGCTAACAAAAATCGCAACTTTTTAAAATTCATTCCAATATATAAACAAACTGCTTAGAAATAAGAGATAATTTCCATACATATTTTTGCTGGTGGGGACAATTTCACACTTTTGAGGAAGTAATAATCGTTGAAATGATAATATTTTAAAATGTTACAGTCAATATTTCTGATTGTTTGCTAGGTGTCCCTATTATATCATATCCTCTCTGCAAATTTAACTCCAGCTGAGGATTGTTTCATTCAGGAAATAAGGAATTTTGGGGAACCACAAATAAAAAAAAGAGTGCTGGGAAAAAACATTTATTTTCAAAGATAAGTGTTTTAAGAAAAAGAAAAATTATCAAAATTGTAGTCTTGGTAAAGTAAGAAATCAAAGAAATCTTAAATTGGTATCAAAACTGAAGTTTTCAGCAATGTATCAAGAATAGTTTGCGAATTGTCAAAAAAAATATTTTTAGTAAAATGGAGTTGAAAGGCTTCGTTCTGCAAGTTTACCTCAAAACAAAAGCCTAATTAACTCACCAAAAATATTTTATTTCAAAAATCACGAAAAAAGACATAACTTTAAGATAAGAAGAAAAACGAGAAAAACTGTATTGCTGGTCGGTCACTCTTTCAAATTTCAGAAGCCATTAATCCTTGCTCTGTCATTTCAACATTTTTTGGTAGTTATATTTTATTTATCACAAATAGAATTTTCTTCAGAGTAAAAAATTTGTGCAGCAACTAAGCAGTTAAATTAAAGTAAATTAAATTAAGATTTCATCGCAAATTCAGATTGAAAAGTACATTTGACAGTGAAATATAATCTTAGCTGTTTGAAGATTCTTAAATTCGCTGTAGAATAAATCGCCATTTTTTTATACCACAACATTAGTATCTCTGACTACAGATAGTCGTCATTTCCTAAGCTGTGAAATTAGTTTAACTGTTTAGCTATACACAGATGGAAATTGCTCTAAGATCACCATCCAAAACACACACCATAGTAGCAAAAGTTCATTAGAGCAACTTCGCGATATGCCATTTTGTAAACATTTTGTTTGCAAATTACTCAATTACATTCAAAATCCTCGCAAAATGCTTGCAAACTAACCATTCAACTCCTTAGTTTTTCTTCTAAATATACATTTGTTGTGTGGAATTCTCAATAGCAAACTTTAAAGCTGACAGATACATTGCCAAAGACCATCCCAGCCCTCATGGCAATTCAGTCACTTGTCACAACCACATTTTCAGGTGTTCCAACAAATTCAGTTTTTTACAACGACAAACAATATTTCCCTTCAGCAGCATACATTCATATTATCAATCTACAGTTTAACTTACTGGTGCTTGTCTTCAGAGCGGTTTTTGAGAATTCCTTTTCGCATTTCAACTTTATCTGCATCTTCTTTCTCGCTGTTCGTCGCCATTTCTGTTGCCAGAACTATAACTGGTGCCTAGTCTTTTGCGGTACGTGAAGAATCGCACGGTTCACGAGAATGCTTTCGTGATTTTGATCGCAGGTTGGTGCGTATTCCTCGTTTCACACCTATATCTATTCTCAGTATCAACGCCCAATACTTCCTAAAATTACAATTAATTAAATTCAGAATTCGAATAAAGGAAAAGTAGTTGAAATTATTTCTTTGGTGATAATCTAGAGGTCTTAAATAATTTATTTTTTTCGTTTAATTTCGTCATCATTCGTGCGCTGAGTGCGTGCACGCAAGGTCAAATATATCAATAATGCATACACATTACATCATCATCAATTTATATCGGCGTTTTTTGATCGGCGAAAATGACGCTGTTTTATTTTATGGATTGACTTTATTTGTACCGCAATTTAGAGCATATTAGTTGAAACGAATCAGTACGCTAAATATAATTCGAACAATTATAAAGACCCTTTTGGACTTGATAACATGGTAACGGGAATTTGTCTAAAGGGGAAGAGTGCAGAAATATATTGAAAAGCATTGAAGAAATACAGCTAGGATGGAATAAGCTGTATTAAGATTTCTGCAAGGGGGAGGATAAATCACGTTAACTACACGTCTCTAATCCAAACCTCTTCTGCCTATAAATTGTATTTTATTGATGATCATTAACCGGCAGCAACGGGACGGACGTAAAAGAGTATTAAACTCCTGACCGCATGTCCTGATGATGCTGGTTACGGCCATCCGGCCAAGCTAGGCCTACACTAATACATGCAAATTCTGCTAACTACTAATCAACCTCATGCATGTAAAACCGGGTAGCATACTATTAATAAGTTAGAGATTGTAAAGCGCATTGAGACAGGTGAAATGCGCTATAAAAGCACTACATTACATCACATATTAAACTATCATCAATTTAGCTCGGCCCTTATTTTTCTGGATCGACGATTTTCAATTCCCCACTCACTTAATGAAATTTTCATTCAGGCTAACCGTTCGCTCACGTTCCGTTTGCATGCTGAAATGTTCTAATCACATTTAATGAATTGTATTTATACTGAATTTGATTGTTGAGCTCTGACTCAGTCCTCGCACAGCAGTAAGCAAAACATTTTAAATATGAATATATAGTGCCATATATACACACGTGCATGCGATATCGTACATAGTGCACGTGGAAATCAAGGCAAGTGGAGAGTAGACGTATTCTAGGGACTATTAGGGGCTGTTTATATGGAGTGAGACAGCCCGGTTCAGCAGTCAGCTGCTTTCTTTTGTGTTCAAGCTTTCATCGCGCTAAAGAAAGAAAGAAAGAAAGAAAGAAAGAAAGAAAGAAAGAAAGAAAGAAAGAAAGAAAGAAAGAAAGAAAGAAAGAAAGAAAGAGAGAAATGGAGGGAGAAATATAGAAAAAGAAAACGCTAAACTAAAGCCAATTCGGGCTGGCTCATTCCATTTAAATATATTCCATAACGGCTGGAAATGGAATATTCCTAATAAAGTAATATTTTTATATTTTGTTATTCATGAAAAAAATTACACAGACATCCATAATTTCGCTGGTTTTTGCAAAAGAGTTTTGCTAGGTTAAAAAAAAATATAAGGAATTTATGTGATTTCTTGCCGAGGCCCGAACCGCGGGTGTTTCTCTTTTAAAAAAAAGCCTCTGCCTGCCCCCTACCCTAAACATTTTATATGCATCTATACCACTCGACACAAACTAGTGAAGTAAAATTTCGAATTTATTTGAAAATAAAACAAAATACAATATAACAAGCATCAAAGTGAACACTCGGTGCTGTACAAAGTAAGATATTAAAGCTAGAAGTACAACCCTCATTTCTTTCTAACTCCACCGTTATTTCTGTTGTAGCTGTATAACGCTGCCTTAGCATTCCATTACATGTAAGGTGGCGAACACTAAGCCACTGTGGTTCTTATTTCTTTTTAAGCCCACGTTATTTCTGTTATAGCTTTATAACGCTGCCTAAGCATTCCATTACACGTACATATGCAAACACCAGGCCAGTGTGGCTCTTATTTTTTTCTGCCTCCACGTTCTTTCAGTTGCAGTTGTACAACACTGCTTGGTTTGACGTTGTAGTAGGCGAGTGAATTGGAATCCTTGATGAAAATACCCTAAAAACACAAAATAGTCTTTCAATCATGGAGATCGACATTAATGCAGAGAGTTGTAAAATATGCAGATAAGTTTTACACCATAAAACGAAGAAAGCCAAACTGACGTTTCGGACCTTAGTTCTTCGGAGTGATATGATGAAAAGGATTACTATAGCAGACACAAGTTGAGTGCGTCAATTACTAATGAAGATTATCTATGGTTATGACGTCAGGCAATGTTGATGATTCATGATGATGATGATGTCATCATTGACGTTAATGTTGTTAGAAGTGACAGTCATGTGATATTAGTAACAAATAGAAACGATTCCATACCCCAAGCTGTAGTTTCTGTTTCCCAGAAGGCATTCCAGTCACGTCGTGAATTTTCGCTTTAATAACAGACACCTACAAATTGTACAAAACAAAAAATCAGTATTACTGTAGAGTGCAAACAATATATCCCTGAAACACTAATTACTAAATAGTACAATATAGAGCTAATTAAACAAAAGAAAACAATAGAATTTGCATAAAATAGCACTATTTAGTATTACTAAAGTTTCACGGATTAATTGTTTGCACTCGAAGCTGAAATATTGTTTAGTCCTGTGTGTAGAGTGCACGCACTAAAAGTGTGCAACAGTTGTCACTATTTAGTAGTAAA
Source organism: Diadumene lineata (assembly GCA_918843875.1). Classification (NCBI taxonomy): domain Eukaryota; kingdom Metazoa; phylum Cnidaria; class Anthozoa; order Actiniaria; family Diadumenidae; genus Diadumene; species Diadumene lineata. Next base: position 13,253,821 of record OU974080.1, read on the forward strand.
TAGCACTAATTAAACAAAACAAAAAAATAGAATTAGCATGGAAGAGCACTATTTAGTGGTATTTATGTTGCACACTTTTAGTGCGTGCACTCTACTCTTCGTTGTACAGTGTACAGCTTACATTTTTACCACAACTGTTACATTAGAAACACGGACGCAGCTCACACAAGTTTAAGTGCAAGTCACCTATTATAATACAACAAAGAAATTGTCCTACCTGGTCAGCAAGTGGCAAGGTCAATTTAATTGATTTACCATCCAGTTTCCATTCGTTCTTATCTGGCATGTCAGGTACTTGGATTGTAAACGTCACAGGACTTGGATGAGTTCGCATAAATACTTCCTCTGGTATGAGATTGGCCTCTGATCCTTCAATTCTGCTCTTCTTTGCACTGGGTTCATCCATGTCGCGATCTCTCTTGTTTGAGGGGGGAGGAGGTGGCTGCATCCGTATAGGGGGTGGGATATTCATGAACTGTGGTGGGGGTGGGGGTGGTGGACGGCCTCCAGGTGGTGGAATGCCTAGAAAAATATGATAAAACACTGGTTAGTGATCGGTGTTTACTGAATATTTAGTAGTAAAACTAGAAGCCTAAACCAAATCAGGAAAATGTTGGAAACCCAGTCTTCACATTGATCCAACTACCTCTTATCTAATGACTAAGTTCTAAAGACCATGACCCTTTTTATTTATCAATGTTTTACATTTTGTTCTCTCAGTGGAAATTAACAAGAGTACTGATTTTAGTTTTGAACATAGCAATACTTCAAGTTTAGTGACAAACGCACTCTTATGCTAATATGTCAACTAGAAACACAATACCCTTTAAGAAGCTCTATTGAAATAACAGTCAAGCACTGGCTGGTTGGCGCATGAATGACAAAGACTTATGTCAGCTGAAGTATTGCTATAGCAACATAAATTACATACACAACACCAATATATATGTATACTTATAATATATACAAACTTGAAAAACATCCAACAACTCACCCATAAACTTTGGCGGTCCAGATGGTGGCATAGATGGAGGGGGAGGTGGTGGGGCATTCATCATCATACCCGGTGGGGGTGGAGGTAAGTTGACTGGTGTTGGCATAGATGGTGGTCGTACAGAGATAGGGGGAGGTCTCATGGTATTATCTCGTATAATATCAGCTACTGAAGAATGGGGTGCTTTGGGTCCTATCCTCTCATTTTCTTCCGAAGGACTGAAAAGGAAAAATAGAAAGACGATCAGTTTATTATTACTTATATAACTATTTATATTTATAAATAATAACATTTTATACGAACATATATGTTTAGATAGGAATTTTTTATACTTAACGCTTCATTTTATTGTATTCTATATATTGTATATATTTTTCTTAATTTTCTACTTTTTGTAAAGCGCTTTTGGACTGTCAGAAAAAAGCGCTATATAACTTTTTCATTATTATTGTTACTTGAATTTGTAATAGACTTCCATTCTCTTATCATCTTAGTAAATTGACTCTTAAATGACCAGTCTAAAATGATGACATTAGCCATGAAACCAGAGCCCTAAAGGATTATCTAGTTTTTGAGATGGATTGAAATAAAGACATTTTATACTCAGTAAAAGACTAAAATACATGCATTAGGAACCCTTTTCCACCAAACATTCTTTTTCAGTTGAGATGTCAATGCATCAATCTTCCCCCCACAAATCTTGTGTTGATTTGGTGTACAATCTCCTTTCCCACAATATTGATTATTGGCACTCACATGAGCCCTTTAGACTTGTGAATTGCTTCAATCTGTTGTTCAACAGTAATACCAGCTTGTGCACGTCGTGATGTAGCAGCCATTGATCCTGTATGTCCATCCCATGTAACCTTTTCTGGTTTCTTTTCTTCTTCTTCACCAATCTTTCTACCAATGCCAGTTTCTTCATCACCAGCACCGAAGATATCGGTACGTCTCTCGGCAAGATGTTTAAGACTACTTCCAATATCAACACCTAAAAACAAACAATAGTTGATAGAATACTTGACTTAGAATGAGTACACAGTTAAAATGTATGATTAATCAACCAATTAATTATTAATCAACAAAACAATCAGCCAATCATTCTGTCAATCAATCAACTTACAAAGTAGTCAACCAATAGTTCAATCAATCAATCAGTCAGTCAATAATTAACAAAGAAATCAACAATTATTAAATAAGTCAATCATTCAAGTAATCAACCATCCAAGCAACTGAACAAACCGCTTTTATTACCAACAAGTATTGATAACTAAAAATAGTTTGAAAATCAAAGCTATAAGAGATATTTCTATATAGAAGCATAGCTGCATTACACCTACCTTCAGCAAAGACCTCCTCCTGTGTTTTTTTATCACTCATTGCTCTATCTCTCTGTTCTTTCCAGCGTGGATCAAGTAGGTTGATCTTCATATGTTCCTCCATTTGTGATGCTGGGATACTTTCTCCAGTAATAGGCGAAATAAGGTATTTCTCAGGCATCAGAGGTGCAGGCTGGGCTTTGGGAGCTTTAGGATCGTAATCACGGCGAATTTGTGCATATGCTCCAGGTCCTGATGGGGGGAGGGGTGGGGGTTTAATGGCTGGTTCTGATGGTTTAGGTGGTTGTGGACCATCAACATCCATGTCCTGAAAATAAAATGTGAAATTCACTGTAAAAAAGCGTTTTATTATCCTACTTCACACACACTTTGTAAAAAAAATTCTTCAAACCGATATCATGAGTAGCATCATACAGCTTTTTCGAGAGCAGGGGTAATCACAATCTTTTTGAATTTTTAGTCATTTGTGTCCCAAACGTTTTCCAGGGGGATCAATAATAACGTGAACCAAAAGCTGACTTACTCTTGGTGGTGGCGGCAATGGTGGTTCATGGGATGGTTCATCTAATTCCATCTCTACATCCATATTCATATCGGCCTCCTCTGTTGCCCCAGGCTCACCCTTAAAAACAAAAACAAATTGCATTATTAGAGTATTATGAGCTAATGCGAGATAGGGTGTGACTTGATCTGAACTGGGTACTCAACCAAATCAAACGTGCTTCTCCTGTACATTTAATAAATCAATAAATGGACATATGAAAAAACAAATGGATGCATAAACACAATTGATTGTATGTGTACATTAGGCCCTGTTTGATTGAGGAAATATTGTTGCACAACTAAATGTTTCAGACTTGTTTCAGAAACATTTTTTGTTGTGGCAACAATTTTTTCACAGGTAGCTAACGGAGGCAACATTGTGATGCACTTCCAAGCAACAGTGCAGAAGGGCTTAACATGACTACATGTACGAATGAATCAATGACTGACAAAGCTGGCTAAATGAATGACTAATTCAGCTACTGGCTATATGAATGAATGAATGAATAAATGAATGAATAAATGAATGAATGAGTGAATGAAAAATGAATGGATGAATGAATGAATGAATGAATGAATGAATGAATGAATGAATGAATGAATGAATGAATGAATGAATGAATGAATGAATGAATGAATGAATGAATGAATGAATGAATGAATGAATGAATGAATGAATGAGTGTATGAATGTCTAACCTGAGCTACTGGTGAAATGAATGAATGAATGTCTAAATTCAGCAACTGGTTAAATGAATGAGTGGATGCATGAATGCTTGAGTTAACAGGCTAGTGCTTACCTTCATTTTTTCATATCGTTCTTGTGCCAAGATTCTTGCCCCTAACTGCTCTCTAGTTACAGGGGGTGGTAGAGAACCTGACAGAAAGTAGAACATTGTCACTATTTCCTCAACTATCAACAACAACTAATTACAGGGGGTGGTAGAGAACCTGATAGAAAGTAGAACATTGTCACTATTTCCTCAACTATCAACAACAACCAATTACAGGGGGTGGTAGAGAACCTGACAGAAAGTAGATCATTGTCACTATTTCCTCAACTATCAACAACAACTAATTACAGGGGGTGGTAGAGAACCTGACACAAAGTAGAACATTGTCACTATTTCCTCAACTATCAACAACAACTAATTACAGGGGGTGGTAGAGAACCTGACAGAAAGTAGAACATTGTCACTATTTCCTCAACTATCAACAACAACCAATTACAGGGGGTGGTAGAGAACCTGACAGAAAGTAGAACATTGTCACTATTTCCTCAACTATCAACAACAACTAATTACAGGGGGTGGTAGAGAACCTGACAGAAAGTAGAACATTGTCACTATTTCCTCAACTATCAGCAACAACTAATTACAGGGGGTGGTAGAGAACCTGATAGAAAGTAGAACATTGTCACTATTTCCTCAACTATCAACAACAACTAATTACAGGGGGTGGTAGAGAACCTGACAGAAAGTAGAACATTGTCACTATTTCCTCAACTATCAACAACAACTAATTACAGGGGGTGGTAGAGAACCTGATAGAAAGTAGAACATTGTCACTATTTCCTCAACTATCAACAACAACTAATTACAGGGGGTGGTAGAGAACCTGACAGAAAGTAGAACATTGTCACTATTTCCTCAACTATCAACAACAACTAATTACAGGGGGTGGTAGAGAACCTGACAGAAAGTAGAACATTGTCACTATTTCCTCAACTATCAACAACAACTAATTACAGGGGGTGGTAGAGAACCTGATAGAAAGTAGAACATTGTCACTATTTCCTCAACTATCAACAACAACTAATTACAGGGGGTGGTAGAGAACCTGACAGAAAGTAGAACATTGTCACTATTTCCTCAACTATCAACAACAACTAATTACAGGGGGTGGTAGAGAACCTGACAGAAAGTAGAACATTGTCACTATTTCCTCAACTATCAACAACAACCAATTTTTTCAAATGCTTGTTTATTATGTGAACACTGTAACAATGTAGGATCAAATTTGACTTTAAGAACTCAAAGGTTTCACAAGGCATAGCACGTTTCTGTTAAAGAATGATTACATCTTTTGAATAGTAAGTTTCAAAGATGTACATTAATAATGACATCATTTAATAATCATCACCTTTGTATTTTTTATCGTATATATACCCATTCTTTTTTTCCATTTTTCTCGTATTACTCCGACAAAGGATTAACGTCCAAAACGTCAGTTTTCGCTATCATTCAACGGTGTCTAATTTATCATCACATTTACAACTGTTTCTAATAAGACAACATACAGCCATACCATTAGAGTCATTTTGGGAAACAATACCACATTGTATTGTAGCATTTCAAAGACAACATTTGAATAATCCACAATAACAAAGTGGTATCGTAAACCATACAGCTTTTCAGGCCTTGAATTTGAAGGAAAGTCATTGTTCACATTGCCACAGACTGCAGCCAAATTCAAAAGAATAATTAGCATGCTATTGAGACTGTAGTGCAACTGGAAAGGTCTATTTATTTGAACAAGACTCTAATCAACCACCAACACAGTCGTGTGCCTTACCTCCTTCATTTTCTTTAAACTCTACAGTTTCCACTACTACAAAGTCATGCCAGTCGACAGATGCAAATGCTACACGTTCTTTCTCTTTCTCATCTTCAAGTTTCTGTTTCTCTCTCTCTTGCTGTTTCGTCCATTCAACTCTGTATTTGACTCGATCAAGAATCTAACAAAGAAAAAGCTGTTTTTAGAGTTTTTACCAGCCATTTTTAATAGAACATTTGAGTAATAGTAACAATCATACATTGTTCTTTTATATAATTGCAGTGAAACAGGGTTTTTTTTTACTAGAATTGTTTTAATTCAATGCCCTCTGACCGAGAATCAATTTACAAACTCTTCCAACTGTTTCATTACAAATGGCAATGCAGTCAAGACAGTAATTGTTCACTAGATATCATTCACCTACTAAGTTTTATTTTAAGCTAATACTTCTAAAATTAAAAACTATCAGGAGTAACCCTAACCCTAACTCACCTTGTGAGGATCGTTCACATCATTTCTAAGTTTACTTCTGATGTTACCAGGTGGAATGAGCACCTGAGAAAATATACAAACATTTCCAAGGCATAAAATATACACAATGACAAAGAAAACATACACTTATTTTCTGTTTAAAAAAACTTGAAAATGATGAATCCTGGATGTTGATTATTTGCATTTTAAACATTTCATCCAGGAATCTTTTTGACAAAGTGCACGCACTAAAAGTGTTCTATGTTATGCAAATTCTGTTTTTTTTTTTTTTTTTTTTTTTTTTAATTAGTGCTATTTACTACTAGATAGTGACAACTGTTGCACACATTATTTTAGTGTCTGCACTCTAATGTTGTATCAATCAATGAAACAGCTTTACCTTTGTGTACTGTTCAACAAGTTTGGTGAAATAATTAAAAAGACTGTGTTGAGGCCTCAAGAAATCAAACTGGTAATTCCTCTGCAATTATAAAAGACAAGATGATAAATTATTATGATCTACCAATTGAGACAATACTTCAACTAGATGGAAATTGATTTCAAACAAAAGACAACATTCAACATGAAATATCAAGTCATTTTCAAGCTCAAAATTTGGATTTTCAAGAATAACTTTTTTTGCATAATTTCAACCTATCATCAAATACATTTTGTTTGTTTTTGTTTTTTTGAAAAGAGGTTTAAATTGAGATATGGACCATAGTACATCAAGCTCAAGATCAAGTATTACATGCGTTTTCAGTATTATTTTTAATAATTGTCAAGTGCCTTGAAAAATTTATTGAAATTCCAGGCATTTTCAATAAGTGTATAACATCATAATCACCTGTTCTCTTGACATCAAATTGGACAAGAACTGCCTTCCATTTCTAGCTACAAACTGTGCTGTTAGTTTAACAATGTCGCTACAAAATATAGACAGAACAACATTATCAAAGATTAACAATAAATAGTTATAATATAAGAATAACATGAAGCATGATAATGATAAGCATTCATTCTTTGAATATAAAAATGTCATCATGTATGACAGAATAAGATGAAAAGTTTCAAGTGAACAAAAACTAATTTCCATTATTTTAAATAGAGTAAGTTTTCACAGTGTTGTACAAAGTCACAGCTCACTTTCAAAGACTTTGCATGATGGCATTACTGAACAATTATAAATCAACATGGGAATTCTAGTAGCAGCAAGCTTTGAAAAAGAGAAATATAACAGTAATTAGTGTACTAATAAGTGGGCAGGTATTCTATAATCTAGCTCATACTTACAGATCTAAAGCAGATATACTTGGTGGTTCAGCAATGAACTCAAAGTCTGGTGGTGGTTCTTTTGGAATGATGGATTCTGGGATAGTAATTTGCTGCTGCATCAAAGGTTTAGGCTAACAGACAAATAAAACAGCAATTAATTTAAAAATGATAGGATATTGAATAAAAGGACTGTGCATTGAAACTCAAGACAATCATCCAACTTGAATCATTGCAATTTTTTGTCTCTTATTAAGGTCAAAGCAAAGCTCCCCCGTCTGTACCAATGATTTCACATGAAAAAATAAGTTGCACAACAAAACTTCTGCTCCCAGGTTTTGCTCCCTCATATCAAACTGGTTTAAAATGAGCGAGCAAGCCCCAGAAGCAAAGCTGCTGCAGTGATGTGTTTCAGGAGCAAACTCCCTTGTGTGTACCAATCTTGTCCATAGATCCCAAATCTCAGCACAACATTTTTATTGGGTATACGCGAGTCAGTTTCTTGACCCTTGTGAATAACAGACTGGATTTTAATATGTCACACAGATTGGTTTCCTTATTATTGTTTATTAAATATACATTCCAAAAAAATTTAGACATTGTCCTGATTAGTTAAAACAGAGTTAAAGTACACATTGTAAATAAATCATAATATCTAATAGTAATAATTAGTGATACCTTTGGTGGAGCTGGAGCAGAGGGAAATGGCGTGATGGATGGTTCATTACCTGCACACACAAACACACAAAAAGAAACAACATAAAACTAATGAAAAATACACAAGCAACCACAATCGGTAGCTTTTTTAAATAAATAAGCAGACATATGGTCATCTATTACAAATATGCAAATATTTTGTAGATATTTACAGACTTTTAGTAGACAGATTCACCAGCTATTAGTAGCATAATAGCTGTAATCAACTAATGGCGATTTAAAAAGACAAACAAACATGAGCAACTCTGCAATGCTGTGTTATCTTTTCTTTTTGACCAGTAAAATATACTTTTTTGATAAAATTTGTTTTCAGCATAGTCTATATTTAACTTTTATGATTTCAGTCACCCCCCTTTCAAAATTCCTGGGTCTGCAGCTAGGGCATCTAAACATTACAAAACCAAAGTTATTTTTCTGATAATATTTATTTCAAAGTCCAGACTTAGCATTGAACCAATGACCTTGGATAAAACCATAGATATTTATATTAAGAGATGGAGTCATAGATAAGTAGGATGCAACAGTTTTTGCACCTTGTGCTGTTTCTATTAAATGTAACAATAAATCAAACCTTACCCTTTCCAATGGACTCTTTGAACTCTTTGACTTTATGTTGGAAATATGCATTGTAGGGGTCTCCATTATTCAAAAAGTTAAACTTGGGATTATTGATTTCATTCTGTCTAATTCTGGATTCAAATTCAGGACCTGAAGACATCAACAAAACAATATTGAGTATAGGTTGATTAAGGAGACCAAACTGCTCTTCTGTACTTACCATTTCTTGCCACAAAGTTTGCAGTCTTGTCAACGATATCTATTCAAAGTTGTTAAGATCCAACATGTATTGATATATTATCAAATTCTTATTTTAGATAAATAAAATATATAATAAACAGCGAAAAGAATGTTTTTAAACATTATAATCTTAAAATGCACCTTCTGAACATGAATTTCATATTTTCAGAATACTCTGAAAGATCCCTAGATATCGATATTTTTGTTTCAAGTCAACTTTCCTCAAATTAAGAAATTCAAGTTTGTGAGTATGTTGAAAGCTAAAATGTTGTTAGATTGTATTCAAACTAGCGTATTTGCGCTTTCGCGAAAGAAAGAACCAAATAAAACACATCGTAAGGTAGATCAATGTAACTCACAGTAAACTGAACATATTCTAGGTTTAAAGAACTTCAAATCAAGGACAATAAACAAAATCTTATTTCCACATGGTTGAGAATCGGATACTTCTGACCTCTGGAGGTGGATAAATAATGCCGATTGTCGGTTTAGAAACCTCCACTTCTTCCTTCTTCTCATTCTCTGCCATCATTACTGGTGGCATTGTGCTAATCTTGGTTGAATTTCAGCGCGATAGGTTTATGTACGATGATAAACTTGATGGTTTTAATAGGAAAACGTCTCAAGTTCGAAAACGTCCGACATTTTGTTTGACGCTTGCTAGGGATCATGGGATTTTTGGTCTCGCTTTCATGACTAGGCGCACAAGGCATTATGGTCTATCATTTTGGCTAGGTATATACTTCATGTAATGTTCATGTCACTAGCCTACATGTTTTAGAATTTCCTACGACTAGTTTTAGAACGTTTTGAACCTCACGACTGGTCGTACACTACAAATCGCACGCGACAAATCGTACCGTGTAAATCAGCCTTAACACTCTGTTACTCAAACCCAGAAATCGCTGAACAAAAACCCAAAAGTTAACACGAAAAAGTACTAACCGTACCGTACTTTTCTCAAATCTATATGCAATAGTATGACAAGTACCATGTATATATATCGGTGGGACATGACACCGGGGATAAACGATCGGGGATGCTCGTCGTATCTTTTAGGGGTAAAAATCAGCGATTTGGTCTCTTTAAGGATTTAAAATATGAGATTTGCCATGAATCCTCACTTTTTGGTATGTTTTAGGGGTTGAATAACACTGTGACTTTTGATTTGGGTATCTTTTAGATATGAAATATTTGCAAAGCCGCGCCCTTTTGAAAAATGTCCGGTATCATTTAGTGGCAATTTAAAAAAAATTCCAACGATCTCCGATCGTTTATTTCGGTAGTGCTTCGTATTATCATCAATCATAATCACTGTCATTCTTGCCGTTATCATCACCGTTATCACCGTCATTATCAAAGACATTATCATTATCATCATCACTATCATTATCATCGATCATCATTATCACCAGCGGGAAAAATGACTAGTTAGCCTCCCTACAAGGCTAAAGTAGTAAACAAACGTATAGATTTGAATACATGATAAAAAAATTATCCAATCTCACAATAAAATAAAAATTACGAAAATTGTCAAAAACTATACCTAAATTGCAACGTTTTTTATTTATTTCAATGTTTAGGACGATATCTAACTCATTTACTTGTTTTTAGTCTTATTTCTGTACGTTATCGGAGGAAAGCTTCATTTCCATACGAATAAGTCACGCATGCTATTTGTACGGTAGTATTTATATAAACCTTTTTCCAAACTAAAAGCCATGAAGATTCTATTCTGTTAAACATTTTCTAGAGACCTCTAACAATCTTTGAGACGATACCTAACTCATTTACCAGTTTTTTGGTCTTATTTGTGTAAGTTATCAGAGGAAAGCTTTCCTTCAGTACGAATAAGTCACGCACGCTATTCGTACTGCAGTATTAATATCAACTTTTTCCAAACTAAAAGGGATTAATAGTCTGTTCTGTTCAACATTTTCAGAAGACGTCTAACACTGTTTAGGACGGTATTTAACTTATTTGCCAGCTTTTTAGTCCTATATTATGTACGTTTTTCGATTAAAACTTCATTTCCGTACGAATAAATCACGCATGCTATTCGTACGGCACTCTGCAGTATTATAGTAAACCTTTTCCAAACTAGAAGCGATCAATATTCTGTTGTGTTCAACATTTCCTAGACTTCTTCAACACTGTTTAAGACAGTATTTCACTCATTTACCAGTTTTTTAGCCCTATATTAATTATGTACGTTTTCAGAAGAAAACTTCATTTGAGTACGAATAAAGTCACCTAAATTAAACTTTTTATAGGGCATTATTTATATAAACCTTTTTTATGCTAAAAGCCATGAACATTCTATTCTGTTAAACAATTTCTAGACACTTCTTACAATGTTTAATACGATACCTAACTCATTTACCAGTTTTTTAGCCTTATTTGTGTACATTTTCATAGGAAAACTTCATTTCCGTACGAATAAGTCACGCATGCTATTTGTACGGTTGTATTTATATAAACCTTTTTCCAAACTAAAAGCCATGAACTTTCTATTCTGTTAAACATTTTCTACAGACCTCTAACAATCTTTGAGACGATACCTAACTCATTTACCAGTTTTTTGGTCTTATTTGTGTAAGTTATCAGAGGAAAGCTTTCCTTCCGTACGAATAAGTCACGCACGCTATTCGTACGGCAGTATTAATATAAACTTTTTCCAAACTAAAAGGGATTAATATTCTGTTCTGTTCAACATTTTCAGAAGACGTCTAACACTGTTTAAGACGGTATTTAACTCATTTGTCAATTTTTTATTATGTAAGTTTTTCGAGGAAAACTTCATTTCCCTACGAATAAATCACGCATGCTATTCGTAAGGCACTCCGCAGTATTAATATAAACCTTTTCCAAACTAGAAGCGATCAATATTCTGTTGTGTTCAACATTTCCTAGACTTTTTTAACACTGTTTAAGGACGGTATTTAACTCATTGACCAGTTTTTTAGCACTATATTAATTATGTACGTTTTCAGAAGAAAACTTCATTTTAGTACGAATAAAGTCACCTAAATTAAACTTTTTATAGGGCATTATTTATATAAACCTTTTTTATGCTAAAAGCCATGAACATTCTATTCTGTTAAACAATTTCTAGACACTTCTTACAATGTTTAATACGATACCTAACTCATTTACCAGTTTTTTAGCCTTATCTGTGTACATTTTCATAGGAAAACTTCATTTCCGCACGAATAAGTCACGCATGCTATTTCTACGGTAGTATTTATATAAACCTTTTTCCAAACTAAAAGCCATGAAGTTTCTATTCTGTTAAACATTTTCTAGAGACCTCTAACAATCTTTGAGACGATACCTAACTCATTTACCATTTGGTCTTATTTGTGTAAGTTATCAGAGGAAAGGTTTCCTTCCGTACGAATAAGTCACGGACGCTATTCCTACGGCAGAATTAATATAAACTTTTTCCAAACTAAAAGGGATCAATAGTCTGTTCGGTTCAACCTTTTCAGAAGACGTCTAACACTGTTTAAGACGGTATTTAACTCATTTGCCAGCTTTTTAGTCCTATATTATGTACGTTTTTCGAGGAAAACTTCATTTCCGTACGAATAAATCACGCATGCTGTTCGTACGGCACTCCGCAGTATTAATATAAACCTTTTCCAAACTAGAAGCGATCAATATTCTGTTGTGTTCAACATTTCCTAGACTTTTTCAACGCTGTTTAAGACGGTATTTCACTCATTTACCAGTTTTTTAGCCCTATATTAATTATGTACGTTTTCAGAAGAAAACTTCATTTGAGTACGAATAAAGTCACCTAAATTAAACTTTTTATAGGGCATTATTTATATAAAACTTTTTTATGCTAAAAGCCATGAACATTCTATTCTGTTAAACAATTTCTAGACACTTCTTACAATGTTTAATACGATACCTAACTTATTTACCAGTTTTTTAGTCTTATTTGTGTACATTTTCATAGGGAAACTTCATTTCCGTACAAATAAGTCACGCATGCTATTTGTACGGTAGTATTTATATAAACCTTTTTCCAAACTAAAAGCCATGAAGTTTCTATTCTGTTCAACATTTTCTAGAGACCTCTAACAATCTTTGAGACGATACCTAACTCATTTACCAGTTTTTTGGTCTTATTTGTGTAAGTTATCAGAGGAAAGCTTTCCTTCCGTACGAATAAGTCACGCACGCTATTCGTACGGCAGTATTAATATAAACTTTTTCCAAACTAAAAGGGATTAATATTCTGTTCTGTTCAACATTTTCAGAAGACGTCTAACACTGTTTAAGACGGTATTTAACTCATTTGTCAGCTTTTCATTATGTACGTTTTTCGAGGAAAACTTCATTTCCGTACGAATAAATCACGCATGCTATTGGTACGGCACTCCGCAGTATTAATAATATAAAAATTAGGTAAACCTAATAGCGGAGCTCCGATTTAATGAAATGAATTATTTATTCAATTATTCATTCTTTCATTTGTTCATTCACTACGAATTATCAAATTCTTGATCAGTTTTTTTTTTTTTTTTTTTTTTTTTGCTGTTATTTTCTTTTCATGATCAAATAATGATATAATCAATTGAAATACACAAAGCTTTATGCATGCGACAACATTTTATTATACGCAAAAATGCGAAAAATATATTGTTATGCATGGTAAAAATAGCACTTGTCAATTAAAATTGATTGTCCAATGAGAAGTTAGAAAAGCACAAACATGGCTTCTTTGCGAGTTGTAAACAAATCCCCTCGCGCTTCTCGCTTTACGCTCTTTCACGTTTGAAAAAAAAAATGTTATAACAATCAACAAAAATTTCACTTTTCTGGTGAAATGTGTAATGAATTACTTATTGGTAATCTAGCTATCTAAAACGGTTGTGAATTTTTAATTATCAAATGTGAATACTGCGTAACTCGCTAAAAAATAGCTAGTACAATCACGAATTCATACAAGCGTTTTATTTTCAATAACAAATCAAAGATAACAAGAATCAAAATTAAAAAAAAACACACACACATAACGATGGATAAATATCTTACAAAAACTAGTAAATTTAATTATTGCAAAATGCTTTCAAGTGGATGGTAAAAAAAGAAATTCATTAAAGATCGTCAAAAAATGTAAACATACCGGTGCCACGTTTCTTGTCCTGTACTGTCACTTTTCCACTGAACTTTTTGTCCTCAGTTCTGTTTACAATAAGCTTGTTCAGGTTTTTAGAATTTTAAAAGTGGCCATCTGATTACAATAAGCTTGTTCATGTTTTCAGAATTTTAAAAGTGAAAAAAAAAAACATTTTCACCGCCTCTAAAAAGTTTACACAGTTCAACAGAACGGCCGGCGTAGTATGGCTCGCTCGAGTTGCTCGATCACACATTGTGCTAAATTTGCATTTCCATCCACTCCTGAACTGGCAGTTCTACTTTTATACATCGTGTATGAAAAGTTATTTTTTGTTTTGAATAGTTGATAAATCTGCATTGATCCTAAAGCTCTCCGTGTTCTGAATTGCCCGTAAAAAATTGATGAATGAACAGAGTGAAGTCATCTTCGTGATCGCGTGTTCATTTTGCTTTTCACCTCTTTTGAATATAATGGCCGCAAATGCACGTTTTTTATGAAATTTTGGTCGCCGTCGATTTTACTTCTAAGAGTAGATTAGTCGATGAGTAATGATTGGAAAACGCCACGAAGAATCCACAAACCCGAAGAATACAGCCTTGTCTACCAGCATCTTGCAAACTCGCCAAATAAACTCTTCCAGAAATTATAACTTGTAAAATCTCCATCTCTCCATCTTTGAATGGCTTTTAAGCACCAAAGAAAATCTTAACAGCTCTACAGGACTTCACATCAATTTTGACTAGTTAAAAACATCGGCACGGGACTTGTCAGTGTAAATATTTTGAAGCTTTTCTTCGTTGAATCGTAGTTCTTTTTCTTTTTGCAAATTCGGCGTACGCGTCTTTGTTTTTCTTTCTCAGTCAAAACTCTTTTAGCCGGCAGCTTAGCTTGACTATTTTTTGTTCTTTGTCCATTTTAGAAATACATTTGTAGAAAGTTTCAGTCAGTAAACTGTTTAAAATCGATTGTGAATTTTGATGTGTGGAGATCAGTAAATTTTGTCAAAGTTTTGGCGCCCACTAAAAATGGTCAGCGACCTCGCGCTTATGGGCACGGACGCCGGACGGAAGGACGTATTACGGTCGCGCGGGCTTCCTGTGTCTGTCGACGAAAACTCAGCTCGATGGTTTACCATATTTTCTTAATTATGGTGCTCCGCTTGCGCGGGCCTTCGGCCCGCGCGGAGCTCCGCTATAAACCTTTTCCAAACTAGAAGCGATCAATATTCTGTTGTGTTCAACATTTCCTAGACTTTTTCAACACTGTTTAAGACAGTATTTAACTCATTGACCAGTTTTTTAGCCCTATATTAATTATGTACGTTTTCAGAAGAAAACTTCATTTGAGTACGAATAAAGTCACCTAAATTAAACTTTTTATAGGGCATTATTTATATAAACCTTTTTTATGCTAAAAGCCATGAACATTCTTTTCTGTTAAACAATTTCTAGACACTTCTTACAATGTTTAATACGATACCTAACTCATTTACCAGTTTTTTAGCCTTATCTGTATACATTTTCATAGGAAAACTTCATTTCCGCACGAATAAGTCACGCATGCTATTTGTACGGTAGTATTTATATAAACCTTTTTCCAAACTAAAAGCCATGAAGTTTCTATTCTGTTCAACATTTTCTAGAGACCTCTAACAATCTTTGAGACGATACCTAACTCATTTACCAGTTTTTTGGTCTTATTTGTGTAAGTTATCAGAGGAAAGCTTTCCTTCCGTACGAATAAGTCACGCACGCTATTCGTACGGCAGAATTAATATAAACTTTTTCCAAACTAAAAGGCATTAATAGTCTGTTCGGTTCAACATTTTCAGAAGACGTCTAACACTGTTTAAGACGGTATTTAACTCATTTGCCAGCTTTTTAGTCCTATATTATGTACGTTTTTCGAGGAAAACTTCATTTCCGTACGAATAAATCACGCATGCTATTCGTACGGCACTCCGCAGTATTAATATAAACCTTTTCCAAACTAGAAGCGATCAATATTCTGTTGTGTTCAACATTTCCTAGACTTTTTCAACACTGTTTAAGACAGTATTTAACTCATTGACCAGTTTTTTAGCCCTATATTAATTATGTACGTTTTCAGAAGAAAACTTCATTTGAGTACGAATAAAGTCACCTAAATTAAACTTTTTATAGGGCATTATTTATATAAACCTTTTTTATGCTAAAAGCCATGAACATTCTATTCTGTTAAACAATTTCTAGACACTTCTTACAATGTTTAATACGATACCTAACTCATTTACCAGTTTTTTAGCCTTATCTGTGTACATTTTCATAGGAAAACTTCATTTCCGCACGAATAAGTCACGCATGCTATTTCTACGGTAGTATTTATATAAACCTTTTTCCAAACTAAAAGCCATGAAGTTTCTATTCTGTTCAACATTTTCTAGAGACCTCTAACAATCTTTGAGACGATACCTAACTCATTTACCAGTTTTTTGGTCTTATTTGTGTAAGTTATCAGAGGAAAGCTTTCCTTCCGTACGAATAAGTCACGCACGCTATTCGTACGGCAGAATTAATATAAACTTTTTCCAAACTAAAAGGCATTAATAGTCTGTTCGGTTCAACATTTTCAGAAGACGTCTAACACTGTTTAAGACGGTATTTAACTCATTTGCCAGCTTTTTAGTCCTATATTATGTACGTTTTTCGAGGAAAACTTCATTTCCGTACGAATAAATCACGCATGCTATTCGTACGGCACTCCGCAGTATTAATATAAACCTTTTCCAAACTAGAAGCGATCAATATTCTGTTGTGTTCAACATTTCCTAGACTTTTTCAACACTGTTTAAGACAGTATTTAACTCATTGACCAGTTTTTTAGCACTATATTAATTATGTACGTTTTCAGAAGAAAACTTCATTTTAGTACGAATAAAGTCACCTAAATTAAACTTTTTATAGGGCATTATTTATATAAACCTTTTTTATGCTAAAAGCCATGAACATTCTATTCTGTTAAACAATTTCTAGACACTTCTTACAATGTTTAATACGATACCTAACTCATTTACCAGTTTTTTAGCCTTATCTGTGTACATTTTCATAGGAAAACTTCATTTCCGCACGAATAAGTCACGCATGCTATTTCTACGGTAGTATTTATATAAACCTTTTTCCAAACTAAAAGCCATGAAGTTTCTATTCTGTTAAACATTTTCTAGAGACCTCTAACAATCTTTGAGACGATACCTAACTCATTTACCAGTTTTTTGGTCTTATTTGTGTAAGTTATCAGAGGAAAGCTTTCCTTCCGTACGAATAAGTCACGGACGCTATTCCTACGGCAGAATTAATATAAACTTTTTCCAAACTAAAAGGGATTAATAGTCTTTTCGGTTCAACCTTTTCAGAAGACCTCTAACACTGTTTAAGACGTTATTTAACTCATTTGCCAGCTTTTTAGTCCTATATTATGTACGTTTTTCGAGGAAAACTTCATTTCCGTACGAATAAATCACGCATGCTGTTCGTACGGCACTCCGCAGTATTAATATAAACCTTTTCCAAACTAGAAGCGATCAATATTCTGTTGTGTTCAACATTTCCTAGACTTTTTCAACACTGTTTAAGACGGTATTTCACTCATTTACCAGTTTTTTAGCCCTATATTAATTATGTACGTTTTCAGAAGAAAACTTCATTTGAGTACGAATAAAGTCACCTAAATTAAACTTTTTATAGGGCATTATTTATATAAAACTTTTTTATGCTAAAAGCCATGAACATTCTATTCTGTTAAACAATTTCTAGACACTTCTTACAATGTTTAATACGATACCTAACTTATTTACCAGTTTTTTAGTTTTATTTGTGTACATTTTCATAGGGAAACTTCATTTCCGTACAAATAAGTCACGCATGCTATTTGTACGGTAGTATTTATATAAACCTTTTTCCAAACTAAAAGCCATGAAGTTTCTATTCTGTTCAACATTTTCTAGAGACCTCTAACAATCTTTGAGACGATACCTAACTCATTTACCAGTTTTTTGGTCTTATTTGTGTAAGTTATCAGAGGAAAGCTTTCCTTCCGTACGAATAAGTCACGCACGCTATTCGTACGGCAGTATTAATATAAACTTTTTCCAAACTAAAAGTGATGAATATTCTGTTCTGTTCAACGTTTTCAGAAAACGTCTAACACTGTTTAAGACGGTATTTAACTCATTTGTCAGCTTTTTATTATGTACGTTTTTCGAGGAAAACTTCATTTCCGTACGAATAAATCACGCATGCTGTTCGTACGGCACTCCGCAGTATTAATATAAACCTTTTCCAAACTAGAAGCGATCAATATTCTGTTGTGTTCAACATTTCCTAGACTTTTTCAACACTGTTTAAGACGGTATTTCACTCATTTACCAGTTTTTTAGCCCTATATTAATTATGTACGTTTTCAGAAGAAAACTTCATTTGAGTACGAATAAAGTCACCTAAATTAAACTTTTTATAGCGCATTATTTATATAAACCTTTTTTAAGCTAAAAGCCATGAACATTCTATTCTGTTAAACAATTTCTAGACACTTCTTACAATGTTTAATACGATACCTAACTTATTTACCAGTTTTTTAGCCTTATTTGTGTGCATTTTCATAGGAAAACTTCATTTCCGTACAAATAAGTCACGCATGCTATTTGTACGGTAGTATTTATATAAACCTTTTTCCAAACTAAAAGGCATGAAGTTTCTATTCTGTTTAACATTTTCTAGAGACCTCTAACAATCTTTGAGACGATACCTAACTCATTTACCATTTGGTCTTATTTGTGTAAGTTATCAGAGGAAAGCTTTCCTTCCGTACGAATAAGTCACGCACGCTATTCGTACGGCAGTATTAATATAAACTTTTTCCAAACTAAAAGGGATTAATAGTCTGTTCTGTTCAACATTTTCAGAAAACGTCTAACACTGTTTAAGACGGTATTTAACTCATTTGCCAGCTTTTTAGTCCTATATTATGTACGTTTTTCGAGGAAAACTTCATTTCCGTACGAATAAATCACGCATGCTATTCGTACGGCACTCCGCAGTATTAATATAAACCTTTTCCAAACTAGAAGCGATCAATATTCTGTTGTGTTCAACATTTCCTAGACTTTTTCAACACTGTTTAAGACGGTATTTCACTCATTTACCAGTTTTTTAGCCGTATATTAATTATGTACGTTTTCAGAAGAAAACTTCATATGAGTACGAATAAAGTCACCTAAATTAAACTTTTTATAGGGCATTATTTATATAGACCTTTTTTTTGCTAAAAGCCATGAACATTCTATTCTGTTAAACAATTTCTAGACACTTCTTACAATGTTTAATACGATACCTAACTCATTTACCAGTTTTTTAGTCTTATCTGTGTACATTTTCATAGGAAAACTTCATTTCCGTACAAATAAGTCACGCATGCTATTTGTACGGTAGTATTTATATAAACCTTTTTCCAAACTAAAAACCATGAAGTTTCTATTCTGTTCAACATTTTCTAGAGACCTCTAACAATCTTTGAGACGATACCTAACTCATTTACCAGTTTTTTGGTCTTATTTGTGTAAGTTATCAGAGGAAAGCTTTCCTTCCGTACGAATAAGTCACGCACGCTATTCGTACGGCAGTATTAATATAAACTTTTTCCAAACTAAAAGTGATTAATATTCTGTTCTGTTCAACGTTTTCAGAAAACGTCTAACACTGTTTAAGACGGTATTTAACTCATTTGTCAGCTTTTTAGTCCTATATTATGTACGTTTTTCGAGGAAAACTTCATTTCCGTACGAATAAATCACGCATGCTATTCGTACGGCACTCCGAAGTATTAATATAAACCTTTTCCAAACTAGAAGCGATCAATATTCTGTTGTGTTCAACATTTCCTAGACTTTTTTAACACTGTTTAAGGACGGTATTTAACTCATTTACCAGTTTTTTTAGCCCTATATTAATTATGTACGTTTTCAGAAGAAAACTTCATTTGAGTACGAATAAAGTCACCTAAATTAAACTTTTTATAGGGCATTATTTATATAAAACTTTTTTATGCTAAAAGCCATGAACATTCTATTCTGTTAAACAATTTCTAGACACTTCTTACAATGTTTAATACGATACCTAACTCATTTACCAGTTTTTTAGCCTTATCTGTGTACATTTTCATAGGAAAACTTCATTTCCGCACGAATAAGTCACGCATGCTATTTCTACGGTAGTATTTATATAAACCTTTTTCCAAACTAAAAGCCATGAAGTTTCTATTCTGTTCAACATTTTCTAGAGACCTCTAACAATCTTTGAGACGATACCTAACTCATTTACCAGTTTTTTGGTCTTATTTGTGTAAGTTATCAGAGGAAAGCTTTCCTTCCGTACGAATAAGTCACGCACGCTATTCGTACGGCAGAATTAATATAAACTTTTTCCAAACTAAAAGGCATTAATAGTCTGTTCGGTTCAACATTTTCAGAAGACGTCTAACACTGTTTAAGACGGTATTTAACTCATTTGCCAGCTTTTTAGTCCTATATTATGTACGTTTTTCGAGGAAAACTTCATTTCCGTACGAATAAATCACGCATGCTATTCGTACGGCACTCCGCAGTATTAATATAAACCTTTTCCAAACTAGAAGCGATCAATATTCTGTTGTGTTCAACATTTCCTAGACCTTTTCAACACTGTTTAAGACAGTATTTAACTCATTGACCAGTTTTTTAGCACTATATTAATTATGTACGTTTTCAGAAGAAAACTTCATTTTAGTACGAATAAAGTCACCTAAATTAAACTTTTTATAGGGCATTATTTATATAAACCTTTTTTATGCTAAAAGCCATGAACATTCTATTCTGTTAAACAATTTCTAGACACTTCTTACAATGTTTAATACGATACCTAACTCATTTACCAGTTTTTTAGCCTTATCTGTGTACATTTTCATAGGAAAACTTCATTTCCGCACGAATAAGTCACGCATGCTATTTCTACGGTAGTATTTATATAAACCTTTTTCCAAACTAAAAGCCATGAAGTTTCTATTCTGTTCAACATTTTCTAGAGACCTCTAACAATCTTTGAGACGATACCTAACTCATTTACCAGTTTTTTGGTCTTATTTGTGTAAGTTATCAGAGGAAAGCTTTCCTTCCGTACGAATAAGTCACGGACGCTATTCCTACGGCAGAATTAATATAAACTTTTTCCAAACTAAAAGGGATTAATAGTCTGTTCGGTTCAACCTTTTCAGAAGACCTCTAACACTGTTTAAGACGGTATTTAACTCATTTGCCAGCTTTTTAGTCCTATATTATGTACGTTTTTCGAGGAAAACTTCATTTCCGTACGAATAAATCACGCATGCTGTTCGTACGGCACTCCGCAGTATTAATATAAACCTTTTCCAAACTAGAAGCGATCAATATTCTGTTGTGTTCAACATTTCCTAGACTTTTTCAACACTGTTTAAGACGGTATTTCACTCATTTACCAGTTTTTTAGCCCTATATTAATTATGTACGTTTTCAGAAGAAAACTTCATTTGAGTACGAATAAAGTCACCTAAATTAAACTTTTTATAGGGCATTATTTATATAAAACTTTTTTATGCTAAAAGCCATGAACATTCTATTCTGTTAAACAATTTCTAGACACTTCTTACAATGTTTAATACGATACCTAACTTATTTACCAGTTTTTTAGTCTTATTTGTGTACATTTTCATAGGGAAACTTCATTTCCGTACAAATAAGTCACGCATGCTATTTGTACGGTAGTATTTATATAAACCTTTTTCCAAACTAAAAGCCATGAAGTTTCTATTCTGTTCAACATTTTCTAGAGACCTCTAACAATCTTTGAGACGATACCTAACTCATTTACCAGTTTTTTGGTCTTATTTGTGTAAGTTATCAGAGGAAAGCTTTCCTTCCGTACGAATAAGTCACGCACGCTATTCGTACGGCAGTATTAATATAAACTTTTTCCAAACTAAAAGTGATTAATATTCTGTTCTGTTCAACGTTTTCAAAAAACGTCTAACACTGTTTAAGACGGTATTTAACTCATTTGTTAGCTTTTTATTATGTACGTTTTTCGAGGAAAACTTCATTTCCGTACGAATAAATCACGCAGGCTGTTCGTACGGCACTCCGCAGTATTAATATAAACCTTTTCCAAACTAGAAGCGATCAATATTCTGTTGTGTTCAACATTTCCTAGACTTTTTCAACACTGTTTAAGACGGTATTTCACTCATTTACCAGTTTTTTAGCCCTATATTAATTATGTACGTTTTCAGAAGAAAACTTCATTTGAGTACGAATAAAGTCACCTAAATTAAACTTTTTATAGTGCATTATTTATATAAACCTTTTTTAAGCTAAAAGCCATGAACATTCTATTCTGTTAAACAATTTCTAGACACTTCTTACAATGTTTAATACGATACCTAACTTATTTACCAGTTTTTTAGCCTTATTTGTGTGCATTTTCATAGGAAAACTTCATTTCCGTACAAATAAGTCACGCATGCTATTTGTACGGTAGTATTTATATAAACCTTTTTCCAAACTAAAAGGCATGAAGTTTCTATTCTGTTTAACATTTTCTAGAGACCTCTAACAATCTTTGAGACGATACCTAACTCATTTACCATTTGGTCTTATTTGTGTAAGTTATCAGAGGAAAGCTTTCCTTCCGTACGAATAAGTCACGCACGCTATTCGTACGGCAGTATTAATATAAACCTTTTTCCAAACTAAAAGCCATGAAGTTTCTATTCTGTTAAACATTTTCTAGAGACCTCTAACAATCTTTGAGACGATACCTAACTCATTTACCAGTTTTTTGGTCTTATTTGTGTAAGTTATCAGAGGAAAGCTTTCCTTCCGTACGAATAAGTCACGGACGCTATTGCTACGGCAGAATTAATATAAACTTTTTCCAAACTAAAACGGATTAATAGTCTTTTCGGTTCAACCTTTTCAGAAGACCTCTAACACTGTTTAAGACGTTATTTAACTCATTTGCCAGCTTTTTAGTCCTATATTATGTACGTTTTTCGAGGAAAACTTCATTTCCGTACGAATAAATCACGCATGCTGTTCGTACGGCACTCCGCAGTATTAATATAAACCTTTTCCAAACTAGAAGCGATCAATATTCTGTTGTGTTCAACATTTCCTAGACTTTTTCAACACTGTTTAAGACGGTATTTCACTCATTTACCAGTTTTTTAGCCCTATATTAATTATGTACGTTTTCAGAAGAAAACTTCATATGAGTACGAATAAAGTCACCTAACTTAAACTTTTTATAGGGCATTATTTATATAAAACTTTTTTATGCTAAAAGCCATGAACATTCTATTCTGTTAAACAATTTCTAGACACTTCTTACAATGTTTAATACGATACCTAACTCATTTACCAGTTTTTTAGCCTTATCTGTGTACATTTTCATAGGAAAACTTCATTTCCGCACGAATAAGTCACGCATGCTATTTCTACGGTAGTATTTATATAAACCTTTTTCCAAACTAAAAGCCATGAAGTTTCTATTCTGTTCAACATTTTCTAGAGACCTCTAACAATCTTTGAGACGATACCTAACTCATTTACCAGTTTTTTGGTCTTATTTGTGTAAGTTATCAGAGGAAAGCTTTCCTTCCGTACGAATAAGTCACGCACGCTATTCGTACGGCAGAATTAATATAAACTTTTTCCAAACTAAAAGGCATTAATAGTCTGTTCGGTTCAACATTTTCAGAAGACGTCTAACACTGTTTAAGACGGTATTTAACTCATTTGCCAGCTTTTTAGTCCTATATTATGTACGTTTTTCGAGGAAAACTTCATTTCCGTACGAATAAATCACGCATGCTATTCGTACGGCACTCCGCAGTATTAATATAAACCTTTTCCAAACTAAAAGCGATCAATATTCTGTTGTGTTCAACATTTCCTAGACCTTTTCAACACTGTTTAAGACAGTATTTAACTCATTGACCAGTTTTTTAGCACTATATTAATTATGTACGTTTTCAGAAGAAAACTTCATTTTAGTACGAATAAAGTCACCTAAATTAAACTTTTTATAGGGCATTATTTATATAAACCTTTTTTATGCTAAAAGCCATGAACATTCTATTCTGTTAAACAATTTCTAGACACTTCTTACAATGTTTAATACGATACCTAACTCATTTACCAGTTTTTTAGCCTTATCTGTGTACATTTTCATAGGAAAACTTCATTTCCGCACGAATAAGTCACGCATGCTATTTGTACGGTAGTATTTATATAAACCTTTTTCCAAACTAAAAGCCATGAAGTTTCTATTCTGTTCAACATTTTCTAGAGACCTCTAACAATCTTTGAGACGATACCTAACTCATTTACCAGTTTTTTGGTCTTATTTGTGTAAGTTATCAGAGGAAAGCTTTCCTTCCGTACGAATAAGTCACGGACGCTATTCCTACGGCAGAATTAATATAAACTTTTTCCAAACTAAAAGGGATTAATAGTCTGTTCGGTTCAACCTTTTCAGAAGACCTCTAACACTGTTTAAGACGGTATTTAACTCATTTGCCAGCTTTTTAGTCCTATATTATGTACGTTTTTCGAGGAAAACTTCATTTCCGTACGAATAAATCACGCATGCTGTTCGTACGGCACTCCGCAGTATTAATATAAACCTTTTCCAAACTAGAAGCGATCAATATTCTGTTGTGTTCAACATTTCCTAGACTTTTTCAACACTGTTTAAGACGGTATTTCACTCATTTACCAGTTTTTTAGCCATATATTAATTATGTACGTTTTCAGAAGAAAACTTCATTTGAGTACGAATAAAGTCACCTAAATTAAACTTTTTATAGGGCATTATTTATATAAAACTTTTTTATGCTAAAAGCCATGAACATTCTATTCTGTTAAACAATTTCTAGACACTTCTTACAATGTTTAATACGATACCTAACTTATTTACCAGTTTTTTAGTCTTATTTGTGTACATTTTCATAGGGAAACTTCATTTCCGTACAAATAAGTCACGCATGCTATTTGTACGGTAGTATTTATATAAACCTTTTTCCAAACTAAAAGCCATGAAGTTTCTATTCTGTTCAACATTTTCTAGAGACCTCTAACAATCTTTGAGACGATACCTAACTCATTTACCAGTTTTTTGGTCTTATTTGTGTAAGTTATCAGAGGAAAGCTTTCCTTCCGTACGAATAAGTCACGCACGCTATTCGTACGGCAGTATTAATATAAACTTTTTCCAAACTAAAAGTGATTAATATTCTGTTCTGTTCAACGTTTTCAAAAAACGTCTAACACTGTTTAAGACGGTATTTAACTCATTTGTCAGCTTTTTATTATGTACGTTTTTCGAGGAAAACTTCATTTCCGTACGAATAAATCACGCATGCTGTTCGTACGGCACTCCGCAGTATTAATATAAACCTTTTCCAAACTAGAAGCGATCAATATTCTGTTGTGTTCAACATTTCCTAGACTTTTTCAACACTGTTTAAGACGGTATTTCACTCATTTACCAGTTTTTTAGCCCTATATTAATTATGTACGTTTTCAGAAGAAAACTTCATTTGAGTACGAATAAAGTCACCTAAATTAAACTTTTTATAGTGCATTATTTATATAAACCTTTTTTAAGCTAAAAGCCATGAACATTCTATTCTGTTAAACAATTTCTAGACACTTCTTACAATGTTTAATACGATACCTAACTTATTTACCAGTTTTTTAGCCTTATTTGTGTGCATTTTCATAGGAAAACTTCATTTCCGTACAAATAAGTCACGCATGCTATTTGTACGGTAGTATTTATATAAACCTTTTTCCAAACTAAAAGGCATGAAGTTTCTATTCTGTTTAACATTTTCTAGAGACCTCTAACAATCTTTGAGACGATACCTAACTCATTTACCATTTGGTCTTATTTGTGTAAGTTATCAGAGGAAAGCTTTCCTTCCGTACGAATAAGTCACGCACGCTATTCGTACGGCAGTATTAATATAAACCTTTTTCCAAACTAAAAGCCATGAAGTTTCTATTCTGTTAAACATTTTCTAGAGACCTCTAACAATCTTTGAGACGATACCTAACTCATTTACCAGTTTTTTGGTCTTATTTGTGTAAGTTATCAGAGGAAAGCTTTCCTACCGTACGAATAAGTCACGGACGCTATTGCTACGGCAGAATTAATATAAACTTTTTCCAAACTAAAACGGATTAATAGTCTTTTCGGTTCAACCTTTTCAGAAGACCTCTAACACTGTTTAAGACGTTATTTAACTCATTTGCCAGCTTTTTAGTCCTATATTATGTACGTTTTTCGAGGAAAACTTCATTTCCGTACGAATAAATCACGCATGCTGTTCGTACGGCACTCCGCAGTATTAATATAAACCTTTTCCAAACTAGAAGCGATCAATATTCTGTTGTGTTCAACATTTCCTAGACTTTTTCAACACTGTTTAAGACGGTATTTCACTCATTTGCCAGTTTTTTAGCCATATATTAATTATGTACGTTTTCAGAAGAAAACTTCATTTGAGTACGAATAAAGTCACCTAAATTAAACTTTTTATAGGGCATTATTTATATAAAACTTTTTTATGCTAAAAGCCATGAACATTCTATTCTGTTAAACAATTTCTAGACACTTCTTACAATGTTTAATACGATACCTAACTTATTTACCAGTTTTTTAGTCTTATTTGTGTACATTTTCATAGGGAAACTTCATTTCCGTACAAATAAGTCACGCATGCTATTTGTACGGTAGTATTTATATAAACCTTTTTCCAAACTAAAAGCCATGAAGTTTCTATTCTGTTCAACATTTTCTAGAGACCTCTAACAATCTTTGAGACGATACCTAACTCATTTACCAGTTTTTTGGTCTTATTTGTGTAAGTTATCAGAGGAAAGCTTTCCTTCCGTACGAATAAGTCACGCACGCTATTCGTACGGCAGTATTAATATAAACTTTTTCCAAACTAAAAGTGATTAATATTCTGTTCTGTTCAACGTTTTCAAAAAACGTCTAACACTGTTTAAGACGGTATTTAACTCATTTGTCAGCTTTTTATTATGTACGTTTTTCGAGGAAAACTTCATTTCCGTACGAATAAATCACGCATGCTGTTCGTACGGCACTCCGCAGTATTAATATAAACCTTTTCCAAACTAGAAGCGATCAATATTCTGTTGTGTTCAACATTTCCTAGACTTTTTCAACACTGTTTAAGACGGTATTTCACTCATTTACCAGTTTTTTAGCCCTATATTAATTATGTACGTTTTCAGAAGAAAACTTCATTTGAGTACGAATAAAGTCACCTAAATTAAACTTTTTATAGTGCATTATTTATATAAACCTTTTTTAAGCTAAAAGCCATGAACATTCTATTCTGTTAAACAATTTCTAGACACTTCTTACAATGTTTAATACGATACCTAACTTATTTACCAGTTTTTTAGCCTTATTTGTGTGCATTTTCATAGGAAAACTTCATTTCCGTACAAATAAGTCACGCATGCTATTTGTACGGTAGTATTTATATAAACCTTTTTCCAAACTAAAAGGCATGAAGTTTCTATTCTGTTTAACATTTTCTAGAGACCTCTAACAATCTTTGAGACGATACCTAACTCATTTACCATTTGGTCTTATTTGTGTAAGTTATCAGAGGAAAGCTTTCCTACCGTACGAATAAGTCACGGACGCTATTGCTACGGCAGAATTAATATAAACTTTTTCCAAACTAAAACGGATTAATAGTCTTTTCGGTTCAACCTTTTCAGAAGACCTCTAACACTGTTTAAGACGTTATTTAACTCATTTGCCAGCTTTTTAGTCCTATATTATGTACGTTTTTCGAGGAAATCTTCATTTCCGTACGAATAAATCACGCATGCTGTTCGTACGGCACTCCGCAGTATTAATATAAACCTTTTCCAAACTAGAAGCGATCAATATTCTGTTGTGTTCAACATTTCCTAGACTTTTTCAACACTGTTTAAGACGGTATTTCACTCATTTACCAGTTTTTTAGCCCTATATTAATTATGTACGTTTTCAGAAGAAAACTTCATTTTAGTACGAATAAAGTCACCTAAATTAAACTTTTTATAGGGTATTATTTATATAAAACTTTTTTATGCTAAAAGCCATGAACATTCTATTCTGTTAAACAATTTCTAGACACTTCTTACAATGTTTAATACGATACCTAACTCATTTACCAGTTTTTTAGCCTTATCTGTGTACATTTTCATAGGAAAACTTTATTTCCGCACGAATAAGTCACGCATGCTATTTCTACGGTAGTATTTATATAAACCTTTTTCCAAACTAAAAGCCATGAAGTTTCTATTCTGTTCAACATTTTCTAGAGACCTCTAACAATCTTTGAGACGATACCTAACTCATTTACCAGTTTTTTGGTCTTATTTGTGTAAGTTATCAGAGGAAAGCTTTCCTTCCGTACGAATAAGTCACGCACGCTATTCGTACGGCAGAATTAATATAAACTTTTTCCAAACTAAAAGGCATTAATAGTCTGTTCGGTTCAACATTTTCAGAAGACGTCTAACACTGTTTAAGACGGTATTTAACTCATTTGCCAGCTTTTTAGTCCTATATTATGTACGTTTTTCGAGGAAAACTTCATTTCCGTACGAATAAATCACGCATGCTATTCGTACGGCACTCCGCAGTATTAATATAAACCTTTTCCAAACTAAAAGCGATCAATATTCTGTTGTGTTCAACATTTCCTAGACCTTTTCAACACTGTTTAAGACAGTATTTAACTCATTGACCAGTTTTTTAGCACTATATTAATTATGTACGTTTTCAGAAGAAAACTTCATTTTAGTACGAATAAAGTCACCTAAATTAAACTTTTTATAGGGCATTATTTATATAAACCTTTTTTATGCTAAAAGCCATGAACATTCTATTCTGTTAAACAATTTCTAGACACTTCTTACAATGTTTAATACGATACCTAACTCATTTACCAGTTTTTTAGCCTTATCTGTGTACATTTTCATAGGAAAACTTCATTTCCGCACGAATAAGTCACGCATGCTATTTCTACGGTAGTATTTATATAAACCTTTTTCCAAACTAAAAGCCATGAAGTTTCTATTCTGTTAAACATTTTCTAGAGACCTCTAACAATCTTTGAGACGATACCTAACTCATTTACCAGTTTTTTGGTCTTATTTGTGTAAGTTATCAGAGGAAAGCTTTCCTTCCGTACGAATAAGTCACGGACGCTATTCCTACGGCAGAATTAATATAAACTTTTTCCAAACTAAAAGGGATTAATAGTCTGTTCGGTTCAACCTTTTCAGAAGACCTCTAACACTGTTTAAGACGTTATTTAACTCATTTGCCAGCTTTTTAGTCCTATATTATGTACGTTTTTCGAGGAAAACTTCATTTCCGTACGAATAAATCACGCATGCTGTTCGTACGGCACTCCGCAGTATTAATATAAACCTTTTCCAAACTAGAAGCGATCAATATTCTGTTGTGTTCAACATTTCCTAGACTTTTTCAACACTGTTTAAGACGGTATTTCACTCATTTACCAGTTTTTTAGCCCTATATTAATTATGTACGTTTTCAGAAGAAAACTTCATTTGAGTACGAATAAAGTCACCTAAATTAAACTTTTTATAGGGCATTATTTATATAAAACTTTTTTATGCTAAAAGCCATGAACATTCTATTCTGTTAAACAATTTCTAGACACTTCTTACAATGTTTAATACGATACCTAACTTATTTACCAGTTTTTTAGTCTTATTTGTGTACATTTTCATAGGGAAACTTCATTTCCGTACAAATAAGTCACGCATGCTATTTGTACGGTAGTATTTATATAAACCTTTTTCCAAACTAAAAGCCATGAAGTTTCTATTCTGTTCAACATTTTCTAGAGACCTCTAACAATCTTTGAGACGATACCTAACTCATTTACCAGTTTTTTGGTCTTATTTGTGTAAGTTATCAGAGGAAAGCTTTCCTTCCGTACGAATAAGTCACGCACGCTATTCGTACGGCAGTATTAATATAAACTTTTTCCAAACTAAAAGTGATTAATATTCTGTTCTGTTCAACGTTTTCAGAAAACGTCTAACACTGTTTAAGTAATGTATAAAGAACGAAAGAGAGTGTTTTATCGGCTGATAAAGATTCGAGCCGAAGGCGAGAATCTTTAGCGCCGATAAAACACTCTCTTGAGTTCTTTATACTACTTATCAAACTGTTATAATTCATAATTCATACAGTTTTAGAATCTGAAAAAGCAAAATCTTATTTTATCGTTTTTAGTAAGGTCATAAATGCAATTAGTTGTAGCCGAACTTTCAAACAATACCTCATTATTATATTTGTGTCAGTATCTGTAAAGAATTTAAAAGATGAAACAATAAATCAAAGTTTGAATGTGTTTCATTCATTAGATACAATAGGTAGCTAGCATGGTTATGTAAATATATGAATCGAAATTAAAACTATCAAGGGAATTCAGTCTAATTAAATATTCACAATACCGAAAGCTCAGTTTGTTGAAGCTTTTTAAGAATAAGAGACTGTTGTTAAAGCTAAAAAGCTAAGAGACTCAAAGTTAAAGAAATCTCTATATGATAAAATGAGACGACGTTTCAGAAAACCTAAGTCGACAAGTGAAGAAGCAGCGTGTCTGAGCTCAAGTATTCCGAAGAATACGAAATACGTAACGAAATGGGCGGTGAAAGTTTAATCACAGCTTCCAAAACAAGTAGTGAACCTGAATTCGGTAAAGCTAGTAATATCGTGTTTAATAACTGCACATTTAGTAATGTTACATTTAATTCTAAATAAGTAAGTATAATAATTAACTAATGTAATAGTAACTCAGTACTTTTTTCTATAGCATGTATGCATAGTTGAAAATTAAAAAAATATTTTGTCTTGCCTTTGTTGCTAGCAGCTTTTGATAAAGCATTAATGAATAAATCATTAGGTCTTTATCAAAAATGAAAAAATGATAAAGCATTAATGTTTTATTCATTAATGCTTTATCAGCCCCGCACTCCCCTGAAAATATTCAAAGCCGCCCCCGACTTCTAGTTTGCTGTATCTTTACCTGGCACTAAAGATACAGTCACATGATCAGATAACAGCATTACATTGGACTACAATCTTATGAATTATTAATGAGTTTGATAACACTGTTTAAGGAAAGTATTTAACTCATTTACCAGTTTTTTAGCCCTATATTAATTATGTACGTTTTCAGAAGAAAACTTCATTTGAGTACGAATAAAGTCACCTAAATTAAACTTTTTATAGTGCATTATTTATATAAACCTTTTTTAAGCTAAAAGCCATGAACATTCTATTCTGTTAAACAATTTCTAGACACTTCTTACAATGTTTAATACGATACCTAACTCATTTACCAGTTTTTTAGCCTTATTTGTGTGCATTTTCATAGGAAAACTTCATTTCCGTACAAATAAGTCACGCATGCTATTTGTACGGTAGTATTTATATAAACCTTTTTCCAAACTAAAAGCCATGAAGTTTCTATTCTGTTTAACATTTTCTAGAGACCTCTAACAATCTTTGAGACGATACCTAACTCATTTACCATTTGGTCTTATTTGTGTAAGTTATCAGAGGAAAGCTTTCCTTCCGTACGAATAAGTCACGCACGCTATTCGTACGGCAGTATTAATATAAACTTTTTCCAAACTAAAAGGGATTAATAGTCTGTTCTGTTCAACATTTTCAGAAGACGTCTAACACTGTTTAAGACGGTATTTAACTCATTTGCCAGCTTTTTAGTCCTATATTATGTACGTTTTTCGAGGAAAACTTCATTTCCGTACGAATAAATCACGCATGCTATTCGTACGGCACTCCGCAGTATTAATATAAACCTTTTCCAAACTAGAAGCGATCAATATTCTGTTGTGTTCAACATTTCCTAGACTTTTTTAACACTGTTTAAGGACGGTATTTAACTCATTTACCAGTTTTTTAGCCCTATATTAATTATGTACGTTTTCAGAAGAAAACTTCATTTGAGTACGAATAAAGTCACCTAAATTAAACTTTTTATAGTGCATTATTTATATAAACCTTTTTTAAGCTAAAAGCCATGAACATTCTATTCTGTTAAACAATTTCTAGACACTTCTTACGATGTTTAATACGATACCTAACTCATTTACCAGTTTTTTAGTCTTATTTGTGTGCATTTTCATAGGAAAACTTCATTTCCGTACAAATAAGTCACGCATGCTATTTGTACGGTAGTATTTATATAAACATTTTTCCAAACTAAAAGCCATGAAGTTTCTATTCTGTTCAACATTTTCTAGAGACCTCTAACAATCTTTGAGACGATACCTAACACAGTTACCAGTTTTTTTGCCTTATTTGTGTACGTTTTCATAGAAAAACTTCTATTCCGTACGATAATGTCACGCATGCTATTCGTACGGCAGTATTTATATAAACTAATTTCCAAACTAAAAGGGATTAAGCAAAAAATATATATTTTCAACAAATGAGCATTTTCCAACTTTAGCTTTACCAACAAGTTTGTTTCTTCAATTTGTGTGTAAAGTTCATTTCAAAAGGTGCATTCCTTACAGAATTAGGGGGAGGGTTCTTTGAGACATGGCTTTTTGGGGCTTTTTGCAAAGATATGCTGTGTGTAAAAGAGGAGGGGTGGTCATTTTGAGAATCAAGCACTCATAATAGTCATTGGGCAGTATCGAGTTTGTACATAACATTTTGGTGGGCCAAGAGTTGATCACGTGACCAGGCAGAGCCAATAGAGTGCTATGTAGGAAAAATTAAATTGTAACCCCAACCATCACCCTAACAGCAAAATCTCTAACCCAGTCAGGCATACCTAACCCTAGTTTTGAGTTAACCCCAACCCTAACTATCACCAGGGGGGAAATATTCCCATGTCACGTGACTTCATTTCCTTTGTTTAATTGTCTGTTCTGTTGAACATTTTCTAGAGATTCTAACACTCTTTAAGACTATGAAACTCATTTAGCAGTTTTAAGTCCTATTTTTACGTATTTTTTTTTAATTTGACTGATTGGGGTGGCACACTATAATAAGCTCTTGAATAATGATCAGCTTCGCCGTGAGGTACAAGAGAGAGCTACCGATCGATCAAAGAGTAACTAGATTTATTGTGGCTTCGAGCAAAATTCACGTGATATGACTTCTGTGGCCTTCACAAAATAAATAGCTATTTGTCCAAACTTATTTCTGTAGTAAATAAAGATACAAATAATTTAATGCTTCAGTATTCCAAAGTAATAACTTGATTTTGCTTCACATATAAAGCGTTTGCATCCTATTCCTTGATTTTGTTCCATAGATATAGTGTTTGCATCTTGTTCTTTGATTTTGTTCCATAGATATAGTGTTTGCATCCTGTTCCTTGATTTTGTTTCATAGATATAGTGTTTGCATCCTGTTCCTTGATTGTTTTTACAGGTGTAGTCTTTACATCCTGTTTCTTATATTTGTTCCACAGTTACACGGTGTTTTCATCCTGTTCCTTGATTATATACATATCGTGTTTGCACGCTGTTAGGAGAGCTCCAAGCGACCGCTTGACAGCGCATTTCACAACTCGCTATAGGATGCTTCATGCGGCAGTGAGATGATAGAGGCTGCATCATAACTAGAAGGCGTTCCTGTACTATTCAGATAGTCTTCGATGTGTTTGATAGTCTGTAGAACGCGTGTAAACTGCTGGGTTTGTTTACGTAGATGAACATAGACTTCGCTAATTCTGAAAGAAAAGCACAATCGGTCACTCATAATGCTCGTGATACGGTGGTGGCTTTATTCCTCTATTCTGACCATTTTTTCATTATTTCTTAGTTCCTCTTCCCCCCCCCCCCCCCCCCCCCCCGTGTGTAATAGTTAAACTCTTCGGTACGCAGGCTAATTTTCACAACAGGCAAAAATTCATGTTTTTTCATTCACATATGGATCTATCATATATATTGGATACCTTTCTTCGTGTTTATCGAGACGAGTTTTCAAAGTCGTGTCTTCTTTTTCCCTGTCACGGGCTTGCGTCACGAGACTGACAAGAAAATCTACTATCTAGGAAAAGAAATGCAATCTCTTCAAAAATTAAATCAAACATATGTATTGGAATTTAGTTATAAATTAGTTGTATATATGGGTATTTCGCCGTGTATCTAATACATACGTTTATGAAATGCGCGTCATATTACACCTTTTGCTGTTCATTAACGACACTGAAAAATTCACTCCAGCTATAGATGATTACCATTAACGCGATGAGGCATTCAACAAATGTGAACACTTAGTGAATAAGAGTAAAGAAATCCATTGTTTGCAAACATTGTTTTTGCTGCTATTGAGTGTTTGTTCATGTTACTGAATGCTTCTTCGCGCTAATGGTAATGCTCTTTTGCTTGAATGAATGTTTCAGTGCGGTTAATGAACAGCCAAAGGTGTATTATATTTATCATTATTGCATGGCTGACAGAAATGGCGGCAGGACAATAAATGAGGATAAAAGGAAAATAAATAGATAAATAAATTGCGCAGACAAATTCAAAGAAAACTAGATCAGGTGCAGAAAAACGCAGGACTGCAGGCGCAACAGGGAATGCGTACCTTTTTTCTTGCGGTAGACTTTACGTTAGGATAATCAGTGTGCTCCATGACTTTGGTCCGTTTACGTAACATCTTAGAGAAGCCTCTTTCAATCTGAATCAGGCGTTCGACCTGTCGAGGAACGGAAGTACGTTAACACGTTACATTTGCGCAACGAAAAATCTCGCGTCAATAAAAACACACAGAAAACAAAACAAACTAGGACAAGAGAAAACATGATTTACGAGAGGACACTAGAGTCGTTTTCGTATGAGTGGGAAACAGTACTGTATCGTATTGTAGCCGTAGTTTCTAAGAAAACAATCGAATTATCTGCCGTATCGTAGCGGAATCGTAACCGTACCGTTTCCCACTCACTCGGAAACCACTCTATAACTATGGATCTATGTGCATCTTTTTTTGCTGAGACAATTTCGCTTGTCATTGTAAAATCTTGTCAAAAGCCGTTTATTAATCAAAAAAAAGAAGAAAAGAAAAAAGGAAAACAAAACAAACAAATATAAGAAAACGACAAAAAATGACGGAGGAAACACTCTGCCTGTTTTGGCAGGGGAGGGGAGGGACCGGGCTCTCATTTTACCTGTCTAGCATGCACTTCAAGTCCAGCAGATGATTGGATACGATCAATGTCCCCAACAGCAAGACCGATCTAAATATGTTAACATTCTTTAGTTTTCGGGTTTCCTGGGTAGTAAATACGTTTACCATGGGTGCAAGGATTCACAGAGGTGTGGGAGGGGCTGCGACTTCTTGTAAAATCATAAGCAATAAACTTGAAGTTATAGTATGTTCTAGTATGTGTGCGTATATAATGTGTTTTAAAGTGACAGGATATTCTATTATTGCTTCTAGAGTACTAAAATGATAACATCACAAAAAAACGTATTTCAGAATTTTTGGCTTTCAATAATATTTTTATTCACTCAATTTTTACCAAACTTTTAACATAATTAAAAAAAGGTATGGCATTTTTTTAATTCGCAGATATAAGGTTTACTCTTTAAGACATTAGCTAGCTATACTTCAATGAACATACCAGAAGATTTAAGAAGATGATGGGCACACAGATGACATACAGTATAAAAAAGAAGTAGTGTAACGATGGTAGATAGGTAGGTGGTCTGTCGATGAGCACATCCTTGTATTCAAACTCGCCTAACATCCACACAAAGGTCGTGAAGATGGACTGGTACAGAGTATTGAATGCTAACTAAAAGAGCAAAGAAACAGTGAGAAAGTTCAATAACTTGACGGCAAGAAGAGTGATGATGATGCTGATGATCTGGAGGTGAAGTGTTGCCGATGGTAGTGGTAAAGATGACGATGAATGATGATGATGATGGTGGTGGTGGTAATATCACTGATGATATTATAGATAACAATAAACTTCATCTATGGTGCAATAAACAAGACATCAATGCAAGAATATCTTGACTTGTTGCATACATTTTGATGAATTGTACTGATTTGCAAGAGAAATATAATTATAAATACCTGCTGTTTGTCTACATTAATCATGTAGAAAGAGAACGAAAACGCAATAATAAACATGAACAGAAGAAAGCCAACCTAAAAACACAAACAAACAAACAAAAATAAATCGGTTGCTATGGTTTCACTGGTAGAAGACACAGGAAGCCCAATATGAATTGCTAACTTACCCTAATGAATGTCTTGATGATCTTCATTACCATAGTGATGTACAAACCAAATACCTTGTAGCTGAATGAAAACACATTATTAACATATCACACTGATAATCATTGCCCCAAGGGGGTGGGGGTGGGGGTATTGAAAGCCAGGTACATTATTATTAATGTATGACTATGCAAAGAAAACAAATGATGTTGATGAAGACTCATCTAATAAAGGTGATAATATTTCAAATAAGTTATAAACTTTTGATTCTCTGAGTAATAAATAATAAGAGTTTTAATGAGCTTGCTTACTAAAACTTTCTTGAATTGAACGTTTCTATCTTTTTGAAAAACCAAATGCTAATATACCTTCTTAAATGTTTGATGAATAAAATACCACTAGATATCACAGTTACCACGGTGACTATATATGCCTTCCCTGCAGAGGATTGCTGCGACGGCCTTCCAAATGGTATCACATACAGAAAAAATATCATGGTGAAATTCAGTGCAATGAAGTTGAATACATTTTCTCCATCTGTCACATAACGGCGCAAACCCTGAAAAAATACAATGATTATATTTTAAGTTGTTGACTTTGAAGACACGACAAAAGAATGGAAAAGTAGTTCAGCCAACTTATGATTAAAGAAATAAAGAATAAAATAAAAATATTATGGCTAAAGAAAAAAAGGTAAACAGTGTATATAGTATTGCAGGAATTCTGCATGTCCTCTAAAATTTAACTCATCCAATTTAAATTAAAAATTACAAAATCAAAAAGAAAAACAAGAACTCAACTTATGAAGATTTCTATTAGTAATAGGATAGCTATCCCAAAGGATTAAATGACCAATACCAAATTAGAGTCAAGTACTGAAAGCCTGTTTCCAGCAAAAGCAAAACACCTTCAATAACTAATGGTGGTTGAGTGTCATTTAAGTAAAATGACAGTTAAATGTCTCTCAAAGAGGGATGGACAAATATAAATTCATAATTTATCTATTTTTATTATTTATTTATTTAGTTATTTATGAACTTCCGCCTTTTCACAAAAAGACGTTCATTTTACCTACCTGAGCCATGACAGAGAGTTCTTTAGGTACACGTAAGAAACAGATAGACACACAAATCCAGTACATAACACGCAGACCAGTCAGACCATCACTGCTGATATGGAACATCTACAACATGTCCAGTTTCCAGTTTTACTAACAGAAGTATTTCTTCTTTGTTCTTCAACCCAGTTATCAACTATATTTATTCACTTATTCATTTATTCACTCACTCAGTCAGTATTCCACCTTTTTTCTTTGAGTTAATTCATTCATCCAATCACTTCCTCATTCATGTCTTCACTCAGACGTTTTTTTACTTCGATGACGGACTAACATCCGAAACATCAGTTTTCGCTTCAATCATTCAACGGCGTCTAATCAATCACCACATTTACAACTGTTTTTTGAGATCATTAGTTGGTCCATACATTCATTTGTAAATCGGCACTCATTAAAAAAGTGTACTGTTTTTTTCTTCAAAGGAATGCAAATGATTGTTAAATAAATTCCTTACCCAAGTTCCATAATACAGAATATCACCAGAAACGCATTTTGTAGCAAGATCCAACTGAAAAGAAGAACATTGAGCATATCAAGTTTTAAGCACTTCACATAATTCATGTTATGTACCATTAGCCTGTGCTTTTGTTTACCTTTCTGCCAATCTGACTTTGTTTGTCCATCTATCTACCTGCCCGTCTATCTTCTGTCTGTCTGTGCATCTATCTTCCTGAATGTCTATCTTATTTCTCTCTGTCCATATTCATTTGATAATCAATGTTATCCAAATGACTGCAAGACTATCAGAAATCTTAATGACATTTGTCTGCCATCTGTCATAAAGTTAGTCAGCTGTCTCTCTGCCTGTTTGTCTACCTGTTTGCCAGTCTGTCAGCCTGTCCTTTTGTTTTTCTGTCTGTCTGCCTCTGTTTGTGTGTATGTCTGATAGTCTGCCAGTCTTCTAGCCTGTCCTTTTGTTTCTCTGTCTCTCTGCCTGCTTGTGTGTATGTCTGTCTGTCTGCCAGTCTTTCATTCCATTGCTACCTGGGGGTAATCTTTAGGTCGTCCACAAGGTTGAAATATTATCAGACATCCCAGTGACATGATATAAGTGAAGAACAAAATAAATTGAGGTATAACTTCATTCAAACCCACTTTACGCCTGAAAAAGAAGTACAAAAGGAACTGTTATTCTGGAACCAGTCACT
This sequence comes from Diadumene lineata, assembly GCA_918843875.1. Classification (NCBI taxonomy): domain Eukaryota; kingdom Metazoa; phylum Cnidaria; class Anthozoa; order Actiniaria; family Diadumenidae; genus Diadumene; species Diadumene lineata. The sequence continues at coordinate 13,292,307 of OU974080.1, forward strand.
GAGACAATGCCTAGTGGGCTTTCCTACACCACTATTTATCAAAGGTTAATAGCATGAAGACTTAACAAAGTTATCATTTGGATAAAAGTAATTCAAAGGCACTTATCTGGGACTGGTTATGTGGTCCTTAATACCACTGTATCTACAGGATAAATCACTATCCAGATAAAATGCAATACTTCTAACACAAGACTGTCATTTTTCCTGTGACTTCCATTGAATCCATTAGGGACGTTACGCATGAGGACATGATGATGATAACAACAACGAGTTGCCATAAACATAGTTGACATGCTTGTGCCATTTCCTTTGATGTGATAATTATACTTTCACAAGTTGTTTTCAACACTGAACACATTTTGACTGAACATGACTCATTGCACATTTTTATTAGTCATCTTGCTCCAGGCTATTTATTTAAAGGATATATTACCATTTAATGTCCAGAAATGCCTGACATAATGGGTGGGTTAGACACTCCAGTCTTTTGAATTTGACCATAGTCTAAAAATGAAAAATTGGACATAATTTGAACACTAGTTTTTTGTACCCTTTAATCTAACAAATCACATGCACATTATATTCCTAGAGCACATCCATTATAAGAAGAGAGAAGATAGTAGAAGTGAAGGGGAGGTGATGGAAGGGAAGAGAACAAACCTCTAATGCATCAAGTGTGCAGAAAGAGTAGTCACTGTCTTCTGGCATTCCTTGAATAAGACGAAAGTCGTATGAAACCTGAAAAAAAAATCACATAATTATAATTTATATAGCATGGTTTTACATAATTCAACACCAAATGCACTTGGTAGGACAAAATAATACTCTCGATACCACAACAATGCTAATCCCCAACATTGGTTTCTTCATAATGCGCATAGATGTGATTTAGAGTTGTGCTGAAATGGAAACATTCCTCACACCTATCTACCTGGTATCCAGGGCTATCTGGCTATTTACCTGGTATCCAGGGTTATCTGGCTATTTACCTGGTATCCAGGGCTATCTGGCTATTTACCTGGTATCCAGGGTTATCTGGCTATTTACCTGGTATCCAGGGTTATCTGGCTATTTACCTGGTATCCAGGGCTATCTGGCTATTTACCTGGTATCCAGGGCTATCTGGCTATTTACCTGGTATCCAGGGTTATCTGGCTATTTACCTGGTATCCAGGGCTATCTGGCTATTTACCTGGTATCCAGGGTTATCTGGCTATTTACCTGGTATCCAGGGCTATCTGGCTATTTACCTGGTATCCAGGGCTATCTGGCTATTTACCTGGTATCCAGGGTTATCTGGCTATTTACCTGGTATCCAGGGCTATCTGGCTATTTACCTGGTATCCAGGGTTATCTGGCTATTTACCTGGTATCCAGGGTTATCTGGCTATTTACCTGGTATCCAGGGTTATCTGGCTATTTACCTGGTATCCAGGGCTATCTGGCTGTTTACCTGGTATCCAGGGCTATCTGGCTATTTACCTGGTATCCAGGGTTATCTGGCTATTTACCTGGTATCCAGGGCTATCTGGCTATTTACCTGGTATCCAGGGTTATCTGGCTATTTACCTGGTATCCAGGGTTATCTGGCTATTTACCTGGTATCCAGGGCTATCTGGCTATTTACCTGGTATCCAGGGCTATCTGGCTATTTACCTGGTATCCAGGGTTATCTGGCTATTTACCTGGTATCCAGGGCTATCTGGCTATTTACCTGGTATCCAGGGTTATCTGGCTATTTACCTGGTATCAAGGGCTATCTGGCTATTTGCCTGGTATCCAGGTCTATCTGGCTATTTACCTGATATCCAGGGCTATCTGGCTATTTACCTGGTATCCAGGGCTATCTGGCTATTTACCTGGTATCCAGGGCTATCTGGCTATTTACCTGGTATCCAGGGCTATCTGGCTATTTACCTGGTATCCAGGGTTATCTGGCTATTTACCTGGTATCCAGGGTTATCTGGCTATTTACCTGGTATCCAGGGTTATCTGGCTATTTACCTGGTATCCAGGGCTATCTGGCTATTTACCTGGTATCCAGGGTTATCTGGCTATTTACCTGGTATCCAGGGTTATCTGGCTATTTACCTGGTATCCAGGGCTATCTGGCTATTTACCTGGTATCCAGGGCTATCTGGCTATTTACCTGGTATCCAGGGTTATCTGGCTATTTACCTGGTATCCAGGGCTATCTGGCTATTTACCTGGTATCCAGGGTTATCTGGCTATTTACCTGGTATCAAGGGCTATCTGGCTATTTGCCTGGTATCCAGGTCTATCTGGCTATTTACCTGGTATCCAGGGCTATCTGGCTATTTACCTGGTATCCAGGGCTATCTGGCTATTTACCTGGTATCCAGGGCTATCTGGCTATTTACCTGGTATCCAGGGCTATCTGGCTATTTACCTGGTATCCAGGGCTATCTGGCTATTTACCTGGTATCCAGGGTTATCTGGCTATTTACCTGGTATCCAGGGTTATCTGGCTATTTACCTGGTATCCAGGGCTATCTGGCTATTTACCTGGTATTCAGGGCTATCTGGCTATTTACCTGGTATCCAGGGCTATCTGGCTATTTACCTGGTATCCAGGGCTATCTGGCTATTTACCTGGTATCCAGGGCTATCTGGCTATTTACCTGGTATCCAGGGCTATCTGGTGAACCAGACGTAGTGACACAGTTATCCAGGAAACGCTGTTAACAAAATTATGAATAAAAATCATTAACATCATAAAAATAATGGTCAACTGCAGTGGTGTGATGGTGTGGTGTGGTACGGTGTGATGTGGTGTGATGGTGTGGTATGGTGTTATGTGTGGGTGGTGTTGTAAGATGGTGATTGTGTGGTATGGTGTGGTGTGGTGCAGTTCATTGTAGTGTAGTGTGGAGTGGTTTGATGTGATGGTGTGGTGTGGTGTGATGGTATGGTATGGTGTGATGTGGTGCAGTATGGTATAGTGTGGTATGGTGTGATGTGGTATAGCATGGTGCAGTTCAGTGCAGTGTAGTGTGATATGGTATAATGTGGTGTTGTACAGGTACATCTGATATAATGTCTACGATAGAGTAAGTAGAGCTTGCAGGTGGTACTAGGTGAGATAGCTGCTCTGGACATTATTTAAAACTGCATTTGTCTTGGCTTTGGTTTGGCCCAATACACTTTCTCAGATGTCAACATACCATGGCTACATGTGGTAGTCTTCTAACCATTAACTGCAACTGTCCATCTGTACCACGAGAAGCACGATTAAGGACATTGCCCCATCTAGAAATAGTGATATTCAACAGTACAATAACCATTATAAATCATTATGATCATGCATGTCCTAACAAGTACAAAATCAAAATTAATTAAAGCAGAAAGATCATGAAAACCACCACCACCACCATTATCACCATCATTATCACCACCATCATCATCAACACCACCACTAACATCACTATTATTAACATCACCACCATCACCAAAACCATTGTCATCATCATCATCATCACCACTAACATCATCATCATCATCACCATCACCACTAACATCACCATCATCATCACCCCCATTATCAACATCACCACTATCATCATCAACATCATCATCAACACCATCATCATCACCATCATCAACACCATCATCAACACCATCATCACCACCACCATCATCATCATCATCACCATCACCACTAACATCACCATCATCACCAACACCATTATCATCATCATCACCATCATTAAGATTGTACCTCTTGTGTTCGGCTAGAGCCATAGCCACCTCTGCATGTTCATTAGCTACAGCTACATCTAAGACATTCTGGTTGTAGGCATTCACCATCACCTCCTGGTCCTTCATGGACAGTAGATAGCAGACGATATGGGCTTGCCCTGCCTGAGCAGCATGGTGTAAGGCTGTGTTCTGAAAAAATAATCAGATGGTATTATAGTATTAAACATTTAAATCTAGAGGAAGTTGTGACAATAAAATAATATGAGTACAAATTAATTTAATAACTAGATCCATTTATTTTTTATTTTAGCAGATTCTTCTCCAAAGAAAGGAAAGAATGGACACCAAACAGCTCACCAATTACCATGGACCCTGGGACAGCCCGTTTATTGTCCTTCTTCAAGAAGACATGAAATTCTAACAATTTGAAGATGTAATTACAAAGGCAGCAATTTCTCCTCAATTATTTTAAGACCCTGAGCAGCCAAACTGCAGTGTTTTAGTTAAAAAAAACCCATACAAGTTTTGGCATATGTACACTGTATCTAAAAGGCAAACTTTTTGCTTCTGTTAATTTTTTGACAAAAATCCCAAAATGTGGACAATCACAGCTGACACCATTGGGACCATATTGGTGTTTATAATGTAGGGAGAGTCCACACATTTCTTGTTCTCGACTATAGAAAATGGCTGGTGATAACAGCTGATTTATGATGTATTCATTCATACCAAATTCTTATCAACTTCATTGATACTTCTTGGCTTGGCTCTGACTATCTTTATTACTGATTTTAACGATCCCTTAGAAGCAGCTAAGTGAAGAGGTGTCAGGCCATCTCTGTCCCTGAAAAACACAACATGTTGGGAACATATTCAAGAAAAAAATAGCAAAAGACAGAAGAGAAGGGAAGGGAATGACTCACTTGGTAATAGTAGCCTGGTGGTCTAGTAGTACTGTTACCATACTACTGTGCCCTTCCTCTGCAGCACAGTGTAATGGTGTCCTCTCCTGATCATTAGTGACATCAATCTGTCGGAAATCTCGTGATTGCAGCAGCTTCTTTGCAACATCAATCCAACCAAACCTGCACAGCAAATAAGATACAAGCTATATCACATTATTGCCTTCCTGCCTTACATCATAATCACATTATACTGTATTCACACCAAACTAAAAGGAGGTTGGCCTTACCTAGCAGCTAGATGTAAGGGAAGATCTCCCTTATGATTACGTATCCTGTTAGAATACTTATTAGCAGTTTGGTCACGTGACCAGCGTTGCTGTAATAGACAGACATTCTGAAAAACAAAAGTAAATGAATTCAACAAATCTTTCTTTTATTTAGTCAGAGACATTGAAATCTGTATTTAATTAGTAAAAAATTCATCCCTGGCCAATGCAGCAAGATATCTCATTAACTGTTTGATTACAAACCTTATAAAATCCTCCCTGTGCTGCATAATGTAAAGCAGTTGAGCCTTGGTCATCAACAGCGTTCATCATATTTCGAATACTAACATGCTAAACAATTAAAAATAACACAGTCATTTGTTTATTAGAACTAAATATGTATATACTATTTAATAAATAATAGCCAATAATGTAAACTTGTCCGCACAATTGCCCTTATTCATTGGTATGTAGCCATATCAAAACAATCCTCAAAATTTTATTCTTTAAAAGTCAAGAATTATGGTCATTGGAGGTAGACCTGAATATTATTTGGCAAAATAATGTACACACATATTATATTATTTTCAAAACCAGTGTTTGTTAGATTAGGTTATCCTGCACGTAAACAAGAGGTGACATCATAGTGAATTGGGACAATTATACAACTTGGAGAAGATGAATCTTACCTTTAGTAGAGCAGCAAGGGTTTCAGAGTGACCAACAGCACAATGAAGTACTGTTCTATTCTTAGCATCTTTAAGAGTGGCGTCAGCACCACTGGCAAGGAGAAGCTCCACAGCATTGGTACATCCCCGTGATGCAGCTAGGGGTAGGGGTGTACGCTGCTCATTGTCCAAGTCATTTAATTCTATACCCTATGGATGGCAATGATAATAACAATGAGGATAATGTTAAACTGGAGGACCTGTCTTGCCAAACACACTAATCTGTAAAAGGGGGCCAAGTAATAGTCATGAAGTTATGAGGCGCAAAGGTGGCACAGTTGGTTAGTGCATGGCCATCTGTGTTTCACACACCAACCTTGTTAGCTTGTAGTAGCTTTGAATATCCGTAAAAAGGAGCATTGACGGAAAGAAGGGGGAAAGTGCACAATGTCTGCTTCGTGGGAGACCAGCTTCAAGCTGGTATTAAATATAGTTAATTTTTCTTTCCTTTATGTATTAATAGAAATGAGAACATAGATCAAAGATCCATCAGATGCATTTACACAATTTGTAAAATAACACTATCTTCTAGGTACTACCTGTGAGATGAGAAACTTTGCTATCTCTGTATGATCATACATGGCTACCCTGCAAAACAAAATCCTTTAATTACCTTTTCTGATGATAAATATTTAGTAAGAATATTTTGTTGATCAGGGAAGAGATAGAACAACAGTCCATAGAGTGTGTTAAAAGGCAAAATGTCAATATACAAATAGGTGATAGGTCAAGAAAAAGGAATTATAATAATTACTACTTATTTCAAACAACATTAATTGTGAAACGAGGAGCAGTAATTAGAAAAACAATATGTTGTGTATAAAGAAACAGCCAGGCAATGTATCAGCCTTACTTGTGCAGACAGGTGAGTCCTTGTTTATCAGGCAGAGAGTAACAATACACATACGACACAGATTTCAGCAGCATCTTGAGAATATCAAATGAACCATAGGTACAGGCCATGTGGACAGCTGTAGTACCATCTGATTCCTGGAAAATAATAATGATATTATACCATATGATTCCTGGAAAATGCTGATTCCTGGAAAATAATCATCATGATATTACACCATTATATGACTCCTGGAATATACTGATTCCTGGAAAATAATAATGATATTATACCATTACGATTCCTGGAAAATCACAATAATATACCATTTAATTCCTGGACAATAATTATTGTAATAACTTCATTAACTTGTCGAATGCATTTAGACTGGAGGACGTAACGTAATGATGAAACTGGAAATTATATATTAATGATGGTGATGATAGTGGCAGTGCCATCTGCTTCCTGGAAAATAATCATGTGTCATGCTTGACACTAAATGCAGCCTTGTTTCATGGTTGTTTTTAAGGTGATTGTGATAATGATCTTGATATTTACCTCATGACTCTAAGGATTATGAATTAAATATTAATGATAGGTGCAGCTAGAAGATTGAGTGATCAGAAATATAGAAATGTTACAGAAAGGCCATTTCTTTTACCTTCACTTTGTCCACTCTTGCCCCATAGGCCAAGCAAATTTCAACCATCTAAAAACACAATTAAGCAAAAACAAAATAAACAAAATAATAAACGGAGAATCATTTTATTCCATGAAATATTTTGGCATTGAACAAGTGGCAGATTATCAGCTACAAATTCATTACAAGTGCTCCTCACTGTGGATCACAGAATTATTTTATTCCAGGCATCTAGTAGGAAGTTTTTCAACACTTCAATTGACAGTAGCGCAGGAAATAAATCTTTACACCAGTCCATACAATACCTTAAGTTGTCCAGTATCTACAGCAAAATGTAATATGGTACTACCATTGTTGTCTATGTTATAAAGAATCTCATTCATAATGTAGCTTCCTTTCTTAGCACGGGCTGGAATATAGATTATACTTTAGATAACTCAATAATTGTAACATTGAATAATAATTTATGTCAATCTGAACCTTATGTCACCTAATGTCTCAATGCACTGAAAGATAACACACTTTGTAATAATGAATGATAACCAAAATGTGAAGAACAAATCCAATAGTTCCCTTGCAGTTTGTTGGAATACAGCTCAACCTGGAGGACAAAACAATGGGTTTCAGCTCCCGAGAGAAGAAACATCTTTTGTTTTGTCCTTCAGATGGGGCTATTTTGATGTCACATGCAATTTATCTATAGACCTTTCCCATATTCTTTTCTCAGTCCACAATACAATAGATTTACATCAAGGCTGGAGTGTATAAAATACAGAGAATGTTTGGATTTATACACTCCAGCCTCGGTGTAAATCTATTGTTTTGTGGCCAGTCAGCAGGCAAATTTATTGGATAAGTCTATTGCTAAACTCACCATGCCTAAATAGAAAGTCCACGGTACTCAATGCTCCTTTAATTACAGCTAATGACAATGGTGTCCTGTAGTTAATGTCTTTAGCTGTAATATCAGCACCAGCTTGAGCCTTACAGATATAAAAGCCTATGGTTATTTATATTATTTTTAGTTGGTAGTATTTATCAAATTAGAATGAGTGTTTTATTGCCAGAAGCCGCATATCTATAGTGCCGATAAAAAACTCATTCTCATTTCAATAAATTGCTTCTAGAACTCCAAACGTAAGTTTATATTTTTCCATCAAAAACTTGATAACTTGTCAAGCTTTATTGCGAGAAAATAGAACTATAAGTTTTAAAATCAGGATGAATCTATATCTTTTCAGTAGTTATAGAACTCGTCACGGGTATTGATTTGCTTTGAAAATCATTCATTAATTATTCATGAGTTTTAGAAGTGGACATAAAAATTATATCCATAACAAATAATGACAAATGACACACACACAAGTAATATTATTTATTAAAATGGATGGACTTGCTACCCCAGTCTCATTTTAGTTTCCAGTCAAAACGTACTGACCTTTTCAAGTGGTCAGATTGCAACATTGTAAACACTTATCAACTTACAAGTAGTTGGCAAATCTTATATGCATTAGGGTGGTCTAGCTGTACTGCAACATGCAATGGTGTAACTTTCTCATTACCATTAAAGTTGACATCAATTCTAGGGTCAACCAGCAGCTCCTGAAAGAATACAGATTATTGAACATAACCGCTTCTAAACTAAAAAAGTTCTGACGTGAGAAACATTTGACGTCAACACATGCCACAGTGATCATGTACAAAAGAATAATCAATAAAAAAGTTTGGGTTTGATTGCAGAGACAATCTTTGATCTAGTAACTAAGATGATGATTTTTTTACCTCCAATAATCTAATATTGCCAGTGCGTACAGCAACGTGCACAGGAGAGTCTTGCTTATGATCCAACATGTGTACTTTAGCCTTGTGGTTGAGCAGAAACTGGGTGGCTTCCAACTGGTGGCCATAGATAGCACAGTGAAGGGCTGTCTGACCAAAGCTATCCCTTGCATTCACATCTATTTAAGAATCATAGATTATTAAATTCATTAATGATTTCTGAACCTAGAGTAATTAATAATCAATTCCTTTAAGGGGTTGACATTCACTAGTTGTATGAAATTGGAGATTGGTGTCAAGCATGATTGACAGAATGATGTGATAAACCTGTCACTTGTAGTAACTATGAGTTGCACACAAAATCACATCCTGTTATTAAATAACTTTTAAAACTCTTCACTTGTAATTATAAAAAGTTTTGCATGCAACAAATCATTGTGCAATTCAGCCTTAATACAAACAGTGAGCTCATTTACATGTATTGGCATTTGATAGGCCTGATAAAATATTCACATCTGGTCTTTATGAGCTTTGAAACCAGCTTGCTTGCAGTTTGTTAAATGCTCATCAAGGTTATAATTATAAGATATATTGCTAGGATGATCGTCCTAGTCTCATCAGCGGCAGATCCAGGGATTTTTAAAAGGGGGTGACTGAAATCGCAAATTTGAATGTACAAACTATGCTGAAAACAAATTTTATCCAAAAGGATATTTTACTGGACAAAAAAGGGGGGGACTAGTCACCACTATCACCACCCCTAACTCTGGCCCTGCATGCTTGTGCATGTTAACATATCCAAACACACCCATGTAAATGGACTAACACAGGAATCCCATCACTTAATGTTGCAACACAGGGAACCCATAACATTGCATGACTATAATCTCATACCAATGCCATATCTAATAAGATTATTCATTAACTCCAAGTTTCCTGTAAATGCGGCATGATGAAGAGACTCTCTTTGATGTTGAGGTGAAGTCTTGTCTAATAATATCTACAAAAAAGATGGTAAATTATTTCATTTTCTTGAAATTACACAGCTGTCAAATAAGAAGTCATGACAAACATTATTATATTTGACTAATTAATCTGAATTTTTTGTCAACTTCTCGATTAAATATGTTCTGTGTAAACTTAGTAAGTTAGAGATCAAAGCAATTATTTCAATAGAAATACACCAGCTGAAATAAAATACATTGTGAGCTCTTTAGAAGTCAAAGCACTTTGCAATATTCAAGAAATTCAAGAATGGTTTATCTGTAATATTACTAAGCATGCATGAATTCATTTCCCTTTTTAAAGCAATCAGCAGGACACTTTCTATATTGACTTAAAATAAAAAATTGTAATTATAAATAATTGATCTAGCGAAAAGTGTGTTAAGTCCATTTTTTAACACCATCAAGCTGAGAGCATTGAAGGATGATCATAGAGACATTTTGCCTCCAGCAGAGGATTAATACAATATGGTAATTTTAATAGTGTTAAAATAACAGTATGTCTTTGGGCAGTTTGTTTTTGAAAGTTTGTTTGTGTTCATATTTAAAACTTTTAGAGTCATAAGCAAATAGCATACTCAATATTTCACACCAATTATTAATAATTATAAGGATTATTTGCATCAAATATTACAGAAAATTGCAATCAATAAATTCGAAGTGTTTCCAGTGATACTCTTTGGATTAAAATATTTTGAAATATCATTATAAAAACCAAAACTATCTTAGAGAGATCAGAGTTTTTAAAAGCTGGTGCATATCTAGGGGGGTGACCACCCCCTCCCCCTTCATATCAAGCCATATTACTGAAACAGTTTATAAGGAAGACAGATATATGAACTTTTGGATGCCAACGTTTTCAATTATATTTAGAAAGCTACGGTTAACAAAAAAATTTATAAACAAAGTATTTCAAAAGTCATGCAAAATTATTGAGTGACAAAGATCAATATAAACAACGAATGGGTCAATGTACAATCTATAAGCTGTTCACTTATTAGTCTTATTTAGTTTATAGCACCTCAAGTTAATCACAAACAAAGTTAAGATATAATTCATAGGTTAAAGAAAAGACAGTCTTAATGTCGGGATTAAATTCAAAAGACATAAGCTTATATGCGCAGTTTTACTAATGAACTAAAAATTTAACATTATTTACAGCATATAACGATGCATTTAACATGTTTTTATTTACCTGGGAGCCAAATAAGTCATTTTCTTTATCTTCATCTTCATCGCTCACTGAAAAATTCTCCTCTTCAATTGTGGAGTCTTGCTCAGAATCAGAAAACTTGCCGACTGTCAATAGCTCATACTCTTCCTCGGCATCATTGTGATTGTCCAAAGATGTCAAACTTGAAGCTAAAGAGCTAACGGTTGACCTGAAGCCTCGGGGTATGTTAAGCTTACTCATTTTAGCTGGAAAATGTGACAAACGTAGAAGATTTCGAGTAGAAGAAAGGCATGATTTTGAACTGTTGTTGTTGTTGATTTCTTATGGGCTTTAGGCTGCGCGTATGGAAATGTGTTTCAACACAGGAAGTCCAACCCGAAATGTCAAAGTATTCACATTTTCCATTTTGTTCCTGAAAATATGAACAGATTGACAGGCAAAAAAAAAATCTAAGACACTAGTTTATCGATAATTTCTATGAATTTTTATTATGTAAATAATTTTTTATCGATTTATTATTTTTCATATTTATCAATTATTAAATTATCCAGCGGATTTCCGCAAATAATCGTATGCAAATTGTTCTTAGCTTAGTAGTTAAATCTTTTTTAAATAACGCCAGTGGTGATTGGTTGACTTTTCCACCAAGGGATTCTTGTAATCTCTAATCCGCCAATCACGACGCCCGACATATCTACATTTAGCTAGGCGAAGTTGAAGTTGGAAATGGTCGTTGTTTTGCGTTCGTGGAGGGAAAAAATGTCTGGATAATAATTCATTCTTTTGGATAAATTCTCAATGATTTCTATACGATTTCGTTGGAAACCATGGACGAAGATGAAGCAAAGACTATAGCTAGCGCGTGGGTTCGCAAACTCGAGGAGAACATCTTGTCTAAAGTACAGCATGACAACAACGCACGAAAACACCGTCATCAACACGAAAGCTCCGTCACCAATGAATTTAGAGATGATAAACTTCTACAATCCTACTCTCCGCCCAAGTCTACGGAGAAAATACACTCTGATTCAACCAAGATTTCACCTACCAGTAGCCTCTTTGATCTCAAAGGCAATGATAAACCTAACTCAAATTTGACAAGATTAGAACAAAACTCATCTAGAGAAACACAAACTCAATCAACTAGAACTTCAGCAAGAACACCTAGAGTGGATTTAGAAATCGTACGACAAAGAAGGCTTCAACACTTTGAGAATAATCGCGATCATGCGTTGAGGGATAACCAGAAAGGAGAAAATCGTTCAGATAGCCAGGAAACGTTCGCAACTGAAAATCACAGGAGCAAAATGCTGCAATGCGAAGCAAACCCATGCGAAAGACAAGACGAAAACTCATCTCATTTCAAGGAAAACTCATGGATTTACAATTCATATGATTGTGGATTTGATACACAAAGAAGTGACGACGATGACAAGCTTAGGCTTGAGCTTTGGGGCCTTCGAGGAGCCGTTGAATCGGGACAGCTAGACATTCACTCATACATTCGGCCAGTACGTTCGAGCGCTGTCAGACAAAATATCCAAAATGAATCATTCGCACACAAATATCGGCAATCTACAAGCAATCCAGTGAGCACTCGTTGGTCGTCTAGTCAAGATGAGCTCTCCAAATCATCGTCGTTTAGGGACGATAATTATAACATCACTTCAATTGACAACAATGGACATTTGCAAGTTGACATCTCTGGTGAAGAAAACTTGGATGTGTTGACCTCCATGTTGACAATTGAAAGTCCACAGGGGGAGGGTGAAAGGCCAAGTTATGCACGTGCAATGCATAAGTCAATGAATGAAGCTCCCCCGTGGGTTGGTGAAGGGCCAAATGATGTTGACTCTGCACATTTCAACTCATCAAAATATCCATCAGCATCATTTGATGATGTGATTACCCAAAATGAAAGTGAAGATACTTACCAACCTAAGGAAGACTTCACAAGATTCACAGTCTCAAAACATCAAAGTTGTAAACAGCTTGGCGGTCCTATACCTCAAATTTCTGGAAAGTTATACAATGGATTTGAGACATCAGACTCTGAAAGTAGTGTTAATGCTGTTTCGGCAAAGTCCAATAAACCTCTAAAATCGCCCAAGGGGAAGCAAAAGATTCTTAGTGAACTTACTGAATACTTAGATGCAGGACGAAGTAGTAAAAAAAGCAGAGATAAATGCTTAGATTCTCATGAAAAATTCAGAAAAGATCCTTCTAGTGGAAAAAAAGTCAGAGATTTCCAGAAATCAAATTCTTCAAAAATATCTTTTTCTGAAGAAATAGATTTTGACAACTCCTTTGTTGAAAAGCTTTGCAAATCATCAAGTCCAGTTGCAGTTCATCAAAATGGTTTCAGAAGTGCATCAATTTCACCAGAAAATCATGAATACATACCCAAGTCTCCACAAATAGCATATAATTGCCAAGATGATAATATTTTCAGCCCAGATAGCTCATTTAGCCTAAACATGCCCTGTGCCGAGGATGAACCAAGGTTTGGCAATTTAGAGAAGCAAGCCCATGATCATCATTTTGCAGTGTTAGCAAAGAGCTGCCCAGCTTGCCAGGAGATCAACAGCAAGGCTGCAAACTGGTGTATTGAATGTGGAAGTGCATTAATTGCAGTGAAGCCAACAATGTTAAACCAAGAGCAGTCCCAAGAGTATGAAGAAGAACGCAAGAGAACTAAGAAACTCTTAGACAATGCACTTGATTATCAAAGCAACAGTTCAAGTCTTACTAGTCTGAGCAAAGTAGAAAGAGATCTGAATCAAGATATTATCAATTTATCCAAAGAAGTGGACAAGAACTCTGGATTCAGCAATGAATCTTTACAAAGTAACCTATCAAGCTACAAAAGACGGTGGCAGAAATCTAGCATAGCTTGGAGTACTTACGAACCACAGGAACTTTCAAAGCCTTCATCAATGAATAAATGCAAATCAAACGAGAACAGTGAGAAGAAAGAGCTACAGAAGAGTAAAGATAGACTCATGGATCCTGCCCTGAGAAGTAGATCATCATCTAACTTAACTGTTGTTGAAAATGGCAAAAGAAAAAGCAAGTTGAAGAATGGCTCTAAGTTACGTCAGAGATCCACCAGCGAGACTTACCATAATGACTGTGATACTGGTAGCTTGTCAATCAACTTAGAATTGACCAATAAGAAAAGCCCCAGAGGGTCCAAATCAACCAATCATGGAAGACCAAGAAGTGCAAAACCAAATAAGGAGAAGTCAAATAGGAATAGGCCAAGTAGTACCAGGTCCAACTCCAAATCACCAAGTCAATTGTCTGATGAAGTGTCATTTTCCTCAAAGAAGGCTGTCAATGGCAGTGTAGACATCCCGCAGCTGAATCTTGATGGTAAGTAACATCACAAAGTTATTGAACCTGGAGATTGACCATGACATTGTACAAAAGATAATTTGTGAGCCATTTAAATAGACCTAAATAATCGAACATGGAGTTACACAGATTTCAAGGACTTCAAAATAAAGCTTTATCTGACGATCGATTTTTAAGCATCTTGTCTACACAGGGTTTTTTTAATGTTTTTCCCCTCATTTTGAATGCAAGTGAATTACAATGGAATGTCACAAGGATTTACAACCTTTTCAAAGTTTGTTGTCAATTATTTTCTTTGCTAGTCAGCTTAATATAAAAATTGCTTATTTCAGACATCATGACACTGTCTTGGAAGTTGATCTCTTTTTTAAAAATGTTTTACAATATTTGACCAGAAAGAATCATTTCCCAAGAGTGGTGTGTCATAAGGTCTGAAATAGAGAAAAATTAGGTATCTATGGCTTGTTGCTAAGTTGCTTCCAAATTCTGCATCAACTTTAATTATCTGTTTGGTGACTCTAAACCCAAGATAGACAGCATGTATACAGCTTACTTCAAATCACCAAGTATACCATCCTCAAACTTTAATTTTTCATGCTAATTTTTAGTGTTATCCAGTACTTCTAATTTTTTTGTTTCTAGATGTGGGCAGCTATGACAGAATTTTAACCCTGGTAAGAATATTGATTTTGATGAAATCTTCTGAGAAACCATGATTATTGCAATAATCTCATAACCAATATTGTCTGTTTCTCCTGACCAGTAACTGAAAAACAGAAAACTTTATGGAATCAAAATAATTAACACACTGATCCATTCGCTCTTTCAAAAACAACTGAAAAATAATGGATACAACGTGACAGCCTGGTCAGTATACCAACACTCAGACCACCCATGTGCTGCCTAGAAATGTAGTTGTTGTTGATAAGAAACTTATGTGTTTATCATAGATTCGTTCCCAGCGGGATGATGAACCAGTGCCGTATCTCTATCTTCCTGATGAGATTCTGCTGGAAATCTTCTCCAACCTATCCAACCAAGACCTTGTATCATGTGCTTCTGTCTGCTCTCAGTTTTATCGGATAGCCATGGATGAAAGTCTGTGTAAGAATGCATTTTTATTATTCTCTTCTCTTCTTGCTCCTCTCTTCACCGATTTTTTCAGTTCATCTTGTCTCCTCTCATGTCTCTTCTCTTAACATTTGATCTCAGTCGGCAACTGACTGTGTTTAATTTATCATTTGAAGGGAAGACAATAGTTATCCGCAAGAAGCGCAACATTTGTGATGAATGGCTTGAAAGTATTGGTGATCGTCATCCATCAAGTCTGACAATATCACAGTGTTCTGGTAATAATGTGTCTTCTGAAGGACTTAGAAGATTGTTCAGAAAGTGTAGTGATTCTTTGGAGGTGAGACCAGTTTGAATTGATTTGGTGAAGTGAAAATTTTATAAAAAATGCAAGCATGTGAATAAATTATTAAAAGATACACCAATCAATTTGTTATTGATCATAACATTTGCTCATTTGTTATTAAGAACATCCATTTTTCATTCATTCATTTGTTTTGTTTTCTATTCTTTTATTCCTTATTTAATTTATTCATTCATTTATTCATTCATTTCTTCACTCTGGCATTAGTTCATTTTCCATTGATTTATTTCCCATATTTCTATTTTATAGGAAGCCGATTTCAGTGGTTGTTCAGGAGGTGATCTGATAGGAGAGTCTATTCTTCTACACATATCTGTCAGATGTTTTAATGTTGTATCAGTTGATGTCAGTTGGACCAATGTTAGTGATAATGGTGTACAAGAGCTGGCTAAGAACTTGAAAAGGTATCAATTATTATTATTTATTTAGTGGTGTTGATAAATATTGTGGTAGTCATAGCTACAATCTTGGTCAAAACTCTTGGTACATTTTCCATTTTTATGTGCACTTTTTGAGTGAATTTAGTTTTCCCTCCCCTTTCCATCTTAACAATGTTGAATTCATTATTTATCAAATGATTGTCATGGGTCAACACATCTATGATAACAACAGTGCAGGAGGGGGAGATGATGATGAAGATGATGATGATGATTGTGGTGGTGATAATGATGTTGATGGTGATGATGAGGATGATGGTGGTGGTGATGATGACAACGACAGGATGATGGTAGAGTAGTTATGGTATTATTGGTATGTTACCGATGGTTGTGATAGTGATGATAATGGTAGTGGCGTTGATAACCAAAGCTTCCCACTTGATTATTTCTTACAGGATAGAGTGCTTGTGTCTCAATGGCTGCCAAGCTGTTACTGATAGATCTTTGACTGCTGTAGCTAAACAACATGGAGAGAGGTAAAAAACATTGTGACTCTTAACCTCAAAAAGAAGCCTGCTGTTATCTCACTGCTTACATGTACATGACTTACAATGATTGAGCTACTGATGAGAGAAAAGTTGACTTTGTTAATATTGCAAAGCCAATATGGCTGCTATAAATTGCAGTGTAGAGACCATTGAATACATTTTATAATTTTGTTTTCAGTTTAAGGATATTTGAAGTGTTTGGCTGCTTCAATCTGACTCCTGCTGGTCTATTGTTGTTTGGTAGCCAGTGTAGTCACTTACAGACATTGAACATTGGCCAGTGTCATAAGGTACAAGTAATGTGTGTGTTTGTTTGTTTGTTTGTTTGTTTGTTTGTTTGTTTGTTTGTTTGTTTGTTTGTTTGTTTGTTTGTTTGTTTGTTTGTTTGTTTGTTTGTTTGTTTGTTTGTTTGTTTGTTTGTTTGTTTGTTTGTTTGTTTGTTTGTTTGTTTGTTTGTTTGTTTGTTTGTTTGTTTGTTTGTTTGTTTGTTTGTTTGTTTGTTTGTTTGTTTGTTTGTTTGTTTGTTTGTTTGTTTGTTTGTTTGTTTGTTTGTTTGTTTGTTTGTTTGTTTGTTTGTTTGTTTGTTTGTTTGTTTGTTTGTTTGTTTGTTTGTTTGTTTGTTTGTTTGTTTGTTTGTTTGTTTGTTTGTTTGTTTGTTTGTTTGTTTGTTTGTTTGTTTGTTTGTTTGTTTGTTTGTTTGTTTGTTTGTTTGTTTGTTTGTTTGTTTGTTTGTTTGTTTGTTTGTTTTTCATACTGCTATTTTCAGTTGAGGTGGCAATTGGCCAGATTCTACTTGAACAAGACAAGTCTGATGTTGTGTGTTGATTGTTGTTCTTTGGGACCGGAACTTGCCGCAATCATGTAAAATTTGGCCAGTGGCCAGCTTATCCAAAAGTAACCATACTTTGTGCGGTTTCTGTTATTCGGAAACACCCTTAAAGTGTTTTCTATGTTTTCTTTTTCAGATGACAGATTCAGCAGTTGGTAACCTTGTGTCTCACCTACCAGAGATTGAAAACCTTGACCTCAGGGGCTGTAAGCAGGTAAGTGTTCAACCTTCAATCAATGCGGCTGTTTGCGTTCATTTATGTATTCATGCATGCAGTCATTATTTCTTTCATTCATTTTGTGTATTCATTCATTTATTGTTCAATAATTGGTCATTTTTACATTCTTCTGCTCATTTAATTATTCATTAATTCATTTGTTATTTTTGTTCCCTTATTCATTTGTTCATTTCTTGTTTTAATGCACAATTCCTTTGTATACGTTTTTTATAACAGTATATTAAAATTGTATTTCTTACATTTTATTATTCTTGTGTTAGACTCGTGATTCAGCAGTTAAGAAAATAGTTCGAAATTGCCCTCATCTGAAATCCTTGGTGTTGGCAAACTGCCCATTAATCACTGATGCCACACTAACAGAGATATCAACTAACTTAGCTGACATTCAGTAAGTAGAAGTTGTTGATGATGATGGTTGTGATGATGATGATGATGGTTGTGATGATGATGGTGGTGGTGGTGGTGGTGGTGGTGGTGCTGCTGGTAGTGCAGACGATAAAGATGATGATTGTAGTAGTGATGATGATGTAGATGGTGATGATGAGGATGATTGTGGTGGTATTGGTAGTGGTGATGATGATGATGATGGTGGTGATGATAACAACGATAGGATGATGGTAGAGTAGTTATTACATGGTAGTGATGGTAACCCAGTTGCTCTTGTTGGGTTAATTAATTGGTCTATCATCATATATGGTTTCTGTGATCATTTTGTAGATCTCTCGACATTTGTGGTTGTTCTTACATTACTGATGCTGGTGTTCGTGCTTTGGCAAGATCATGTCATAAACTAGAGCTCCTTGACCTCAGCTCCACTGGTAATGCTGTTACTAGTAAAAGGTACTGGAATCTAATATACACCTAACTGGAAAACAGCCTGGCTGATATCCATGAGCTAGAATGTAGTATGAAATATGTGTTGCTCTTTAGCACCCTGAGATGGTATCTCACTAGATAGTTTCTTCCTTACCTAGGCCGCCTTCTCAGACGCCCCCATGTTTTTTCATGATAGTGCTGGATCTCTTTGACCTGCATGCAATATCGTAGCTCATAATAGTATCCATTCTTGCATGTATCTTCTCAGAAACTTCATATGTATTTCTTAGAAGAGATGTTTGTTGGTTGAATAAGATTTCCAATTAACATAAATTATTCAGAGCCATTCACAGCATTCTTTGCTTTTCAAGCTTGTTGGTGATAGTCAAGATAAACTAAATAACAGGCGTTTCAATAATAGGTGGCCACCGTTGTTAAATTGCTGCCTATTGTACCTCTTACTGCCAGTTATTATGTCTTACTTGATCAATATGCTCCAGAAAACGTTTGGGACACACATGCCTACTCAAACGCTTATTCTGAAAGATAATGAAACCCCTGAGATAGCTACATTTAAAACACTAAATATCCACTCTAATTGTGTATAATATATTGTATGTTTTGTTTCCAGTATTGTAGCACTTAGTAGCTACTGCAGTCAGAGTCTTCGTGTTCTCAAACTCAGCTTCTGTTCTGACATATCAGTGCATACTGTCAACCAAGTCGTCAAAAACTGTAAAAAGTAAGTTTATTTCAAACTATTTGTGTAATAAAATAAGCAGAACTGTAGGCGTTTTATCCAAACTGAGACATTTTTTACCAAAACATGTACTTCTAAAAATGTATAAATCTTTGCTACAACCGTTACTTTCCTACTGTCTAGATGTCTGGGGTCAAACCAAGAAAACGATTTTGAACAAAATACTTATCCTCCAAAAGCGCGCTTTAAGACTAATATTTTTCAAAAAACCTACTGATAGTGCTATACCACTTTTTATCGAAAACAACATTTTACCAGTAACAATGCTATATTATGAATCCATAGCTCATTTAGTGCATGATATTTCGATTGGCAGAGCACCATCTAAAATTGCTAAAATGTTTGTAAAAGTAGGTGATGTTCACTCCCACAATACAAGAAGCCACACGGCTGGTAATCTTTATACAAAGTTCTCTAGATTGGAATTACAAAAACGATCTTTCTCACGGATTGGTGTAGCTCTCTGGAACAAAATTCCGAATCATTTAAAAACTCTGCCTAAAAGACTTTTTAAAAAGGAAATAAGATTGATCCTCTTAGACAATCTATCGAAACACGGGTATCAAGTTGAGGTCTCCAAGTTGTCCTTCATATAATGTTATTCATTAACTATACTCACTCGATTTGCTCTCCAATGTAATATTTAAATCAGTTATTTCAGCACCTAGTATTTTTCATACTATTCTATTTAATAACTCTTCTTTACCTCATTGTGTTCCTTTTTATTGTATTGATATAATATTTTTGTAAATAGCCGAAATGTATTACTGTAATATTATCAAGATTGCCTGCCTTGATTAGCTTTTGCTATTTGCAGGCAACTAAGTTAACTGAATAATGAATGAAAATAAAGTATGATTGATTTGACAAACTCATTGTGTTTGTTTTGTGTTATTGTTTTTATTGCTTGTTAATTTAATTCTTGCTCTTTGCTCAATGTTTACTCATTGCAACTGTAAATTTGTATCTCTATTAACTTGTTGAATTGTTTTTCTGTGAACTGACATGTTTATCTTTTTGATAACTCTTCAGTGAATGTTTTTTGAATAGAATTTGATTGATATTTGTAAGAAATTTTCCCTGCAATTGGTCCAGCACTAAAAAAATCTAACTTATTCAATTTCAGGTTAACTCTTCTTCATCTGTATGGGTGTAAGAGAATCAAAGAAGTCGATAAGATAAAGAATATCAACCCAAACTTAGTAATTGAAAAGTGATGAACAAACAAGAAACAAATTGAAATCCTCTTTCATGCTCTTTTGGTTTATCTCCTGTGTAATATAATTCATGCAAGTGAGGTCACAATAATGGAGAAACAAAAGAAGTATTGTCTTTTGAAAACAGCTCTCTATTGTGACCTCCCAACTTGTGTAGCATAGAGTATATTATACGCACTTGCTCGGGAGATTGGCCGAACTTTTCCATAGTTATTTTAATGTGATTTTATTGTTATGTTACTGTCTTTTCTTGTGATTGATTTAATTCCAAACAATGTGCATTTTATCTATTTTCGTGACTCTTTTTATTCGTTCAATCGAGACAGGTACTTGACCATTTTCCAGATTCTGTTAGATGCTGTGTTGTATATTTAAACAATTTTATGTCAATAGTCGCTTAGTGATTTATAAAAAAAATGTTATTGAATTTAGTTATTTTCTATTTAGCTTCATATTTCTTTGTGATAACGTAGTTAGGTTTTATGATAATAATAATAATGGATATTGTGTAATGTTGATGAATATAAAACAATGCAATGTACAAAGCATTATGAACAGTTTGTTTCACTTTTGAATTTTCTCCAAAATTCTAATTTCACACATTTCATCATGGAAAAAAGAAGTACAGATTTCATATTTGAAGTCGGCCAAAAATTTAACTAAAAACTACAAAATATGTTATATAAAGTATGTGTAAAAGTAATGTACAGCTATTTGAAAAAGTTTGAATTTTGAAGACTAAAAAGCGATTTGCTTGCGCTTATACCATTAGCTAGTTGACCACGCGAATTGTATCTTCTAGCGGTGTCGTCATGGGAGCAGTGCGTTCGGACTAGAAATTTTTTTTAGAACTAATTAGCATAAAAAAGCTCGTTATGTATTTACCAAGGCAGACTGATGTGTTTTGTGAACTAAGTATGTGTATGTGCGCCACGGACGGAAAACCTTACAGACGTGACGTTTATCAACTTTATCCGGCATAATCTAGACAAGTGCTAAAGCACACTTGGCCGCAAACCCTGGTTCGTGCATTGTGCTGTATTTATGCTGGATTGTGGCTTCGATGTGTTCAACTACTAAGCAAGGAATTAATAATAGTAAATTATTTGTGAACTTAATTTAAACGAATAAAACTATATTTTAAATCTTGTGGAGATTTTATGTGTAGCTTGCAAGTTATCGATCGGTAGCCTGTGGCCACGTTACCTTTCATATTCAATTTGTTTTATTCCCTCGAGAATACTGGAACAATAGTCGTAGTTAGTGAATAAAAGCAATTTGAAAAGGATTCTGGTCTAGAGAACGGGGCGAAGCCTGGTTTCTACATAAAAATGTCGATTATAGGGAAACCAACGATCCTACGACCGTTTTCGATCCATGTACGATCAAAATCGTTCAAAAACTGTCGTAGGATCGAAAAATTTTGATCTCCCAAAAATCGATTTTTTTTCTATCGTTTGCGATTATATGGAAACCAGGCTTAGAATGTCATCGCGCTTCAGGCTTATTAAACACACTGTCGATCACGTGTCTAGTTAGCCAACATATATAGCATATTTATTTCATCCACAAACCCATTACAGTAAAAGTCGCTTCACACCATTTGTATCTATATCCCTTTATTTATTGATTATAATGCTCCTACTAACAAGTATGTGACCCGCACAAATAAACATGCAATACCCGCAAAGGAGTTTGGTACCGTTTGAGTCCAATTTGAGTTTATATTGTCAAAGTGAATTTGCGTGACGAGGAATTGTCTATATGTTTCTGTCAGGTACATTCTTGAGAATGACTGTGTTTTCTCATGTTTTTTTTTTTTGTATCAATCTGATAGCTTGGAAACTAGGGAACATGTATAAGATCTGCTGACCTTTGAAGAAGTCATCTAAAATAGTAGTTAATTAATGGCTTCGGTGTATGAAATGAAGTAAAAAACAACAGAAACACATAAGAGGAGATTACATTTTTTCTCTTATTCTCTACTTAAAATTATAAGTGCGAAGATGACTACTGCTCAATTCATCTAAGTACCAGAACTAACAAACACAGTCCTTCTCAATAGTAAACGCACCCATAAAACAGTTAATTAATTCTTAGCCTGTCACTTCGAAAATTGTTTCTATTTCTTTAGTTTTCAACTTGCAAAGCATTTTGGTCATAAATAACGAGTCAGTTATACGTCAGTTTTATCTTTGACCCAATCCCTTACTTTTAAGACATTAGCATACACCCCATACAAACCAGCATCAGCGCAGCCAATGCCCCAACTAATTATACCATACAAATACCAACAATTGTTAGACTCTTTCTTGACAAAAGGCCCCCCACTATCCCCCTGACAGGCATCAATCCCACCTTTACTGAACCCTGCACACATCATCTGTTCTGTCACAACAGCCTTCCCCTTGTACGCGTTTACGCAGACATCATGGGAAACTAGAGGTACTACTGCTTCCTGTAACCTCGTGGGGCTGGCACCTCCATGGGTAAGCCTTCCGAATCCTGTAATTGTAAACTTCGTGCCTACAGGGGGGAGCTCTGATTTAAGGGGGAGACATACGGGGTAGATGTAGCTATTATACATCTTAAGAGCCACGGAGAGTTTAATCAATGCGACATCGTATTCACTAGTCCACCATTTGTACCCAGGGTGACTCAGAATAGCCGAAACGTTCCGATAAACTTCGTGGTCTTCCGCTTTGCTGACGTCGAATTCTCCGAGCACGATGTAGATCTCGTGAGGTTTTCGGAATAGTACGCAGTGCGCGGCTGTGATGACCCATTCCTTTGATATCAGTGCGCCACCGCAATAGTGTTTCTTCTCGCCGGTTGAATGGATCGAAACTTGCCATGGCCAAGAGCCAGGAAACGCTGACATACCACCCACTATTCGGGATTCTACTCGACGACCACACTCTTTATTAGGATTGAGAACTGAAAGAAAATTACTAAATCAATGAAAATGCCCTATGTGACTATGACGTCACATCAAAACAATTTATTGTTTAGAGGCAAAGGAATATGGTCAACGAGTATCTTGTAAGACTTACCTATCTCGCATTGATCACCATCATAACCATATGGACATCGACACCAATAGGAGCTGGGCAGCTTATCAACACAAACACCATTATTCATACATGGACTGCTAGCACATGGAGTCGTCGCTAAATCAACAAGTCGCTCAGTTAGTTAGTAGCTATAGTAACGCACCCAATGTACCATATATGACGTCAATTGAAAAGAATCTATTGTTAACGACAACGGTCGACCCTTCCCCCAATGTAAGGGAATCCAGCAACGGTGTGGATTCTGGATCCTAAGGTCATAGATTTCTGGTCCCAAGTGTAGGATTCCAAATTCTAAAAGCTGGGATTCCGTCCAAATTCGAAGATGCCAGATGCCAGATTCTAAGGTTATGGATTCCGGATACCAAGTGAAAAATAAAATTTAAGTGGACTATTGCATAGCCTGCGTAGCCGGCTCTCTTTGGGGGCTACGAACCTAACTATTGCATTTCTATTGTTATTTTATTAACTTCGACATTTATCTAACACTTACCTATTTCACAGTCTCTTCCAGTAAATTTACTATCACATGTACAGGTGTAGTTGTTTACGTGGTCGTGACATGATCCATTGTTCTTGCACGGGTTTGGAAGGCAGTCATCAATATCTGTCAATCAATCAATCAATCAATCAATCAATCAATCCAAGAACTTCCTACAATTGATATCATTTCAGTTTTTGTTTGATTAGAAGTAGCTTACCTATTTGACAATTTCTTCCAGTGAAACCACTGTCACATGTGCAGCTGTAGTTGTTCACGTGATCTACACATGTTGCGTTGTTCTTGCACGGCGTGCTTTGACACTCGTCAATATCTTGAATTAAGAAGAATTTGGACATATTTACTAGTTTCAAATAAATCTCCTAATTTGATCCAAATCAGATCACCTTTACTGATTCATACCTATTTGACAATCTCTTCCAGTGAAACCACTATAACATGTACAGGTGTAGCTGTTCACGTGATCCACACAAGTTGCATTGTTCTTGCATGGGCTGCTTTGGCATTCGTCAATATCTGAAGAAGATGCATGCAGATTTATAATGCTACACGACACTTATACATATACAACGTACTATATAAGTTGAGAATACCAAACCTATTTGACAATTTCTTCCAGTGAAACCACTGTCACATGTACAGCTATAGTTGTTCACGTGATCAACACATGTTGCGTTGTTCTTGCACGGCGTGCTTTGACATTCGTCGATATCTGAAGAAGATGTTAAGAGCTATCAATGTTAATTCACAGTGTTAACTAATACCCAATGTACCATATGTTAAGAATGCCTATACCTATTTGACAATTTCTTCCAGTGAAACCACTGTCACAAGTGCAGCTGTAGTTGTTCACGTGATCAACGCATGTTGCATTGTTTCTGCATGGAGTACTTTGACATTCGTCGATATCTGAAAAATAAATGGTTTTGATTGATGAATATGCAACTAGTAGGTGTTCGTGTGGAGTAGTACCTCGGTGTGCACGTGGTATCTGAGCATGAGTGATGGACGGTCTAACCTTACAAAGATACAAATTAAATTCGATTAGAAGTACTCACCTATTTCGCAATCTCTTCCAGTGAAACCACTGTGACATGTACATGTGTAGCTGTTCACGTGATCCATACATGTTGCATTGTTCTTACATGGGCTACTTTGGCATTCGTCGATATCTTGAATTAAGAAGAATTTGGACATATTTACTAGTTTCAAATAAATTTCCAAATCAGTTCACTCTTAGTGATTCCTACCTGTTTCACAATTTCTGCCAGTAAAACCACTGTCACATGTACATGTGTAACTGTTCACGTGATCTACACATGTTGCGTTGTTCTTGCATGGGCTGCTTTGGCATTCGTTGATATCTGTAATGAAAAGTTTAAATTTTCTGGATTTGTGTACACAGTTTTGAAAACTGGTCGCTTGAATGAGTTTTGATCGTCTGTGTACGAATAAAGTCTTTCAGTGGAAAGCTAGCCAGAGTTCACGGTAAGTATTAGAATCATATGAGTGGGAAACAGTGCAGTATTGGATCGTAACCGTGATTTCTAAGAAAACGTTGGAATTATCTACTGTACCGTAACGGTATATTGTAGAACTCACCAGTTTCACAATTTCTTCCAGTGAAACCACTGTCACATGTGCAGATGTAGCTGTTCACGTGATCTACACATGTTGCGTTGTTCTTGCATGGAGAACTTTGGCATTCGTCAATATCTGGAATTCACAAGATAATTAGCGCAAATTAATAAACTACATCATTGAAGTAGTTTCGCACACTACTTGTATTGGTTGAATTTACTTCTGCATACCTATTTGACAATTTCTTCCAGTAAAACCACTGTCACATGTGCAGATGTAGTTGTTCACGTGATCAACACATGTTGCGTTGTTCTTGCAAGGAAAGCTTTGGCATTCGTCAATATCTAGATTTTAGAAGATCGTTATTATTAATACAAACAAACTGGTTGAATTTACAGTACAATTTCTGTTTGTGGCGTGTTTTCTCAAAACAAATGAGACCTCAAGTAAATGATAATTGTATCAATTGGCGCAAAACATACCGAGCTGAAATTGCATATATAGATCATCAATTCTGATAATTGATTATCAATTGGCGCAAAACATACAATTATCATCTACTAACTCACCTATTTCACAATTTTTTCCAGTGAAACCACTGTCACATGTGCAGCTGTAGTTGTTCACGTGATCTGCACATGTTGCATTGTTCTTACATGGGCTACTTTGGCATTCGTCGATGTCTTAAAAAGTTAAACAACACGCAAGTCAATGTCAATACTACAATATTAGCTTTTCGATTTTTAGTTGGGAGAGCTAACCTGTTTCACAATTTCTTCCAGTGAAACCACCATCACATGTGCAAGTGTAGTTGTTCACGTGATCAACACATGTTGCGTTGTTCTTGCATGGCATTGGCTGGCAGTTGTTGATATCTGTAAAGCGAAAAACCGTCAGCTAAAAAATACACATGAGCAGTGGTTGCCCAACCCCAACAGAAACAGACTGGACTTGATAAGAGGTTAACGGGGCATCATTGTCGCCGCTTTATGGATTTTTTTTTTTTTTTTATTTAAACATATTTTGTCCTCTGCATTTTCTCCAAGAGCTTACAGCTCATCTTGGGAGATTATACAGTTTTTTAACAAGTTTTATAAGGAGAAGGACAAAAAGAAAAAAATACAATTTAAATTACAATTACAAGAAAATACAATTAAGGTTTAGGATTACAAATACAAAAAATACAATTGAATAACAATTATCATAAGAGAGAATAACAACTATTAACCGATATTCAATTAAAATCTTTTCGTATCAATTATAAATTTTTGAACACCAATAAACAGTTTTCTATTTTGTTCGGTTGTTAATTTGTTTGATCCATGTAAGAAAAGTTTTACTTTATCAAGATCAGAAATAGATTGTTTGAAAAGCTGTGCGGAAAGTGTAAACAAAGTTTGTCTTGGAACGGCATATCGAGCACAATGTAGAAAATAATGAGACTTTGACTCTACAGATCCATCATTACAATCACACAAGGGTGAAGGATTGCACGAAATTTTAAATAAATACTGGTTCAGTGCACAATGACCTAAACGAAGTCTGGTGTGCAAAATAGAGGCTTTTCTGGAGAGTGTGGCATTATAAAGCTTTATGGATTTCAACGATCAGATGCACAAAATAAGGCCCAGAAATGAAATAAAAGTTTCATTTGATTGTACATGTTTTGTTTGTAATCTAAAAGCTGGTACGTTTATTTATTTATTTATTTATTTTCTCTTTCTCTCTGTCTCTTT
Organism: Diadumene lineata; assembly: GCA_918843875.1. NCBI lineage: Eukaryota > Metazoa > Cnidaria > Anthozoa > Actiniaria > Diadumenidae > Diadumene > Diadumene lineata. The sequence goes on from OU974080.1 coordinate 13,319,822, forward strand.
GCATTTCTTGGCCTCATAGATGTTTACATATCTGTTTCATAAGGTCAGGGATCTTCTCAGTCAGTCCAAACCACAATTCCAAGTCCATACCGTCGCAATCGTAACCGTGAAAACGAAAAAACAACTCGGACACGATCCTAGTTGTTGTAAAAACATTCAAACATACGTACTTATTTCACAATGTCGTCCAGTATATCCTTTGATACATGTGCATATGTAGGAATTATTGCTGTGATGACAAGATCCTTGGTTCTTGCAGGGACTGGAGTCACACCATTGATTACCTTCTTCCGAAACATCTGAAAACAAAAACAAGAATTATGTCATTATGCCATTTCTTAATTTTATTATCTCTAAGAGTTCAGATATACAACTTAACATGAGATCAAAACTGTATTGGCCTAAAGAAGTGTGTCCGACAAACATCAGTCAATGACTAAGCTGAATCGGCGCACGCAGGACTATTGTATAGACGGTTGTGGACTAAGTGCGACCCCTGACCAGTCTAAAAAATAAGGGTCTTAAAATGAACATGGTTGGAATTTCGTCTCTTTTGGGGGAAAGGACGTTGACCGGAGCCGACTATGTTTTCCCACATGATAGGGGAAAACGTCCTAGTTCTGTGCGTAAACCTAATAAGTATTTCGATAAGTATGAAACCGTACGCTATTGAGTCGCTCTCGTATGAGTGGGAAACAGTACTGTATCGTACCGCAATCGTAAATTCTTAAAAGTTTACAACACTCGCACCAGTGTTGTATCGTAGCGGTATCGTAACCGTAACGTTTCCCACTTGTGCGAAAACGACGCTATCGTTTCACAATAGCACTACTTTCTATTAACATAATAGAATCATGAGCAAAATAATAAAAACATCGTACTGATACCGGACCATAAAAAAGAAAAACAAACAAACTCCAATCGAAAACATTACCTTGGCATCTATAAATCTCAGCACGAAGATAAGGTCTTGTTTGCCATGTCAAGGGATGTATACGAACCAACTTGGCCTGTATCTTTGGAGACAGTTTATTGATAACAACTTTGTTGTTTTCAGTGTTTCCAGTGAAGACCTTACAGGATGAAAACAATAGAATATGAAATACAGCATGCAATTTCAATCTCTCAAAAATTACTGTATGTATTTAATTTTTGCTTATGTATAACTTGATGATTTTTTGACTAATTCTTCTATCGCTATTTATATTTTCCATATTTTTCACTGTAGCTGTGGAGCTGCACATACACTATAAACGTTTTGGTTAATGTATTAGACTAAACACCAACAACACAGACACAATCATCACATCACCATCGCCATCATCATTATCTTCATCACTATCGTAATCACCATCATCACTATCATTATCACCACCATCACCATCACCATCACCGTCGTCATTATCATTATCATCATAATTAACACCATCATCATTATCACCATCATCACCATTATAATAATCATCACCGTCATCATAATCATCATCATTACCTTGTCATTTCCATTTTCATCTTTGACTATCTTCCAGTCTTTCCCGTCCGTACTATAACCAATCTTATACGTCTTTACATAGTTACCAGTCTCCCACCAATTGACATCGCCACCCTGAGTACCAATTGCTGAAACATTTGTCATGTGACCAAGATTAACTTGTACCCATGATCCTTTGTCGTCATCCTTGGGAGCCCATCCACCGAGGTAACCGACCGCTGCGAGTGTATTTAGACGAGCTTTGGATGGAGAGTTGTACGATGAGTAAGAAGATGATGCGGTCAAAGAAGAGTCGGGCAGTCGATGATCTTCGAGTCCATATTGTAAGGAGCATTCAGCGTCTAAATTGTTTGTAATAGAAAGACAATGGTTAGTAGACTAATTAAAAACAATACCTCTGCTAGATGATTATAAATTCATCTACAGTGTAACGTTGCAAAAGACTCAGGATTCAAATGAAAAATTTTACAAAAATTATCCAAGTGAGGCTTGCAGTCTAACACAGTACCAAAGGGTGGATACAAACAACAGTGGATGAAATACGTCCATCTCCACGACTGGTCCCCGTTTTTACGGAGTAAAAGTGAATTATCTGGGAAAAATAAAAGAAGGAGTTTGTCCTTTGTATCGCAAAAAAAAGTGGCAAAATATATATCTATATTTAATTTATCCACGCCCTGTTTTCTAAATCCTGTTCTTGCCCTTGATTTCCATTGCTTTATTATATAGTTTTTTTTATTAATTGAAATATATACAATATGAGCGTCCGATCTGTATGGAATATACAATGTCGAGCCGAAGGCGAGACATTTTAAAGTCCATACAGATGGGACGCGAATATTGTATATTATTTATGAAATGTCTAGGTTAATGCAGCTATTCTAGATTAAGGTTTTTAAAATTAGATTTGATTTGGCCGAGATATTTCAAGCTAAACCTTATGCAAATCAGGACGATTTCTGTATAAAATATACAGATGCCTTTACGGTACTGATTTTCTATTGTTCTGAGTTCGTTAATGAATTCATGAATTTTATAAGACTGTATATAATGTACCTTTGCTACATCCGTAGAATTCAACTCGTAGAGCAGCACTATTACCTATCCATAACACTGGTTGTATCCTTATATACTGAGCGACGATACCAGGCTGAACGACATTCTGGTGCTCGGTGTTCCTGTCTGAGTTACCCGAGAAGTACTGGTAACAAAAAATATAGCAAGCACTGTAACCATGACAACAACAGAGAGAACGACGGATTTCAAGGTTTTTTTTGCTAACTGAATAAGGTGTAACATCATATGTTTAAATATATAAGATTTCGTCAACAACTAAACTGAATTACTCAATAGCTAAATGACATCTTTTGATAGATTTTTACTGGCCGCCTGCATATGACCGCAACTCCGCTCAATTGATTATTTTTGAAAATAATGAGTTAATTAGAAAAAAAACAAATTGTTCTTAAGAAAAGTACCCCCAACATTCAGTGCGATTCTTCCTCGTTACCTTGAGCACTCCATCACTATATACAGTGCTCCAATGTTTGCCGTCATAACCATAACGAACAGAGAAATATGTCACCCAGCAATCCTCCATAGGATCCCCTTGAGTTCCTATGGCAACGACCTTGAAGACTTTTCCAAGGTTAACACCAAGCCATGGCGAAAAGTCTTGAGTCCCAGACCGCCAGCATCCACCATGTAAAGCGGAGGGAATGTTGTTGAGTCTTGCTTGACTAGCGGGGTATTTAGAGGAATACATGCTAGTTGATATGATGTGTTTGGCAGGGATGGCCTTGTTTTCCATTCCTAGTTTGTCACCACATCCTTGGAAATCTGAGAACAATATCGATATCAATAAATGTTTCTAATTGCATGATATCTATTTGATGACGATCAAGGATCTCAATACAGTACTGAAATAATTATCTTAAGGTATCAGGGGACCTTAGAAACCGATCTCCACAAAACGCCTCATGGCGCGCGAGCTATTATAGATACTTCTATAAAAGTATACATTTTCTTAAAGTTAAATAAATGGAGATTACAATGGTATAAAAATTATTTTGATGTGATCCATTGATTCTTTTTAAGTGAGTGTTTTATGATTTTTGACCGCCTCTTTTCGTGGAGTTCCAGGAACACAGGATTACTTTACATAAACTAACAAATTACATTATCGTTTAGAGGAAAGTCCGATCTCAAAAACGGTGTCTCATTTTTTTGATTAACATATTCTTTGCAAAAATATTCGCTGTTAAAGTTGAAAATCGTCATTTTTAGCATTTTTTGGCATTAATTGGTAATAATTCACAAACGCGGCAAGGTATAAAAAAACTGAGACACCGTTTTTGTTTCGACATCTAAAGCTACATCGATGCAAAATTTCAACAAAATCGATTGAAATCCCGTGTTCCTGGAACTTAGTGAAATGAGGCGGTCGAGAATCACAACACACCTAATGAAAAAAATAACAATCAATTTTATCAAAATAATTTTTATACCATTGTAATCTCCATTTATTCAGCTTTACGAAAATGTATACTTTTATAGTACTATCTATAATATTTCGCGCGCCATGAGGCGTTTTGTGGACATCGATTTTTAGGGTCCCCTGATACCTTAAACAACATCATCATCATCATCATGTACGTCAACAACATCACCATCACAGCAGCCAGCATCATCACTATCATTATTACCACAAACATAATCATCACCATCATTATTATCGCAATTATAATCGTCACCACCACCAAAATTTCTTCTAGTCTTGCAACTGTTTTTGGCATGTTACGAAAGCTATGATATAATTCCTCACCTATACAGCCGTAAAGCTCAGCTCTCAAAGCGATGTTACTGTTCCAAGTAACAGGGTGTATTCGCACAGCAAGAGCAGAAAATGAAGGCGAAATGGTGTTCTTTACAACACTATCTGCGTCTTTATTGGCAGTGAAAACCTGAAGAAAATATCCATATACATCAAATGATTTAGAAGTACTCAAGCTATCCAATATTTTGCCATGATCATGACTATCATCACCATCATCATCATTACTATCATTCTCATCATTTAATCATATACCTTTATAGTTCCATTCACTTTATAAAACTTCCAATTCTCCTCATCAACACTGTAAGAAATCTTGTAGCTCTCGACCCATTCCTTAGACAGACTCAAATCTCCTCTTCCCTGTGTTGCAACACCAGTAATAATCTTACGGCTTCTAAGATAGATCTGAAACCATTGATCGGCGTTGTTAATTGAAGGAACCCACCCTGTTGGCAACCAGGTGTAGAAAGGCTTGAGGTTCAACCGTCCCTGTGAAGCTCCTTCCCAGAAAGTGCGCTCTGACGACGATGTAAGGGCGCTGTCAGGAATTATACGATTCTCAATCCCAAGAGGGTTGTGACATTCTGAAATTGGATGCAAATATGAGTGACGATCGATAATCTCACTCGACCATTTACTGTTGTTTCAAAAACCCGTGATGTAAAGGTGTAACTGAAGTAAACTACATATAATGTGTAATAACGTGTAATACACTTAAAGCGGACATAGGAAAGTGGACAGTAAAGAATTTAAGTGTATTTTACATGTAAAAACTACTCTAAAACACAGAATAAAAGAGGAACGATCAACAAACCAAATAGATTTATTGCTAAAAACTGATTCTTAGAAACGTAATCAGGGCCGTAACCAGAGCTCTAACACGTACGGGGGGTGCACATAAAAAACCTGGACCGATTGATGGGTTTTTAATAGCCTTTTTTATTAGTAGCTGTCATATTTTTGACTAAGTGATTATTCTAGTTTTGTGCTCTTGATTCCAAATCTAAGAAAGAAATTCTTGTAATAAAACAAAATGGATATGGATGAGCGGACCTTTTGGCTTTTCTTGGGGGGTGCACGTGCACCCTGTGCACCCCCCTTGGTTACGGCCCTAGTAATGAAGGTGTAAAAAAATGAAAAAACAGAAACCACATCCAGCGTGTTCATTCTCCTTCCGTTTAAAACCTTTGAAGTCATTAATAGCTTAGCTTATTGTTATGATATAATTTTATTATTCCTTGATCACGAAATAAAAATATTGTTGTCTATAGTAAACATACTGTGATCAGTTATGCACACAACGGGAAGACATGTCTGCGCAAATGATCAATGTCTTTCAATAAATATGATTGATGGCCGCCATTTTGAATGCAACGACGTGTGTACTTGAAGCTAAATGATTCCACAAATCAAATCTTTAAACAAGTATTAGTAAAAAACACATTTACAAACGATTAAAACATTGAAAAGAACGCAATATTAGTTTCTAATCGTGACCAATATGACGTACCACTATTACCGTTTTATGATATTTAATAATTGCTGATATTAATTCTTAATGATTTTGACTTTATTGCTTAATATTATCATAATTGCAGTTATATCAGAAACTAAAGAAATTTGCAAAACACATCCGGTGAAATACTGCAAATCATTAAAACAAAACAATTCCCTAGTTAGAACGGCGGAAAAACTTCTACAAATTTCATCAAATGTTCTATCTCAACCGAAAGGTAAAAGAAAAAAAAAGAAAAAGAAGAACGTTTTACTCAATAAGCAAAACAGTTCTATGTAGAGTATGATGTATGTATATATATTGACTTTCGAAGCTCAAAATAACACAAAACTACAAACATCAGTGTAGACAGAATCATTCACTTGGAAAAAGACATAAAAAATCATTAAAAAATATAAAAAGTCCGAAAGGGTTAAGCATCAAACAAAAGACACTTTAACTATGATACAAAGCCATCAGAGTGTGCAGATTTTTTGATAAGTTAGCGAATCATGTGAAGATCTTCAACACAAATTGCATACTTGAGTGTCTTACACAGACATCAGAACTGTTATCAAAGGAATTCAAAAACGTTCTCCTATTTGTTAGTAGCAAGGCAAATACATTTTCACAGATATTTACCATGGTGATATTTTCACATTCAAAAATAACTTCTTCATAGTTCGCGTGCAAACATGATTTTTTTCGAAGGCATGCAAACTATTTCAGTTTCATTCAAAGTATTTCAATTATACAATTTATCTTAATGATGATACCTAGAGTACAATTTATCGAACACAATTTGTCGACGGATGCATCTGATAAGTCGTAAAGAGTTGTGCCAAGGATAAACGTTTTACGCCAAGTTTAAGGGCGCGTGCGACTGTCTTAGAGAAACACGGCACGACTGTCCTACAATGTGTAAAGCGCGCCAAATCAAGTGTCCAAATTATATCTTATAAATGGGTTTTAAAGTTACATAGCTAAACAAAACACATACCTGACGTGAAAACAGTTTCAACATTCATTGATAATAACAGTATTACTATGAGATTCCACGTTGCTACTCGACGCTCCATGTGAAAAGTCTAAGAGTTAAACCCTAGCAAAAATTATCCCAATTATTTCGCAAATTCTACTTTTTTTCATACACAGACGATCATATAACTATACTTTAAGCCAATCCAGTAAGGCATGTGTTCTTATATATACAGTACTTAAAATTAAAATTAGTAGATTCTTAATAGTTTCAAGAGTAGAATGAATGTTCCCCAAATGCAATATCATTATGATGACGTCATTTGGTATGATCGGTCGCTTTTGCGTCGCGTTGGTACTTTAGTATGGGAGCAGAGGGAAAAGGGCTTTCACGCCCTGTAGCTTGTTTAAGGTCAAATTTCACGTTCTAGCTTTGTACCGAATGCTTTATACAATTTCATTTCACGTCTAGTATTCTATTAAACAGAAGCTGAATAAAGTGTCCAAGAGGCCTGTACTTTTTAAAACAACTAACTGAGATCTCAAATACCACCTAAAGACTTGACGCTATTTTATGTAACATGTGTTCGTCCAGTGACTGAATCTGTCTGTCAAGTATTTCATAACAGCCTTCCACAGTACCTTTCTGAGGACTTAGAGAGATTACAAAAACGTGCCTTGCGAATAATGTTTCCTGACTTATCATACTGTCAAGCACTAAAAGCGAGCAACATCAGGGACACGCCTCACTGATGAAAGAAGATCTACTCTGTACATGTGTAAAAATCTTATTGATCATATTTGCATTAACGATGAACACAAACTGCACAGTCTATTGCCACAGGCCACAAAAGCGCCTAAAAATGAACTCAAGTTCAAAGAAACAATTCCAAATACCAAAATGCAACACAAACACACTCAAAAACAGTTTTATTATAAGTAATTGTTAGTTTTAATTATAACTAATAATTACAATTTTTTAATATTAATGTATGTTTGTAACGATTTATATTTTTTAGCTGCAAAGGTTTTTTCTATTAAACAGATCTATCTAGTATCTATCTATCTATTCAATCTGTTCCTGATTCAAAGGCAGCAATTATTTCATGCAAATCACAATATGCCGAGATCAATTCTACATTAACATTTTTTTATGAATTAATGTTTTTTGTCTTAATATGGTAATGGCCATCTTGCTTACGTATATATATATATGAATCCAAAATCATAGTTTATTTATAGTACTCTTACAGAGGAGGACGTTGGGGTTTGCGGTGATGTCCTTATTTTAGTGCGCTGTTACGGTGAACGAGGCTGAAAAATTGCGGTAATGCGGTGATGCAAAACCTCGCGATGTGCAATATTTACGTGCGGTGTACGGTGAAATGAAAATTTTTTTCCGAGTTGCGATATTAATCCAACCAAATTTTTTTTTTTTTTTTTTTTTTTTCACGTGACTCATGAAAAAATGCGGTGACAGTGTTTTGTTGATTTTTTTTGCGGTGTTGCGGTGTTCACCATCGATTTTTTGCGGTGTTGCGGTGTTCGAGACACCCCAATGTCCACCTCCTTACATGCCCATTTCTAGAGAGACATACCGGATACTGACACTAACCCTCGACTCACTTCTGCACGTTTACGTTTTTGCCTACATGAACCATTCCCAATGATATATATTATGTAACCGTACAGAAATATAGTTTCAATGATGGACGTATAATTCCATTTCCTTTCCCTCCCCTCCCCCATTGAACACCCCAATATGCAGCAGTAGACAGAGGAGCAGTTTTACAGCTGATTGGATCGGATGAAATACAAATGCGTATTTTAGCTTCGTTTCGTAAAGGTGCTAGCAAAACGGATAATATCAATATCACCGGTGATATCAACCATTTCCGATCCCCTTACAAGGTCTAATGGCTTCTCATATCACCTTCTAATATACTTAATTAGCAAATTCTCAAACATTGGATTCCGGTTTCCGATACAGATGTTTCAAATTGCTTGTTTTATTCCATCAACCACTGACGTCATCTTTCGTTGTTAGGTAAGTACATTCTTGGAATACCATGGTAACGGTTATGTTGGTACAAGTGTTGATAATACGGTATTTTTAAAAGTGTTGTCCAGCCATAGTTTAAAAATACAGAGAGCAGGCTGGGCCCTGGGTAATGGGCTTAAAGAATGTGATGTTTTGTATTGTGGGTTTCCTGTGCCAATATGGCGTCTTGAAATATGGTAGCGAAATATTTTCGTCTGATGAAAAAAACTGACGAAGGAATAAAAACGAACGAACGAACACTAACAAACCGCGATGATCAAACAAACAACTGATTGATACATCCAAACAACTGGCAAATTTTGACGAATGACGGATGAAGGTCAGTCAGAAGATATTTCGAATAATGACTACGGAACAAATCAATTCGATTTTGGTCATTTTCTACTATCTACGGACACAATTCACAAGAAAAATTCGATGAAAACTTACAGTGGTTGCAGTGAACCTCAACCATTTTATCAAACTGGCAGCCATTTTGAATTTTGTTTAGAAAGACAGGAAACCCAAAAAATGACAATTACACAGGAACCCCAACGAACGACAGTAATTCTTTGATATATTAATTAAAGACTGAATTAACCAACATACTGATTGCCACAGCGTCAGATCCAGGAATGTTGACAGGAGGGTGACTGAAATCGTGAAATTTGAATGTATGAACTATAAACAAATTTTATCAAAAAAGTACTGATTTTACTGGTGAAAAAGGAGGTGACTCGTTACCCCTGTCACCACCTCTAAATCCATCCCTACTACAACCTAATTGTAAGCAGATCCCCACCCCCACGGCTGTTACTGTTCCGTCGCCCCTGGTAAGGTCCATAATCTAAATAGCAATAACATACCCTCCAGGCTGATTTATTGGTTGATGACTCAGCAACAATTCAAGGACTGGTTTAATTGGTTTTACGGAGAATAAATGAATACATAATCACGTTCATTTTGTATAATCGTTGTTTGCTCAAATGGATAAAGCTTGGCACAAATTGACAGTTTGCAAACAAAGGTACCCATATCATTCAAAATACACTTCTTAAATTTCATTTTGTTTCTATTCGGCATGAGATTTGTACTATAATTGCAAACAAAATCTTTGTTATTATTGTGTACACTTGAGATATAGAAATGCAAATAACAATTTTGTTATAATATATATACAACTTGTCCTTGAGGTTATTTCTCTTTTAATAAAGTGACCGAACGCATAAACCAATCACTTAGCACAATTTGCTAACTGAAAGCTTGATTGAAACAGCTTGCTTTTGTAGTGCATTCGCGTGTAAGAAAATTAAGTCCTTCTGTGATAGGAAGCATAGGAGACGAATTCAAAGTGACTCATAATTTGATATCTGATCTACGAACGATTTGTAATCAGCGAAAGTTAGAGCGACTATCAGTTACGTAGTGAATGAAAGAGAAAGAACAACTGTGCGGCAGAAAGACAATTTTTCATGATTATTTACGGCTGGTTGTGTAGAAAAGGCTAAGTACTTTTCGTTTGTATACAAACAACGAGTTTATTTCAGTGCAACAAAACGGCAAAGACAAAGAAGAGCATTCATCTGCAACGCAGGTTTTATAGATAGCTGTTTCAAAAAGTGGACTGGCGCACTGTTCTGGCAGTTTGAGCGTTGACGCCGACAAATTGGAGAAAGTGAAGCTAGGTTTTTGGGGTAAATTAGCTAGTTGTTAGCTCAACTCTCAACATTTTCATCAAGAAATAATTTTCCGGCTTCATGTAAACAAGATTGTCGGCGATTTACAAGTACAGCACCGATAGAATTAGATAGAATAATAACAAATTTAAAGAAAAAATAGCGAGAGGGAAAAGTGAATCTGTACCTCACTATCAGTTTCATCTAGGAAAGGAAACAGATGTCGCTATGAAATTGTAATCATTTTTGGAAGACAAAGTACTCAAAAGTGGAAAACTAACATCTGAACTGAACTTGAGAAGGAAACAGGCGTCTTGAAAAGGGAGACTGCAATTATTTATTGCTGGATATTTGGTTACTGGAGTTAATTAGATCATCAAACTAGTGCCGATTTTGTCCCAGCAGTACGTCATCTTTGTAACTATATTCAAAAGGTGGCAATATTGTAGCTCCAAAGTGACAATTACGAAGGGAAAATAGACTATAAATGCTGTTGATTAACAAGAAAGGATCACATAGGAAAAAACAGCTTGTGTGAAATTGGAAATGAAACAAGACGACCGACAAAAAATCAATATAAAGACCTGAGAAAGAGAAGAAAATACTTAGAGAAGAATAAAAGAGAACAACCAGAAGGACAAAAATAACAATTAAATCAATTTAAGCGAGACTGGCAACAATACACACTTGAACGACCAAAAAGATGGACAATCAAACGAGTGAAGGCATGCTATATTTCAAAAAACAAGTCATATACATCAACGCATTTTTCATAGCATTATTTGGCATCACAGTGATCATAGTTAATGCCATTTTTCTCTGGGCATTGCATGCTAATCCACATCGAACTTTCAACAGGCCGAAGATAGTTCTAGATTACTGGCACTCATTCAACGCTTTTCTCATGGGACTGATGCTGGCGCCTTTAATGATAGCAGATGAAATTGTCAACGAAACGGCACTCACTTTTAAAAATGAAGCTCTCAGGACTTCGAACGTCATTTTAATCTACTTTCTACTTGCAAATGTAAGCATTATACATTGCTGTGCAGCAGTTGAAGGAACCACTGGTCTTTCCAACCCCCACTGGAGCATAAAATTCTTTACGAGAAAAAATATAAGGACAATAGTAGTCGCTGTTCATACAGTAAATTTATTCTACTCGTGCTTATACTTTCTTATTGATTTCCGCCATATTCATTTAATGATTTTCACTCATGTTTTTATAATTCTCCCAGTTTTCGTCAATTTGGTTTTATTTTTAAAAGCGTTCCTGAGAATTCGTAAACCAGTCAACGCAAACTCGGTCCACGATGTTACGTCAACTTTCACAAAAGAAAAAACGGAATTGGCGCGAAAAAGAACGCAGAAAATCTCAGGAAACTTTATTAAAACTGCCAGTGCTTTTATGACACCTGTTCTGATGTCTTCAATTGCTTTCTACGTGTATGCAATTTTGAATTTCTTTTATTCAAATGAGACTGACAAGCAAACAAGATGGCGTATAGTTCTTGACAGATTGGTGCGAACTTTCCTATTCATTTTCCCAGCATTTTCTCCTTTGATTTTATTACTTAGAATTCCTGAATTTAAAAACGCAGCCAACTACGTGTTGAGAAAAACATTCAAAAAGAAATAGCTGTAACGACTGTGAAATTGTATATGTAGTGAATAACATGAAATAAACTAAAATCATTTAATTAAATTATTTCAATTTATTTAATTTATTTATTTACCTATTTGCTTATTTACATGATTTCCTTACTTCCTTACTTACTTTCTTACTGACTCGTTTATCTGTTTTGTTCATTCATTCATTCATTCATTCATTCATTCATTCATTCATTCATTCATTCATTCATTCATTCATTCATTCATTCATTCATTCATTCATTCATTGATTCATTCATTCATTCATTCATTCATTCGTTCGTTCATTCATTCATTTAGATTACTTAGGTAGTTAATAATTTATATATTTATTTGGGTCTGTTTCATCAGGGCATGCTGCCAGTCCAGAGCACCATGCGGCGCACGCGCCCAAAAAATAATAAACCGCGCTCGAAATGTGCGGGAAAATTTTATGATATGCCGCGCGGAGAATGATAACTAACAAATATTTACCCCTACCACCCCTAGAAGGTACTCCCACGCTAAACGTAATGAATGATCTATGAAGTTGTTTTTTGATCTTCAGTGTTTCTTTTGATTTTCTTTACTATTGACAGTCAAGAAGAACCAGAAATATTTCATGGAGTGAGGATAACTATTTGTCAATTCACTGATTAGTGTTTTAGAATGGCTGACTTCGAATTTGACGATTCTGGACTCTATTCTTCGAAGCGACCTCTCGAAGAAAGATGGCCACCTCTTGGAGCAGCGATGGACTCGGGCGTTCAAGAAAATGGCGATGAAAATCGAAAGTAAGTGAAAAAAATAAACAACTGAAGTATTTATTGTATAAAATAGACAATGTATCTTATTTTGTGAAGTTTTGAAGTCCTAAAAACCGGTAAAACGCGTCGAAATGTTTTTGTTTTTGAGTTGGTATTTGGTCGTTGGGAATTTTCCGCGTCGCTTATTCGAGTTGTTTATGTTCAAATTCGACGCGATAAAACGGTCTTTGCTTTTCTTTTTTCGTCAAAATTCATTTGTTTATAAAAGATTGTACTATTCTTTTCCTAATGTAAACTGTTTTATTAAATTTCATTGAATTTTACGGTCTCTTTCTCCCTTTTTCTAAATCGTTGTACGAGTCCGTGGTTCGCTGATGCGTGATTTTTTCGGTAAAATTAAAGTTCCAACTGTTAACATATGATTTCATTTTAAAGTTATTTTCCAAACGAAGAATCGTTTTCCTAATTTCTCATGTTAATTTATAGTAAGTGATGACATTTCTGGTTCTCTAAATTAGATTTTATCGTGAAAATGAGTTAGTAAAAAAATTACAATTATTATGAAATTGACGTCAGAATTTTAACGTTAAAAAAATCAACACAAACTCAAATTAGCAACTTCCATTTTTGATAAATTTGGAAAAGTATAATTTTGAAAAGCTAATACTTTTTGTAATTTTAATTTTTCCATAATTTCACTGTCAATTTAGAATTACTATTGTAATTTTTTATGGTTTACCAACTTTTATTAATTATTCATAACTTTGTTACTTTGATATTTTGTCTTCTTAAAATTACATTGATCTAAAACATTTTTCCAAGTACGATGTAGTATTAGTACAATATGTAACTGTGTCTGGTTATCCAGGCAGTAAAAACCCATTTGCTACCATGGTATATATAGTATGTGTCTTAGCCAGTGCCTCTTAACTTTGAAGTGTTGTAATATGCTAGGATAATTGCAAATTCAAAATTTATGAGTGCATTTAATTTAAAATCCATACAAATCTTATTATTTTATGATCAAAATTGTTTGCAACCTTGAAAGTTTTGACAACATTAAAAAAAGGTGTATTGTGTTGGAACATTTTGTACATTTTTTGGATCTTTATAGACTGAATTGTTGAGTGGGTTGCTATTTGGGTTCAAAATAGAATACAGCTGGATTGTATAATACCACAATCACTTCCCTAAAAGGTTACGAAATTAGTTCCACAGGAAAAAATTTGTGATTCTCAGAATGGGTTTATTTATTTTTTTTTTTTTTTTTTGCACTTTCCCAACAATAACCCAAAATAAACCCATTTTGGAAATCCCAAATTTGAACCCAATTTTGGATTTTGTAGCTTTTTCCCAACCATAATCCAAAATAAACCCATTTTGTGAATCACAAATTTTTTCCTGTGTTCATTGTACTTTATGGGCCCTGAGCAAGTTTTAAATTCTGTTCTTTTTTTGGACAACACAATATCCAAGCTATCAAATAAGACTGAGGTAGTAGAGGGAAAATTGGGAATGGAACTTGGAAATAAAGGAGTCAAAGATAAACAAATAGACAGCATAGTGTCCAAATTCTCTAATGCTAGAGCTAAATTCAGATCAGTCCAATCCCAGTGAGTAAACACTAGATTGAGAGGGTCATGTGAAAATTCAGGTAATTTCACAGTAATAAAGGACCCTGTCAATAAAGATTGTTAAAAAAAGACATTTTATAGATTGTGAGTTATTTATCATCATTAAAGAAAACAATTACTGGGGGTCATTATGCAAGCTGGCTTTTGACATATACATGTATTTGTTTCCGAACACAAGGGTTTGTGCTGAGTACCCTAAATAGAGACAGATTAATGCCATGTTTGATTTTGAACCATTATATCCTTATATTATGTAAATAACAAGAACATTTGAAAGAGATTTTTATTGATTTATTAAAATCTTGAGTGAAAGGAAGAAATAGCAGGATGTTTATAATTGATGTATAACGCATAACGCATGTTAGTGTAATTTTCACATGAGTTGGAAATGGTGCAGTTACAATTATATCGTAACTATAGAGCAGAAAATTCAAATGTTTTCGTAGAAATTGTGGCTATGATACAATTCAGTATTAATAGTGTTTCCCTCTCATACGAAAATAAAATTACTCTATCATGATTCAGGGTTTTCATTTTCAAAATTGAATGTGACGAGCTGCTTCCAACCTCTTGTGGCTGGTCTTGCTGGCTGGTTCAAGCTCACATTCAAAAACACTTTTCACTTAATATTTTATTTGAGTTTCTAGTACAAATTAGTTTATTTCTAATGCAAGTTTTATTGTGTTTAATGATGTTTTCAATCAATAAATTTTAAATATAATGAGGAAATGAACGAAATGAGGCTTGGGTTTTTGCTTGATCAACAATTGTTTTCTCATCATATCTTGATGTATCTCAAATTCAAAGTTAGGGTATCAAGCTGGACTGCCATTGATTCTACATAATATCTAACTTATTTTGATTTTAACGTTTGTTAATTTGTTGATTTAGATTATTAAAATAGATGCCCCTCTCTAATAAATGCCTTTGTGTGTGAAAATTTATTAAACGCCCGGGGCATCTATTAGATCATTTGTGGTAATCTATACAATGTGATGGGCTAATAGTTTAATCAAGTTGTTTATTTGATCAATTAAACATTATTCAGTAGTATGTATTTAGATATTCATGTTTTTTTATTTTCCTTTCAAGAGTGATTAGATTGAATTACAAATAAAAGTTTAATGAGATCAAATATAGCAACGTAAAAGGAGAAAAATAAGAAAGTATGAAAAAATGAAATGAATCAAGGAATAAATATAACACAATAAAATAAGTCTGACCCAAAATAAATGTTAAATAGAACTAAATAAATTAAATAGATTTGAATGAATATATGTTTTACTCAACAACATTGACACAAGTAAATAAAATTAACAGGAAACCTCGGGGGAAAAATCATTACAAAAAGCTGTACATTTTAGTGATCTTGAAGTTTCTATAGAAACGTGTTACCTCTTAAAGAATGCTTTAAACCATGTGTCAACAAAGGATTTTTGATAGAAAATGACAAATTAGACTTACAAATGAGGCTGTTATTGCTCTTCAGCTTACACAAAGAAGGTTTCTTTTTGCATTTAAATGGATCTGTTTTAGCTCAAAATATCAGCCTTGACACTCACTGTTGAAGGGACTCAAAGCAAAGGAAACAAAATGTCAGAATGAAAGGTACAAATTGAATCAGTTGTGAAATAATTTAAGTGTACAATGTACTCCATTTAAAGTGAACCCTGCTTTTTTATCTGCAGCTTCCTCAAGCTTCTAAATAGAAATAACAAGGTTACATTTTCACTTTTTATATACCAAAACGTATTCCTTAGTTGGTAAAGTGTGTGTCAATACTTCTGATGTGAAGTTTTTTTATATATTAAGTTTTCTAGGCATTAAAGCAATCTACCCAAACAGGGTTTCACTTTTTTAGCTTGATCAAACTTGAACCAAACATTAATTTTTTTGTTTTATTTTAAAAATGAGACTACATCATTTAGTAATAAATAATAGTAGATCCATTTTTTCCCATTTTTGGTAGGTTATAAGCTCAAGATTATTTTAGTATTTTTTTTTTTTAATCTGATAAATTTTTCAAGAGATAAGATTGTTTTTGAAGCTGTTGCTACCTACTTGTTTAAGTAACAATACGCGTAAAAACTAGTGAGGTTTCTATTGTTCTGCAGCAAAAAAACTTCCCCACGTAGAAATTCTTTAATTTTCACTATATTGATGTATCTAGCTAAGGGTAATACATTTTTTAAGTAAAATCTACAAAATGCTGTTTACAAGACAGTGTTTCTTTTGTGTTTAATGGTTTTGTCCAATAAGAATTGCTTAAAACAATGGCTAGGAGACGCTTGCTTTTCATAGTGAGTCCCACGGTAATATTTTTTCATAGAAAAAAATAAGATCGTTTTAATAAAACTGAAATGTGATTTTGAATAAAATATAGGAAAAATATCCCAAAAGTTTGAAAAAAGGCCAATTTTCTTGTTTTAGCCAATCAGATCAAGCATTTAAACAATACACAATTAACACCTTTATGCATTCCATTGCCGTTTGCTACACTAGTTCTTACTCGGAATGTTACTTAACTAAAGCTTAGATGGTGTCTGCTAAATCTTCCAACACATAGTCTATACTTGTGCTTTAAAACTGCTTTAATTTTTTTTATTTTCAATTATATTATAATAATATCTCTCAGTAAGTCTTCATGTGAATACACCTGCATTGTACTAAAATTTATGTCCTCAGCCTTCATTTAATATATAAATTAAACGTAAATGTAATTTCCTAAATCTTTCAATGCATACTCTACACTTTTAGACCACATAGAAAATCAGCTTTAAAACTGTCTTTGTTATTCAATTAGTAATATCTCTTAGTACGTCTTGATGTGAATACACGTACATTGTACTAAAATGTATTTTCCTCAATCATCATTATTATAGATTAAACATAATTACAATTAAATTTTTAGAATGTTTTCTGGTTGTAAAAAGGTTGCTGTTGAGTTTGATCATGGCCATTTGAAGCATTTATTCACATAGAATTTTGACTGTTTTCAAACACATCATATCTTCTAATAAACAATATGTTTTAATTTAATGAGTGGTAAAAATTTCACTAACAATTAGATTTTAACAATAACTATATGTAGGCAAGTTTTTATTTATTTTTTTATTTATTTATTTATTTATTTTATTATTATTATTTTGTTTCAAATTTAACTAGTAATTACAAAGAAAAACAACCCAGATAACTGACCCTTTATTGAGTCCAGAAGAACATTCCATAATATTGCAATTTATTAGAACGATGAATTGTTCTTCTGCATATTAATGTAATTTTGAAACATTTCAGTTTCTCTCATGTGTCATCTGAGACCAGTCATTTCCTCTGGCTACTTTCCTTTGCTAATTTATTGAATACCTCTGCTAGAATATAGATTGTTTAAAAATTGTTGCTCAGAAGATTATGATATATGAAGATGATTTTGTGTTATCTTTTAGACCTGATCATATTAAACTAAGGGAGCTTGAAGAGGAACATGAAGAACTGAACTCATCTCTCATCTCCTTGACAAACCACTTTGCTCAGGTATTAATATCACAACCTTACTAAAGTTTAATTATTTATTATTTAATTTTAATTGCACTAGTCATCCTGGAGTCATTCTGTAATGAAATATAAATTATTTATTTCAAGTAAAATACAATGAATGATAATAAAACAATTTCATATATTCCTCAATTTATACTTATTTATTAACATTGCGAAAATATCTAGTAAGTTGTATTTGTTCTTGTGTAGGTTCAGTTTAGATTGAAGCAAGTTGTTGCAGCTCCACAAGACGATAAAGAGGTATGAAATGCAATATATTCCTTATATATCATTCATTTGTTTGTTTGTTTGTCCATATACATGTATTTATGGTTTTGTTTGTCTCATTCATTAGTTAATATATTCCAAGGCCTATGTCCATCCATCTTTCCCTTTATTCATTCATTCATTCATGCATTCATTCGGTCATTAACTGACTCATTAATTAATTAATTCATTCATTCATTCATTCATTCAGTCACTCACTGACTCCTTCCTTCATTCATTCATTCATTCATTTATCCACTTGTTCATGCATTTGTCCATCCATCCATTGATCCATCCATCCATTGATCCATCCATCCATTCAGTCACTCACTGACTCCTTCCTTCATTCCTTCATTCATTCATTCATTGATTCATTTATCCACTTGTTCATGCATTTGTTCATTCATTCATCCATTTTTCCATTTTTTATGCATTTACTTATTAACCAACTATCCTTTCAATCGTTTGACCATTCATGACTGGTTATTTTGTATAATAATAGCAACTGTTAAAAGCCCTGGAGGATTTTGCATTTCAAGGTTGCCCTGATGTCAGGGGAGGCAGTAAGACTGTCAGTCAGTGTGGTAGTCCGCCACCACTTGATGTAAGTAATGAGATATCATTGTGACTCATCTATCATACATAAGATTGCCAAGAAGAAAGACAGTTTAATGAATTCATTGTTATTTGCATGACGGTATATCATCTCATGCTGCAGACATTCAAAATGTCTCAAATACTTAGACATAATAATACATAATTAATATGCATTATATTTTGTCATATTAAAATAACACAAAACTGAAGCATTGTACGATGACTTTGATCGCTTATTATAATAAATTAATATTCATTGATTCTGTGTACTAAGTGACTTTGTAATATAAACTACAATTTGTGATTGAAGTTTTTAACCAGTGACCAACTTTTCAATGCAAAATAATTTTTTTTATCCCTAGTGTATTGCAAATGTAAAAATTTCAAATACTTGTTGGTGATAGTATAGACAACTTTTTCAAGGAAGATTTGTTTTTACCTAGTGTATTTCTATTTTATTGATGATATTATAGACAACTTTTTCAAGGAAGATTTGTGTATTCCTAGTGTATGACTATTTTTTCATATAAGCATACCTTTTCCAGGAGGATTTATTTGTTCTTCATATTACTGATGTAAAATATATTGTACATCGTCTTTAGCATTCAGACCAAGCAGTCAGCCTACAGAAGGAGAAACAAGACAGATTGATAGGACAGTTAAAACAGCAGCTTGAAGAGATGGAGAGATGTGTTGCTGAAGATGTCAATAATGGCCTGGGGGATGATATGAATCCTGAAAAACTCATTGAAAAACAGAGGATTGTCCTGGAACAACTCAAGTAAGATCTTTCACTGACAGATCATTTGATTCAAATATTATTTTTTTTATTGAATTGAGGATGTTGTTCTTCAGTGGAGGGCAGGTACACAACAGCTTCTTTAACTAATTACATGTACTGTGGGCACTGTAGCTATTTCTGCAAAAGGCTTGAATAAACCACGTATACTAGTATTTTATAAGCAAGACATTGCCCACTGCCAACCATATGGTTTACTTTTGTTAAAGTAGTCAGTGGCGGATCTAAGGGAGGGTTGCAGGCAGTGCTCACCCCCTCCTGGAAGGATTTCTTGTCCTTGTTTTATCAAATGTTTTCCAAAAAAACCCTCAGTAGTTCATGTCTACTGGGTAGTGCACCACCTCCTGAAGATGATGTACCCCCTCCTGCAAACATTCCTGGATCTGCCCTAGGTAGTGGTGTGTGTTCTTGAAAGTCTTTGATTAAATTCAGATTTCAAATCTGTTGCTATCACAATAAATTGTTTTCGTTGTCCTTATTATCATTTAGTGATCAGGACCATTATCATCATAGCACAAGATGTTGACATTTTAAACAATTTAAGCATTTAAAATCCAATATAAATGGTACTCTTTATCACAAAGATATGTATGATTTTGTTTGATAGTCCTAAACTGCACTTACTGTGTTCCTACTATGCCAAGAGACCCAGGTTAAACAAGCAAAGACTACGGTATTATAAACAACTAAAATATATCATTAAAAGAACTAACATATAAAACATAAATTCTTCTATTAAAATGATCTGAACATCTAAACCTAAAATTCTTATAAAGTTCTATAAACTTTAAACTTTACCCTTTCTCTTAAAACAAATAATATTGTGTGACAGAGACAATCCTATGCTCAGCCAATCAGAAATAACTTTGGGAAAAACATAGTTCTGATTGGATAAGCTCTGAGAGTCATGCCTGTCATACTACTAACTAAAGGTCCATATTAAAATGATCAAGTATGGATTTGAATGGTGAAATGTATGGCCTGTTCATCTAGGTGTGCAAGATAAAAACTAAAATCTAAAATAAACTAAAGTACAAAATTGTACATTTTAAAGTACAAATTTGACCATGTTTACTCCACAAAATTTAATATCTATTAACAACTTAGATCAAATAAAATCTAAAATGGATTAAAGTACAACAATGTACATTTTAAAGTACCAATTAACTCCACAATTTATAAAAAAAAACAGACATAAAATCAACTCAATTAAAAGTAATGCATATTAAAACTCAAAAATTATTACACCAAATTTATTTTGTTTAAGAATATAAAAATGAGAAATAATGCATTTCATGAACTACAAAATAGTAATGTAAATATCTTAATGTGAACATTCATTTTCCCAGGGCAAGGACTGGTTTAAAACTTGACGGCATGGACAAAATGAGGTATGATTTTAATTGCAAACATGTAGTATGCATCTACCTGTTATTTGGTTTATTCGTAATCCAAAAGATTGGACAAATAAATAATATTATTATCTATTTACATGGATGTATGACTGTTTCTAAGTAATAATTATACTGTGTTTTTTTGTCAACAGTGATGACGATGTGAGAAGAAATGTTGACTCAGCTCTTGGACAAGTCATGAACCCTAAAACTAAGGTGCTGGATCTGCATGTACTTATATAAACATCTTTTTTTGTTTATCCTCGGATTTGAGAATAGCACAAAGTGTGCTAATGTCTCAGAGACTCAATCACACTCACTATATTCAATATACTCTACATAGTTCTCCCCAGTCAGTTGATTTTTTTAATTCTAATTTAATCTAAACATGTATTAATATCAATGTTATGTTAAAACCATTATTACTGATTTATATATATTTGTTTTACTGATGGATGTTTTTATTGTTTATTCCTTCTCCAGGAACAGTTAGTGAGACAGCTAACAACACAGATCATGGATCTGGAAAAATTTGTCAAATTCTTGCAAGGTAAACTAAAGTGAAAGAGAAGAAGCAATTTTGAGATTAATCACAAGGGCTATCAAAAATGTTGTCAAAAAGCAGATTGTGCTTCAACAAACCTAAATGTGCCACTGCAACAAAATGTTTTTCTGCATCTGGTTTGGTGCTAAAATCACATATGAGCTGCAGCGGATAAATTCTCAAGAATTGCTATCCAGTGGATACCTTTTATGCAGTGGATAGCTTTATTTAGGCTTCATACAATCAGCTCCTAAAGATTCTCCCTCAAGATGTTCCCTCTATAAACAAGGCTTTTAAAATAAACAAATAAATAGATGGACATAAGCAGTTGTTTATTTACTGGTAGACAAAATAATCCCACTAATACAACTACTAACAATAATACTACTACAATTGTTTATTTAGTATCATATATTTGCCATAATACAATGTAAAAATTGAACTAAAACCCTGCAGCTGTGCTCAGAGTTTTGTTCCAAAGTCAACTCTACATCATGACATATACTCTTCAATCACCTTAAACCGACTGTTATTAAATAGATGAAGTAAATAGTGGACCTCCCAAGCCAGAGACAACCAATCTACAATATCCTGTAAGCTCATATGCCATCCAAGTATCAGAAAATGAAAGACCCACAAAAGACAGATCTAAGGTATGTACAACCATTCATGAACAAGTCATCAATATCATGAGATTATCAAGGGAATTGGGTTTGGTGGCAGGGGAGGGGAGGGAGGTGGAAGATGAATAATCTCATAAACTCCTGTGATTCTCACAATTTTTCAAAACACTTCCTGTTAATTTGTAAAAACAATGGTTAATTTTTGCTTTTGATCAGGTAGCTATTATTAGATACAGTGTTTGTAAAAATGTGCTTGATGATATTAATTTATGGCTGTATTAATGAAACTAACAAAATAATATCATGTTTTGATATGAATGATTTTTTTTTTAATTGATGATAAAGTATGTATGATTTTTTAATGATTTTAACATAACATTGATATTAATACATGTTAATATTAAATTATAATTGCAATCATGATAAAAATAATATCATTAATAGTCATTATTTTAATAATCATAGTAATTACAGGCAAACATTATGTTATTGAAAATTTGTAATCAGGTTTCATTTTTGAAACAGTATGTTGTATATAGATATCAAAGATCCGTGTCACAAATGTAAACCAACATGTGCACTAAATAGATGTTGTACACTGATAATAATTTATAGACATGTAGTTCCCATTACTCTGATCAGTTCTAGCGCATGTAGCTTTTATCTATTTGTTAATAATGTCATATAGTTATCTCAGTCTGTTATTCATTAGTGTGTGTGTTTATGATAAAGACATCTAAAACTAATTTTAGTCAGTAGTTGTGTCTGTACAATGCCATGTAGCTTTGCCATGTAGCCTTGCCATACGAAAGTAGAAGCACCAGTCATTATCTGTTAGAAGTGTGCATGTTTGTTGTCTTCGTCTAGACATTGTTCATATTCATTTTCTGTGAGTAAAGCCTGCATTTCTCTTAGTACAGCCATTTCCCAATATTGCTCTGCAAAGAGAATTGTCTTGTCAAGGTTTTATTTGGCATTTCCATAGCAATCCCAGTGACATATTTTAAATACTTTCAAAATAAGTAGTTTGTAGGTTGTTATAGATATTATGATATTCAACAACCTGAGCAGTTCCTACACACACTATCACCACAATCAAACACCAAACTAAACACCATGATTAAATGCAACCATTTGTGACCATCAAGCTAATAGTATCATGATTAAACAAATCATTACAAGGAAGTCACCTGCCCTATTTTATCTAGAGCCATTGTTTCAATTGTTTTGTACAGGCGCGCAGCGTGGACGATTTTTCAGGTACGCACAAGTACATATGATCTAAAAAAAACTTAAGTAAACTGAACAAAAAATACTGCGTTTGTGTTTTCGTGCTTAGATTCAATTTTACAATTTAATCAAAGTGTTTTTTTCCTCACAAAATCTTGGTTCCGTACAACTTAAATTTTAAAAATATAAACAATTGGTAAAACTTTCAAAATTTTTGGAAACTTCAAGTACGCATGTGCGTATATGCGTATAGGACGCTGCGCCTCTGTTTGTAGCCGTCATTGCTGCTATCATCTGTCATCAGCCCTTATTTTTTAATTTGCCAAAGTATAGTACAGTCACGCAAACACAATATTCATTTGTACTCCCATCTCTGCAGATACAACCACTTCCACCAACACCATCAACTGCATATCTGCCAATGTCATTGCCACCATTTTATTATTTGCACGCAAAGTTCGCCATCACACAGGTATCGTCTTTTACTTTGCACGATAGACAGCAAGAAACACCACCAACATCATGACAACCAGCACCATGCCAACCATCACTACCTTCACTACCATGACAACCAACTCCATGCAAATCATCACTACCATGACAACCAAAAGGGCAACCATCACCACCAATGTTGCCATGACAACTATGACTACCTTGACAACTAATACTAACACCTTCACTTGCATCAACACTATCACCAATGCCACCACTAGCATCACCAACACCACCATCATTACTACCACAACCATCATCACTATCGCCATCATTACCATCACTACCATCATCGACATCACCACCACCATTATCACCACCACAACCATCAACAACAATGGCAACCATGTCTCAAACTGCCATGTTGTCTGCCATTAGCTCATTTCCACTCATCATCCTTCATCACTCAGCAATCGTGTTTCTGTTTACAAAACCAGCCCTACAATAATACCGCAGCAGCGCCGTCGGCATTCAAGCAAAGCACAACCTCATTGACAGAGAGACCTAAAGACCTTGGGTATGACATAGAGTACTCCTTAGACCTATCACCAGAAGATAATGAGAACGGGTGTTGTCTACATGTGCCCTTGACCCCAGAACAGGCGCGCAGCAAGGTGCGGCATATACTAGTATTGATAGATCATTTTAGATCATTCTAGATCATTTTAGATCATTCTAGATCATTTTAAATCATTTTAGATCGTTCAAAATTATTTTAGATCATTCTAGATCATTGTAGATCATTCTAGATCATCTTAGGTCATTCTTGGTCATTTTAGATCATTTTAGATCATTCTTGATCATTTTAGATCATTCTAGATAATTTTAGATCATTCTAGATCATTCACAGTAGATCACTTTTTTAGGTTGTTTAAGGTCATTTCAGTCCATTTTGGATCATATTAAAACATTTGAATGCGGTCAAATCGATTTGTCGTACAAAAATATTATTTAATACACACCACAAATAACCTCTATCATTTTAGACGTTTTTGTGCATCATTTACCAAATAGTACTATTAGAGTCATTAGTATGACATTAATTTTAATTTAGTGTTATTGTAAATAAGTATAACAGATTACTTATATGTAACCTTGAAAGTCATACAACTGAATTCGATGGTTGTACTTTACTGTTACTTTCAAGTATCGCTCTATATAAATGTCTGTATGCTTTTCAGCGCTTAGAGCTTCCTGATGTATAATGCACCAAAATGTGAATAGGATTAAAGGCGCGAAAGTTTACTGTTAAAATATGAAGCCGAGGTCTGTTCTAGAGTTCCTTTTAAAAGTAGTTTAAACCTAGTCCTTGATGCGTTTTTCTTCCTAACTTTATCAGCTTAATTCAGGACAGGCTAGTGTGCCTGTCACCATGTAAAGAATCTGAACTATTAGCTAACTATCGAAATATCATTAGAAAATGTCCTTGCATGTGGTAGCAGTTTTTAAGACATCATTACTATGGCAACATGTTTTGTTTATTTGACATTATGTATTTCTATTTTGTTCAATGTTTACAGAGAATACGAGATGCAAGTCTAGCCATTATAAGACGGGCACTGTCAATTCTACAAATATTCGCTATAAGGTACGACATCAAACAACTGAAAACAATTACCAGCCATTTGATACCTTTTTCAAATGTTTTTTCTCTTTGTCGTTCTATAGTCAGTTTGGTTGTACAGGAAAACAGTTACAAGAACAGATTCTACGAAAAACTGCTTCAGTTGCTGTACCCGGATACTTGTAAGTGACTATTGGCTATAATTAATATAGAGGTGGACTATGCTTTGGCTATGAGTAGGAAACAGTAACGTATCGAATCGTTACCGTAATTTCTAAGAAAGATTCAAATAAGAGCCGTATTGTAGCCCTAGTTTCTAAGAAAACATTCGTATTTCCTGCCGTATCGCAATCGTACCGTTTTCCACTCATACGAAAACGACTCTAATAGTCAATGATATCGAAAACTTTGCAAAAAAAAAAAAAATATATATATATATATCATCACCATCATCGTCAATACAGCATTCACACAGCAACAAATCATCACCATCATCGTTTTCACCACCATCATCCTTGTCATAACGACCATCATCCCCGTCATCATCATTGTTATTTCCATCTCCATGACTACCATGGTCATCATGTGAATCATTCCAACGACATCCATGTATTTCAATGGTTGTCATGCTATTTGCAGTAAACTCCTGAACCAAGCCACGATTGCCCTTTTTATCACTATTATTTTCATCTCAGAGGCTCTGGTTTTAATCATTTCGATCGTCTTCATTTTATTTGTAGTGAACTCCTGTCCAATCTTCAAGCATCAGTCGAAAAAGTCGCTCAAATTAAATACGCTTTAGACCAAGATACTGACAACTGGTCAGAGCCCAGTTCCCCTGATTCAGTTAAAAGTCTCAGTCGACAAAATTCGCGGCGGTCTAGAACGAGCTCTATTTCTTCTGTGGATACCGCTGTACTCGAGGAAAAGGTAAGAAGATGTTATAGAATTAAAGTTTTGTTTTTCAATAATTACACTTAATTACCATTTTTCACACCTTTTTCTTCACGCGTACGATACCTGTGATAGTCATGGTGTGGGGTTTAGTGGTTGATCGTATAATGATAATAATTTAATATTTATACGGCGCATATTCCATATGTATCTAGTGTCGTCTAATAGTGTCATTACTAATTATAGTGTCTTTGTATGTTAACAGTTCAACTACGCAAGAGATGCAGAGCTTGTCAACGCTATAAGAAAAGAGCTGGCTATGGCATTAAAAGAGGTTATGCAGCATGGTTTAGTTAGGGTAAGTTGAGAAAAAGTAGGAAAACTAATTATAGTAGACAGAGTTTTTTCTCGTTTGACGTGACGATGTTGCAGGCATGACTCACAAGCCTTAGACCCAACAAAATAGAAACCAACATGATAAGACATGGTAAGATTAAACCACATCAATATTGTCTGACGATGGAAGTCATGGGTTTAATACTGTGACGTTTCCACTGCAAACTTCTAGTCTTCACCAAGATATAGATTTGCTGCTTTTTATACATGTAATTCAATAGACTCCATTTTCCATGCCTCTGCAGGTCACGTCAGACTGCGATAAAAAACTTAAACGTACGCACGAGACGGAGCCAAGTGTTAGCTGATTGATTGTGTATTTATACTAAAGGTGTTTATTGTGTATTTGTTGCAGACGGTGGATGGTCGTCTAATATCATCAAAGTCTCTAGTGGCCTGTATCGTACCAACAACTCGTACAACGTTACCGCAACGTATGCACGTGTGGGAATTATTTAATAGTTATTATGCATTAAAGGTACGTCGCATCGTTATAAACTAGATTGAATTTATTTCTACTTCTTTAATATGAAGCCCGCGAAAAACACTTTAGCCTCTTAAAGCTGATTTACACGGAACGATTTGTCTCATGCGATTTGTAGTATACGACCAGTCGTGAGGTTCAAAACGTTCTAAAACTAGTCGTAGGACATTAAAAAAACACGTTTTAGTGCGCGAACGACTAGTTTTAGAAGTTACGACTAGTCGTATACTACAAATCGCATGCGACAAATCGTACCGTGTAAATCGGGCTTTACACAAACCACTCTAGTCTATTCATGGGACAGTTATGGCTTCAATTCCACCACCATTAGCCCAGATTTAATGTTGTTATGTTGTGTTTATAGCATGGTCGTGAGTACAACTCTACACCTGCCAGTAGATTATCAGAAGCTTTTGGGATATCGTTGGACGGTAGTGGCGCTACAACTAGCAAACAGGTACAACAATATGCCAAGAATATCGCCTCTTGTAATATAAAAGTAAATAAGTATAATTGTGGCATTTCTATACGGTTGGATCAGTGCTATAATGAGCAAATACCTAAAACATACTCAATGGGTTAGAATTATAAATCCTCATTCATTTATTTCAAGCTTCTTTCTTTTGCTCATTCATTCATTAATTCATTTCTTCATTCCTTCGCCTGTTCTATGAAACATCTAAAAGTGTACATTTTTTTTTGTTAATAATCATCTTTCTAATAGTCATATACATTGTATTGTATTTATAGACGTTATTACGGACGTTACATCGAATCAAGACGACGCACGAACCGTGTAGACGTAGTATGGACGCAATGGTAAGCCGATTAACGTAATACGCACGCAAAAATGCTATGGTTCTTTCCAAAGAATGTTTGAATATGATAGTTTTACGTAAACCAGTACGCGCGTAAAAATGTTATGGTTCTTTCCAAAGAATGTTTGAATATGATAGTTTTACGTAAACCAGTACGCGCGTAAAAATGTTATGGTTCTTTCCAAGGAATATTGTAAAATGACATGAATTGGTTTTTACGTAAACCAGTACGTTTTAAACGGAACGGTTGACTACATAGAAACACAAACAAATACAGCTCAATGATTATACCAACACGACTACGAATTACAAACGTTAAACATATTAAATAATTCTATTATAAATTACAAACGTTAAACACCTTGCGATTTTTCTTAGCATGATGTGTTTCGTTAATTTTTCATTTTATTTTATTTTATTTTTCAGTTCAAGTCTCTGGTATGCGCTGGATTAAAGTAAGTTCCTACAACGCGCCGTGTTAACTCACTTTTCCGCAATGAGAGGGTCCGTTACAATTTTCCTACACCCATCAGAAACAAAACTCTACTTAAACATTTTCCGTGTTGACATGACTTACGTTCCAGGCCCCTTACCTCTCGTCCCACAGGACCGAACAAAGCCACTGGTTCTGATTGATTGTACAAAGCCTTGATAAAGTTATCCACTGTGTAAGGTACCCTTCGCATAGAATTTGTTCTCTTGATCTAACCGGGGTATCGCTCTATTCGGGCTTCGTACAATCGACCCTTGGCATCCAAGGTATGTTTCTTCTAATGCGTCTTTGTGATTTCCGTAGCCAAAAAACGTTAGTACAGTGGTGTCGTATTGTTACGCGGACGTCGACGATAGTGGAGGAACATTACCAATCATGGGCGTACGTTGTGAAAAGTGGTACGTGGTAGTATTACTTGTGTGAAAATCTATTGATCAGTCAATTAACTATCAATTAATCTGTCAACCATCAATCAATCAACTATCAATCAATCAATCAATCAATCAATCAACTATCAATCAATCAATCAGCTATCAATCAGTCAATCAATCAATCAACTATCATATAATCAACCAATCAATCAATCAACTTTCAATCAGTCAATCAATCATTTAATCAATCATCAATCAATCAATGAACTATCAATCAGTCAATCAATCAAACAATCCGTCAATCATCAGTCGTCCAAATATGCAATCAATCAACCAATAATCCATCGAGTCAATCAATCATTTATTGAATGTACACAAGTACAGTTGAATAGATAAACAATAAGTTGACTTGTAATTCTGTTCATAGGTATGAATGAAGCGTTAACATATCTAGAAAGACTTCAGCCATTCGACTTCCACCTTCCAGAAGATCTGGCTATTCGACATTTGACTAAAATTAACGACGCATTCGGAGAACCTTAACAACGCATTATTAATTTTAAAATTAAAAACTACAAGTTGAACGCTTAGAACAACTTTGTCCGTCTTTCTCCTATATATAATGCACTAGCTAAAACAGCTATGAATTCCTATTCTTCCAATGTTATCCTAAATTATACAAATATACTAAAGTAAAGAATAATTCCAAAGAAATTTACCAGAAACATTTTGACTTTATTCAAACAAATATTCTAAAATAGTTTAAGAAACTTTAAAACGGTTTACATTACATTATGTTATAAAAGCTCCAATAAGAAGATATTATCAAATTATTCTCAATACTAATTACAGATTATCCAGAAGATATTTAATTGAATTATTGCCTTTATTTGGTATCTTTATCAAGGTTGTCAGAATCGACAAACTAGTGGCCACCGCGTCATGTCTTATGTTTGGTGAATTATGACGTCATAAAATATTCTGACGTCATGTTCATGTTGTATATTTATGACGTAATACGTTTCTCCTGTTTTCAATAAAACGTAGATAAATTATATTTTTAATGGATGTCTTCGTAGTTACAACAACTGAGAAAAAATGTAAATTAGTCATAACGTCAAATACAATAGGACGTCATTTAGAATTTGGATACATTGTGACGTCATTGTATGAATATTGTGACGTCATTTAGGAAATGTGAATATGTGTTGTGACGTCGTTAAAGGAGTATATTTTGACGTCATATATATGTGTACTATGACGTCATTAACGGGCAAGTGTATTTATTATGACGTCATGTGATTACATGGATGTTTTAATCGATATGGTGGACAGGAGTCTAGGGTTGTAAAATATAAGATGGAATGTACATATTCAGTTATTAACGGGGCTTAAAGAACTGTGAAATTAAGTGAAATAAAACTAATGTTGTGAATTAAGAAGTCTTGATTGCTATAGAGTTACCCCAGGGTTTTTCGAGGATGGTTGTCTCAGTTCACTTGCTGTTTTGAGAAAATAAATGTGGATTAAAAGTGATTTTTCGAACAAGAAAACAAAAATTAATCGTATGTGACAAAAATCACAGGCATCCCAAGCTGTACGATTTGTGAGGGGTTTTTTTCATTGATAAAAACTCTTACAGCGTACTACTGCTTGGGATGCCTTGGCATGCAAGATACATGGTGTGGAAATGGTATGAAAATTGTTTTTGATTTTTCATTTCAAAATTGTTTATAAACTTCCGCAGGTTTAAAACAAAACAAGAACAAGTCATTTTTCATTAAACATTCAATTTGAAAACATCTGCAAAAAGGCGTCATGACATGGAGCTAAATTCCATGAGGCTTTATGAGTCTAATTATGGGGTATCTGTATTTCCCTTAAATAATTGTATCAAATCATGACATTTGTATCGATTTCTGTTTTGCTCGATTGCTCTTTATAATTTGTTATGTATTCTTATGACATAGATCTACTGTTGGCCTGCTATCCAAACCAATACAACTGCAATGCCAACCAAAATATTTATCACAAAAGTCAAACGCCTGTTCAACAAGACCAAGCATCCTCGATATTTTCACAAACAATCATCAAATATCAAAAATCTACAAAAAATTCAACAAAAAGTTTAGTTCTTATAGTTCTTTTTCAAGAAAATTTTTTAAACACTTATTAATCATTGACATTTTTATTTGTATTTGTATTTTTATTTGGTGTCGGTTGAAAATGCGCCATTTCGCTGCGCTGTTTTATGCAGTTCTCTGTCTTTGTGTAATGGTTAGCGCCAAGCCTCAAGGCTGTCTTCCTGGAGCTTACGATCCTGACTACAAACCAAGTAAGTTTATTCCTGACAAAGACTGTCCCTACTTGCTCATGAGAAAACTGTTCATTTGATTTTGAAAACGGAATAGAATTCCATGCAGGGATGGGACACATCGAAACAAAATATTTCCCTTTCGAATTGGAATTGAAAGACAGTGAAATATCAGGTCTATTTCTTAGGCCGGTTGCTCCAATTTTGGTTGTTAGCTTGAAATCTAGTTACTAGATTAGATTTCGACGGGAAAATTAAAAATGCCACCCATCAGCAGTCCGCGTATTGCTATCTACAGTAACATTTTCTGAACAGATTCTTTCCCATATTGTGCTTTCCAACCTGAATTTCTCACATTTTCTCAACAGAATGCTATACAAGAGTGGAGCTTGCGTTCGTCGTAGACAGCTCGCACAGTATCCACGCACATAACTTCGCGCAGTGTCTAACTTTCGTCAAAAACATTGTATCACAGTTTGAAATTCTAGAAACGCTCACACGCGTGGGGATCGTGTCGTACTCGAACAACGCGCGTGTGCAATTGACCTTCAAAGATGCGACAGACGAGAAGAAGGTCTTGAGTGCTATCGACGGGATACCACATCATAACAGTGGCACCAAGACTGGAAACGCAATCGCTACTGCTGGTAATGCATTATTTACTCAGTCACGTCCTGATGTCAGAAAGGTACGATGTTATAAATAAAATGCTTTTTCGTTTTTCTTTGTTTATTTAGCGTTTGTTGTTTTTTAGTTGATTGTTTGTGCGGCTAATTGTAGCTGCTTACACCGATAAAAGCCCAGCCAAATGGTCAGCGACTGAACACTGAGGCTCCACAATTAATTTTCCATATCCCATTATAAGAGTTCCATTAGGAGTTCACAAAAATGATTTTTATCCCGCACATCGCTAAAAATATTTCGTATATCCCAAATTTAATCCCCATCTTCAAAACCACCAAATCCCGCTCCCTTTTTAGTTGGTTTCCCGCCAAACATATTGTGGACCATCACAACTGTCCATCCACTGAACATGAATTACTTTTCAAATCTCCATACAGGTCTTGATTGTCCTCACGGATGGTCAATCGTCAGACGATTCTGAAACTCCAGCCAAGGCTCTCAAACGCGTTGGTGTCAAAATCTTCGCTATCGGAGTGGGTACCGACTTTCGCAAGTCCGAACTAATTGCCATGGCAACCGATGGCAGCCATGTTTTTACATCGGACTTCAACAATTTAAAATCATTGGAAAAAACAATCCGAGATATGGTGTGTGAGCCCCCAAGCATAACTTACAAGTGTCAGTGTGAATGTTGTGGTGATGTGTATACATGCACTCAGAATGACGTCAAGCATGGATTTCCTTGCAAGAGGTCTTGTAAATGCTAGATGCCGTCATAAATGACGTCATTTGAACTATGACGTCAATCATGGATTTCCTTGCAAGAGGTCTTGTAAATGCTAGATGTCGTCATAAATGACGTCTTTTGAACAATGACGTCAATCATGGATTTCCTTATAAGGGGTCTTGTAACTGCTAGATGATGTCATAAATGACGTCATTAGAATTATGACGTCAATCATGGATTTCCTTATAAGGGTTCTTGTAACTGCTATAAAATGCCATAGATTTTAAAAATGAATACCAGTAATTCGGTATTTTATTCCGAACAGAGGAGCGAGAAGCTGCTGTTAACGCACTTCTACAAGCTTTACTGATAACGTTTTGTAAATGACTTCATGGACTAAAATGAACAGCTGGACGTTGGACACGTCTTTGCTACGAGTCTGATATTGGACAGTTAAATTATGTTGTATACATTAAACTATATATATACTTTTCGTTGTCCGAGAGAATGCCGAAACCACGACCATGGGCTACCATAAAGAGCAAAAAGTATCCTTCATAAACATATCAATGAAGTTGGGAACGTAGAGCGATCTAGAGCCGATGAAGCCGCCCAGCTTTGTATATTCTAGCAATCAATTTATCACAGACCTAAAAACACAAGTCCTCAATTAATTTCGGGCGTGTTATTGGCATTCGGTTTTCGGCATTCTCCAGTTTTTCTACGACGTTTTTTGAAATACATTATTCTCTATATACTATTGTACATATTTGTCAAATTAACCAATACGACTCGGAAAGCCATAGTGTGGCCGAAGACGGGTAAAATTATCAAATTTAAAAAAATCTTTACAAAACAATTAAGAAAGACGTAAAGTTTAATTAATCTTTATTCAAAATTCATAGAATTTCAATATTAAATAAAAAAACACCTTAAATCCTTTGTTTTTTTTTTCAATGAAAAACTCGACCCATTTGCATGGCTTTTTTAGTGATTTTTCCTGTGTCGTTTCAATTTAAAACACAAATTAAATATCCAAAAAATAACTTACGAAATGCTTGATTTGAGTAAAACCTCAAAATAAATAAATTAAGAATGCGCGACAATTCTTGGGAATTCAAGCCCAAGGGTTGGTGAACAGCACCGTCGTCCATTTCCAATCAATGTGGGACTTTCCTTTAAAGTTTCTTCAATACCTCATCAGCACGCTTGCGTAATGCAAGCAATTGGCTTTTAGCTATCTTTTGAAGTGGGCTTTGAGCAGCGGACTGTTGGTTATGCTGTTGTAGCTGCGTCATCAGGGCTGTTAGTTGGTCTGAAAATGGAAAGAATGTATTCGAATAAGTAAATAGATTAATGCATACATTTGAAAACATTATAACTTCACTTATCCGACTAGGCTTTCTGTCCACACTAAAACGCATGAATTCGCAACAATTTCACACAAATTCTATTGTTTAGAAAGATCGTTTCGTCAAGGTTCTGGACATATTCGGTATTCAGATTGTTTATATTTCTAACGCTCTTGTTATATGAACAGACTACCTTTGTAATTGGCTGCTTTAAAATCGTTGGCACTGGCTCGTATGGAATTCTCGATCTAAAAAAAAAAAAAAAAAAAATTAGTTCATATACTAGAAGAAATGCAAAAAAGTCATTGTAAAAATATGTAAGTACAAAAACACCAAATGAATTCGATCCTGTATTCCAGTGCCCGGTTGCACTAATCCTGGTCAGTGATAAACTCGTTTTCAACTGCACCCTGGATAGACATTTACAGTATAGCGTTATTATCCAAGCTTCTTCTTAAAGCTTTAGATGTAACACATGAAATGATTAGTGGTACCTACCCCCTCTAGAAGAAGTCGAAAAGCGTCAATCATCTTCAAAAGTGCTCTGAAATGGTAAAACATGGTAAAACACGGTAAAACACAGTAAAACATGGTAAATTAGACACAATAGATACTTAATAAGTGAAACATGAAACACTTTTTTGAACAGTACTTTGGCAGATCAAGTATATACGTTTCCTCATTTCGAAGTGCTCATGGTTTTGTCGCAGTGAGGACATCAAAGCCATCAGTATTTGTTGTGCATTTGTAGTATGATACCTGTGAGCAGCGACCTTATATGACGTACTGAAATTGCCATTTTCACTGATCACATCACTTTAGTACGCCATATTCCCTATTCATGTAGTTATTTTTTTTGTGTTACTTACCTAGTGTTTGAATTGTTTATTGGAGCTGAAAAAAGACGAAAAAGTAGTTAATAAAGACTCAAAATATTTTGACAGTCAGACAAATAGACTAATAAACAATTGAACAAAGAAACATCAATTCAACAACAATTGAACGAAGAAACAATTAAACGAGAAACTTTTTATTTCAACAACAATTGAACGAAGAAACAATTGAACAAAGAAACATGTCAACAAGTGCAATAATTTTTGTTCTATTCTCCGTACTTACTTTTGGTAGGAGCTGTCACCATACGATTACAAAAACTCTCATTACAGCACTTTACACTGCATTTAGTATCCTTGATGTGTCTACTGCACGCCCCACCGTTACACTGACTGGTCTCCATGCATCCTTTAGCAAATATCTTATTACCAGCTGGATAAATAGCTTGACTAGAATGACATAGTCGACCGACTGGACACTGTATTTGAACTGCTCTGGATTGACAGTCCTCTTCACTGGTGCCAGAGCTGCATTGAGTGCACATGAGACTCTTGCTTCCTGTCATCATAATAAACAATCATAATTATTCAAACCCTGCATAGTGTGTTCCTTATACTTTTTATTCCTAAACTGACTTCTCAAGATATGTCTTGTTTTTTCTTTTGTTTTGTTTTTTTTTTTGTTTTTTTTTTGTTACGTTTTGTTTTTGTTTTTTGTTTTTTTCAAAACGATCCAAAAAGCACATTAGGATCCATATTTTTGCGTTAACGTATATGCAAGCAAACTATAACGGCTAATGACTGTTATGCATTCATTTAAGGCTAAAGGTAATCATCAAAATCAAAAGTTTGATATGTTGTACTAGTTTTCAATATTGAGGGAGTTAAGGACTAACCAGGAGTTGGTGTAGGACTTGTTACAGGCAACCCTGGCTTATTGCACATATTTCCATCACAGCAATGGAACGAACAGTCTTTTACACTATTGCCCAAACGTTCACAATACGTCTTGCATTCCTCAATAGTCATTGAGGTACATCCTCGCTTGAAACCGCTTTGGTTTCCATCGATGACAACTAGTCCTCCCGAGTAGCATCTCTCTCCATCTTTACATTGTTGAATAGCTAAGTTGCGGGCACATTCTGTATCATTGGTACTCGCACACTGATAGCATTTAGGTGGAGGAGGCTCTGCAATAATGCACTAGATTTAGGGTGTTGTGGTAATAATAAATGAATGTAGAAGAAGTGGATGTGAGTGAGTTCGATACATAACTAGCAAATGGGCAACAACCCTCGGTAGCGACTTGTATTTTTATTTCATTTATAAACTTCGCGATTCGCCAGGAAAACAGCTAGCAGGAATGAGCTCACAGAACAAAGTTCCGTTAACAAGACTTCTAATATCCCTAACTGATTTCTCATATCTAGTCGTTAAATTAAAGTATCTATTATAAACTGGATATGTTATATCTGTGAAAATTCGGAATTTGAAACCCTATAGAGCCCAGACGAAGGACCTAAAAGGGAAATGATGGTTAAAACAGTCAGTGTGTGGCTGTAACGTCTTAGAGAAGTGTTAGAGACAGGACAAAACGATGGTGATGATGATGATGATGTTGATGATTAAGTATAATACAGGATTGACCTCAGCCGATAATCTAGAACTAGTTTTCAATAAACACTAATCTCAAAATGCTCATTTTTTTGTTGATATTTTGACAATCATTCTTGTGCCATTATTCACTTACTTGTAGCAGGAATTCCTTTAAAAGCATCACAAAGGTTCTCATTGCAACATGACGCATTACAGTGCGGAAAGATTCCATCACGGTTTACCTCGTTACACACACCAATAGCACACGTTTTAGCTTCTGCGCAGTTTCTCTCTACAATTTGTCTTCCATCTTTGTAACGTACGTGGATGGCCGCACACATAGTACCCTCCGAACACTGCACCTGTTCAAGCTTACTGTCGCAATCTGTACCGTTGACTCCCACACACTTCTGACATTTGAGCTGTGAAGGAGCTATAAGCAGAAAAAAAGTGAAGCTCGTTTAAAGTTTTAGTTTTACAACTTGATCAGGTCTGTCTGTCTGTCAGTCTACCTATTTGCCAGATTAGTGGTAAATCAGAGTAACGTTACCTTGTGGAGTTGGTAATTGCTTGGACACATAGTCACATCTTGTTGCATATATCTCCTTTACAACTGTCCATTTTACAACTCGTACCTTTTAGACTGTCTGTCTACCTTCCTGCCAGTTTCTAAATCATACCTTGTGGAGTTGGTAGTGGCTTTGGCACATGCATCTTGTTACACATATCTCCTTTACAGCATTCCATCTTGCAACTCGTGTACTCGCCTCCACCACTGGACGACTGAATTGTCTTACAAACATCACTTTCACAACGCGCCTTATCTACACAGTCTTTTTGTACTGTATTCTGGCCGTCCTTGGAGGTCAGTTGAATAGTGTAGCATTCACTGTTACTGTCACATTGTTTGGTGGTTGCCGTTGCTGCACATTCTTTAAGGTTATCGTGAGTACATGTTGAACATTGAGGGCCTTTAGAATCACCTGTAAACATGGCTGATGTTTCAATACAGATGGAAACACAATTTCAAATCTCTTTAAATTAACTCTAAAAGCGTGCAACATAAATATCGCTAAATAGTGCTATTTTATGCTAATTCTATTGTTTTCTTTTGTTTAATTAGTGCTAGTTACTACTAAATGGTGACAACTGTTGTACACATTTAGGATCAACGGCAAAAAATGAGCAGGATGATGGAATCTGAGAATCTTTACTGGACACACTAGAAGTACTAAGCTAATAAGATAACCATATCTTACCAACTTTTCCAAATGGTTGTTTTCCATGGACCAAGTCAAAAATCGTCTTTCTCCGTTCTTCTCTTCTTCTTTTCATTTGCATTTTAACTTGTTCAAATAGTGACAGACCATCAAAAGGGTTTCGTCTGTCACTAACTGGCTGTACAGTAGTATTAGATGTTTTATTTGGACCAGTAGTGGATCTTTTATCACCTAAAAATATTCAGCAACACATTTCAACAAAATTGTAAATTTAGCACGATGTCAGATTTCCTGAGAGGTTTTTCAGCAAAGCTGATTTTCCGGAACTAGACGACTCGTCAATATTGCCGCATACCCCCTATGGCTCATTACTGTTAACCGCAAGAGTATTGAAGTTACTGAACCATTGTCTTTAACAGGATTTCTACAAATCTAGCTGTACTGTACTCTCAGTTTACCTCCTGGCTCGCGTATATGAGTTTGTCTCCATTAAACTAAAAACACAAAGCAGGTAGTGGCCATTCAATTGTAGTTTCTTTAACCTACATATGTGCCGTAATTCGTAAATACCTCGTAAATAAAGTAAGTAAGTAAGTAGGTAGGTAGGCAGGCAGGCAGGCAGGCAGGCAGTAAATAAGTAAGTAAGTAAGTAAGTAAGTAAGTAAGTAAGTAAGTAAGTAAGTAGGTAGGTAGGTAGGTAGGTAGGTAGGTAGGTGGGTAGGTGGGTAGGTAGGTAGGTAGGTAGGTAGGTAAGTGAGTAAGTAAGTAAGTAAGTAGTTAAGTAAGTAAGTAAGTAAGTAAGTAGGTAAGTAAGTAACTCAGTCAGTCTGTCAGTCAGTCTTGACGCTAATGAAAACGTTATTTTGCTTGAATGAATGTCATAATGCGCTCCAAAAGATCACTGGTTGCTCCTACGTAAAAAAAGATTTTTATTGCATTACCTTGATCAGTGTGTCCTTCTTCAAATGGATTATATATCCCTAATGCTGTTGAACTTAACGCTAGAAATATCTAGAATGGAACAGAAAATATGCCATTGATTACATAAATGTAGACAAAGAAGGACATGGGCTTTCTTTAAACACGTTAAAATCCTAATTTGTGAATTAAAAG
Organism: Diadumene lineata; assembly: GCA_918843875.1. Taxonomy (NCBI): domain Eukaryota; kingdom Metazoa; phylum Cnidaria; class Anthozoa; order Actiniaria; family Diadumenidae; genus Diadumene; species Diadumene lineata. Next base: position 13,358,649 of record OU974080.1, read on the forward strand.
AATGAAAACTGGTTTTCAACATTGCTATGTAGAGTTCTAATTCATCAGTTTGAATGATTTATAAATGTCTGTACATTTTAAACAGGAAATAAAATGAAACCTGAAATGCAATGAAAACAAATGTAAAGGAATGCGATTCATTGAATGACAATTGTTTTCCTAATCCCTTATTTCATTTTACAATTTTGTTTTCACTCTTAGTAGTTCTGTATACTTTTATGTTCCAATTGACTAGTGTCAGCTGTATTGTTCGCACAGCTATTTTGAATATAAAAAAATAAAAGCGAAATACTTGTGTTTTATTATAATTCATTCCTGTCAAGTTTCCTGTTTCTTCTACAATGATAATAATGGAAATCATTCACAGAAATATTATAGGGTAAAATAATCTAACACCATAACAATTTCACTAATAAAGAAAATGAAAAATGACGAATTATTAAAGACCAAAAGTGAAAAACAGTAGCCAGTAAAAAGATGAACAATTCATACAAATAGTTGAAAATTGTTCTATATGTTTGAAAGAACATGCATTTACTGAACTTAACATGAGTTTAATGATAGTTTCGTCAAATAATTTTCAAAACAAATGAAATTAAGGTGTGCTGTTCATGTTTTTTGTATAATTGTACATCATATGTACAACTTTTTTAATTCCATGTCAAAATGACACCAATCAAAATGAAATTATTATTATATATATATTTGTCCAATTACATACATACCATTGAAAAACTCAAAAACTTTGCCATCTCTTCTTTCCACTATTTACTAATAATAATCCTTGAACCAGTCTGTTAACTCAGTCGTGTTCTCTCTTCAATATAATACAGGAAGGCCAATCCTGACTGCTTATATAATCAGTTTACTTCTGCATAAATTACCATATAATTTCTTCCTAATTCGCCAAAAATGTCTATGTCATTGTTGTCGAGGTCAGTCATCAATTTGTTTACATATCATGCACGCAAACAAACCAATGTTCACGAAAGAAAAAATTCCCCTAAACGGTGTAAACACATCCTGGTAGCTGTAGATGTTTTCGTTTTAACTTCCTCTTATTGGTCGAATTTAATACTCGTTATATATTATGGTGACGTCAGCTTAAATGTTCGCATGAGGTGGAGCAGAAAATACCTACAGCGATATCAAATTTGGTGAATCGATCGGTGTCTCTAGAGTCGGGCGTTTCACGTGAAACACGATTATAAGCAAAATCAATTGAGTCAAGTGGTTTGATGATCATTATAGCAGATTTATTTCATCTTTTCAATAAATATAGCATTGAGTTTGTGCGTGAGTATCTCTCAAGGCCGCCTTAAAGGATGCGGTCGATTTGTAGCGCGTGTTTTTGTAGTGCACAACTAGTCGTTTGGGTGGGCGATAAACGGCCCAGAACCATCGTCACACACGCCCTAAAACTAGTTGGAAGTTGAACTAGTCGTAGAAGTTAAAGAATCACACGACTTGCCCTATAAATGTACATCCTGCAACTATCGACTGAACGTTTTATAAATTACTGAACCTTACGTCATATACTACAGAATCGGATCGTATGAATCGTACTTTGCGCTACCATCATGTCCTATCAACTATATCGGCGCGCGTGCTTTCAGAATTGATTGTATTCACACACCGCTAAGCATATAGCATTCCTTCGACAAGGGGAAACTAATATTTTCTCATTGTGCTTTAAAATCTATAGTGACATGCTGTTCAGCTACTGATAAAAACCTTTGGGGTGAGAATCCCTTCGCTTCTCATGTCATGTTTTTTTATAATTGCATTGTAGTTTATGTTATAGATGGTTAGTGTGATAAGAGCTTTCGGACGTTAGTCCTTTGTCGTAGTAATTCAATCTTATAGCGAACCTATGAAGCTAAAATCAACTGAGTAACCTAAACCATCACGACGTGCAGTTTCTTATGATCGAACGCGTGAGGCCACAAAGGTCTTGTACACAAAATATTTTTCTAATATTAAGTATTAATTTCCTTAAGGGAAAGTGACCGATTAGTTCAATAAGCGTGTCGCAGTATCGGCCATCGCTGTTTTTGTCGGTGCATAACCGTTCGTCATCCACCCCAACTCCAGCCCGGATGAGGTCAGTGACGTAATAGTTATAACGTCATGGTAATAGCAACAATGGAAATCATAGTCACATGTTTTCTGTGACTTTGCTGTATTGAAATTTTGATACCAAAAAAAGGAACTTTTTATGATAAAAATATATCAACCACGAGCATGTGACAATTGAGAAAAGCCCTGTTTGATTAAATTTGCTTTATAAAAATCAACAAAGTTATCTTGTATTATACTTGATGTGTGAAAACAAATAAAAGGCAATACAGGTCCTAATTGCACTCACGCGCTGAAAAAGAATGAACATTTCCAAAATGTATGTACTTCATTTTATTTTAAAGTGTGACGAAAACTTTTAAATTCATCCATGAAAAGACTAAATAAGTTCGATTCTTCAGAATCATTTGTTGTCTCAACAAAAATATATTTTTTATCGGCGTCACAAAAATGTTTAGTTGCTTGACGCATGCGCGTCATAGAACCTTTTGATTGTCTTTTTACACAAACTATTCCAACTGTAGCTTTCAGAAATACTTTCTCCATGAGTAAAATCAACCATCCATTTCAAAATGTTACACATATTTCCTTAGCAATTTAGATTGTTATGGTTATGGTTGAGTAGATGAATGTAAACAATTTGCTTACTTAACGTAGCAAAGCTTCACTAGAGATAAACTTATAACATCACGCCAACACCAAGGTAATGGAAGCTGCATTAGTTTTTTCTTAAGTCGAATGCAATTTTTTAAAGAACTTAATTACTGAACGGTCAGTCCAGGGACCGTATACGGGAAAGCAAATGTCGATTGTTGGTTCACGATATGCGGTTTGTCGGCTGTTGGTTACAAATAAGCATTTTTGTCGGCAGTGTAATTGGTTAAGCTACAAAGTTCAATTCTAAAGTCAGTAATCTTTGTTCCGTTTGTCACTAGTATATTTTTTTACAGCAGTGTGTCGCTTATGTCGGTTAGCCTTTTCAAACTCCGCTGTAAGTTTTGAAGTAACAACATTTTGCTTTTCTCCAGTCAGATTAAATCCATAAAAATATACTGAAAGATTCAATTTGCTGAACTTTGCCTTTTTGTAGTGATAATTCGTGATGTTGACTACATAACATTCAGTGATGTCACCCAGGAAACACGCTATTTGGTTGGTGATAAAATCATTGAGACGGAAAAACCAAGACATTTAATTTTTTTACTGTTTACATTTACATTTTTCTCGTTGAAATATATGATATATGAAGTTGAGATGCGAGTAAGGAGGGCCACGACAATGAAGAAGACGACGAAAAAAAACGTGCTGAAAGCAATAGGGTCCAAAGAGGAGAGATAAGAAAAAAAAAATAAAAAAGAAAGGAAAAAAAGGAAAATACACATTTTTTTCGATTATTTCCAATAATGGCTTTTAAAATTTTATTGCCTATTTTAAAGTTTAATAATCTTTAATTCTTATCCAATGTCATATAGCAACCAGCGTAAAAATTATTACATTGTCTGCAAACGTTATGTAGTTGACTCCAAACAGAAAAAAATCATCTTTAACAGGAATGTGAACGTTTTTACATTTAATTTATTCCCTTCCCCACATTTTAAGTTAGGATATGCTCTAAATATTTTCTGTTATGAAGAATCCTTAACGCCAGCTACAATTCCTAGAGTTCCTCATTCCATATAGACAGGAGCGCAGGGTCCTTCATACGCTACTTTGATGTGTTTCTTCGTTTTACACGAGTCAAGTCTCAGCAGGCATTCATTATTGTAGGTCTTGCCATTGCTACCACAGACTGGTTTCAGTAATTTAGGACAAGCTAGATTGCATACACAAACTGCCTTGTCATATTGTACTTTACACACGGCATAGAAACCACACTTCACCGTCCTACAGGGATCTGGAAAACAAACAGAAAATATGGTTGGTTTATAACTTTTAAACTCTCTGTACATTCGTGCCTCAGTGTCTCTGTGCTCGGATCGTGCCATTGACTTCCTCTGGTTTGTTGTTCCTACCATTGCTGTCGTTACTATTTCCTATTATATTGGATCCTTACCACATTTTCCCTGATGAGCTACTTTGATGTATGTCTTCGTCTTACACGAGTCAAGTCTCAGTTGACATTCATTACTGTAAGTCTTGCCATTGCTGCCACAGACTGGTTTGAATATTGCAGGACAGATTGGATTACATACACAAACTGCCTTGTCGTTTTGTACTTTACACGTAGCATAGAAGCCACACTTCACCGTCCTACAGGGATCTGGAAAATGTACAGAAAATTATATTCAAAGATTGTGGGACACAGGCCTCAGCCCTTGTAATGAAACTTATATATATCCCTAGTGGTCGATATTCTCAGTCATCTCATAAGGACATAGGAATTCATTTAACAAAGAAAACTCATAAAAATCAAACTCATGTCACTTAAATTTATTTTTGAAGATTCTATTCATTTACATCGTCGATGAAGCGATTAGAGTTCAGAATATCACTAATACTACCTTTCAAACCAATACAACTCACCGCATTTTCCTTGATGCTTCACTGTGATTAGTTTATTCTGAGAACAAGAAGATGACTCCATCATACAGCGATTGCTATAGGTTCTCCCGTCCGAACCACAAACCGGCGCATATTCCAGAGTACAAAACTTAGGACAGACACATGTAGCTTTACCATCGACAGCACGACAAGATGAGTAGGGAGGGCTAGTGCATGGCTTTGCATGGGAACAAGGGTCTGGAAATATGAATTCATAGAATCGCTTAGGCGTGGACCTCATGAAGTGAAGTAAACTTAAGCATAAGTGCAAGGGTTGTCCTCACTAAAATAGCGTGTAGTAAGCATAAGTGCAAGGGTTGTCCTCACTAAAATAGCGTGTAGTAAGCATAAGTGCAAGGGTTGTCCTCACTAAAATAGCGTGTAGTAAGCATAAGTGCAAGGGTTGTCCTCACTAAAATAGCGTGTAGTAAGCATAAGTACAAGTGTTGTCCTCACTAAAATAGCGTGTAGCATAAGTGCAAGGGTTGTCCTCACTAAAATAGCGTGTAGTAAGCATAAGTGCAAGGGTTGTCCTCACTAAAATAGCGTGTAGTAAGCATAAGTGCAAGGGTTGTCCTCACTAAAATAGCGTGAAATAAGCATAGACGCAAGTGCTGTCTTTACCGTGAAATAGTGTGAAATAAACTAGCGCAAGCAGAAAAAAGATAAAAATGTTAGTAATCATGCTTTGCTTGCGCTTTCTTCTATTTCACCAGTGAGGACAGCACAAGAGAAATGCATATGTTTGATCGCTTATGTTTGCGTCTTATTTTTTCTGTCGTTACTATTTCCTATAATATTACATTCTTACCACATTTCCCTTGATGAGCTACTTTGATGTGTTTCTTCGTTTTACACGAGTCAAGTCTCAGCAGACATTCATTATTGTAGGTCTTGCCATTGCTACCACAGACTGGTTTCAGTATTTTAGGACAAGCTAGATTGCATACACAAACTGCTTTGTCATATTGTACTTTACACACGGCATAGAAACCACACTTCACCGTCCTACAGGGATCTGAAAAACACACAGAAAATATGGTTGGTTTATAACTTTTAAACTCTCTGTACATTCGTGCCTCAGTGTCTCTGTGCTCGGATCGTGCCATTGACTTCCTCTGGTTTGTTGTTCCTACCATTGCTGTCTTTACTATTGCCTATGATATTGGATCCTTACCACATTTTCCCTGATAAGCTACTCTGATGTGTTTCTTCGTTTTACACGAGTCAAGTCTCAGCAGACATTCATTATTGTAGGTCTTGCCATTGCTGCCACAGACTGGTTTCAGTATTTTAGGACAAGCTGGGTTGCAAACACAAACTGCTTTACCATTTTGTACTTTACACACTGCATAGAAACCACACTTCACCGTCCTACAGGGATCTGGAAATCGCAGGGAAAATCGAAGTCAAATTAAGATTGTGGTGCACATGCCTGTCATTCTAATGAATTGTAATGAAAATTTATATCCAAAATGTTAAATTCATTTAACAAAGAAAACGCAATTAAACTCCAACTTATATTAAGTAATTTTATTTTCTGAAGTTTTTATTATGTTAATACGATTACAATTACATCAACAATTCAGTTAAGAATTAAGAATATCAGTATAATCAAAAAGTACCTTCCAAACCAATACAACTCACCGCATTTTCCTTGATGCTTGACAGTGATCAGTTTATTCTGAGAACACGAGGATGACTCCATCATACAGCGATTGCTATAGGTTCTCCCGTCGGAACCACAAACCGGCGCATATTCCAGAGTACAAAACTTAGGACAGACACATGTAGCTTTACCATCGACAGCACGACAAGATGAGTAGGGAGGACTAGTGCATGGCTTGGCATGGAAACAAGGATCTGGAAATAAGAATATAATCTATTAATATATATACCAATGGTTTTGCTATTTACAGTGGTAAGCAGTACCCTATCGTATCGTAGCCGTGACTTCTCATGCCTGGACCTCATGAAATGAAATAGAAGTAAATACAAGCACAAGTGATGTCCTCACTAAAATAGCGTGAAATAAGCTGGTGCAAGCACAACAAAGGGAAATGTTTAGTAATCATGCTTCGTTTGCACTTGCGTTCTTTCAGTCACTAGTGAGGACAACACGAGAGAAATGTATATATGTTTGATCACTTATGCTTGCGTCAAATATCACAAGTGAGGACAGCACAAGAGTAATGTATATGATCGATTGCTCATGTCTTCGTCTTTGTCAATAGTGGGTATCAGGCTTATGAAAACATGAATTGTTTGAGATTGATGAATGCCGTACCATTACCTTTACAAAGAGCTTTGCTGGCAACAGTTATATTCATCCTACTAATACAAGCTGTTTTCTTCATCTGACAGACATTGTCGTATCTTTTACCATCAGAGCCACAAACAAGATCTTGCTTGCTGGAACACATGAACTTACACACACATCGTGGTTTACCGTGGACGATTTCACACTTGGAATGTGGAGGCCATGAGCATTTGTAGCTCGAGCAGACGTCTGTCGGGAGAGGGAAGCGTTTTAGTAGAACAACCAACAAGTTTGCGAGAATAATTCAGAAAGTGACATTAGAATAGTGTCCGAACAGTTTTGAGAGCATTGGCCTTTTTTGGGTTTGATTCATGGATCGGGTAACAGCGAGAAACAATTGAACTCAGATTGTTTGATGTGTTGTGTGTTTTAAAAGTACAGCATTTGGTAGGCTGATGCACACAGCTCAGTTTCTACAGTAAATTAAAATGCACAAGAAAGAATAAAATATCCTTACTTTTGCATTTGGACATACTGACAGCTGTAATAATCTTTTCCTGCTTACAAGCCGCCATTTTCATCAGACATTTGTTGCCATACAGCACGCCATTTGAGCCACACACAGGGCGGTATATCTTGGCACAGGCCTTGGGACAAGTACTGATACAGTGAGGTTTACCCTTGATCATTTTACAAACTGTATGAATCTTACACAAGACATTGGCACACGTGATTGAAGCTGCAATGAACGGAACAAGTGTTAATTCTATTTCAAACAAGCTGGCAAGCAGGCAAGCAGGAGCAAACTAACAAAAACAATTTAGTCGACATATAGAATATCAAAAAAGAATATTTTAGAACTTACGTGGTTTGCAGGCTCCAACATGAGCGACCGTGATCTTCTTCTGGCTTTTGCAGGCAGCCCTCTCAAGCTCACACTTGCTATCGTACGTTTTGCCATCAGAACCACAGACTTGGCTTGGATTTTGTATAGGACAGGGATGGCAAACACGGACACATGTTGGTTTGTCTTGCACCATGTGACAGGAAGAGTGTTTTCCTGGACATTTCTTACCTTCACATCCTGGTACTAAAACAAGGAATTTTAGTTTAAATCAACACTATGTTCAAGGCTATGTTGCCATGGAGACACATAGCTGTAGCCAAGTCATAGTGAGTGTTTTCAAATGACAAATTAATCCTGATCCCAACAAATATTTGAGTTTATAACACAAGTCAGAACTTTGCCTCTTATAAAATCAGAAAGAAAGTTCATTTGGTTAGTCAACGTGTATAGAGTCTAATTTGTGGTGACTTCATATATTTGTTTCGAACTCTCTGTCATTAGTAGGACTCAGACAAAGCCAACAAAATAGATCATCGCTGATTGATCAAGCCACCGGCTTTTTCATCAGTCATCTTCGCCAATAATATAATGTGTATATTTTTATCTGTATTATTTATAAAGCTTGTATTTTTTGTCAAAAAAATTGAATACTGAATAATGAGGTGTAGATAGCCTTGATTGCCAATTCAGGTCTGATGGGCTACAGTGCACAACTTACCACATTTTCCACGGTATAAGATGTGCAATCCTGGGTTATTTTTGCACTGTTCAATTCCAAGAAAGCAGGCGTTACTATATGTCTTGTTGTCAGATCCACAGACTGGATCGTACAGCTGAATACACACATCTGGACAAGGCTTCTTTGTGGGTGCTGGTGAATAAAAGTGAGACTCAATTACTAATCTGCAAACTTGTATGATTTCTTATAGATCCAGTTTGGGCATCCTGTGGTTAAACAACTGCATAGAATTGAAGTTTTAAGTTATACTCACGTGTTGGACATGGTCCAGCTCCAACCTGCTTAATACTGCTATCTTTACAGGCAGCAATGTTAAGAAAACAAAGATTACTGTACGTTTTGCCATCAGAACCACATACTGGTTTATGAACAGCTGGACAGAATCGTGGACAAACACATTGCGCACGACCGTTGATTACTTCACAGACTTTAGGTAAAACACAAGATACGGCTGCACAACTCGCTGCAATCAAGATAAGATAAAAAGATTAATGATGGTGGTGGTGATAGTGGTGGTGGTGGTGATGGTGGTGGTGATAGTGATAGTGGTGGTGATGGTGGTGGTGATGGTGGTGGTGATAGTGGTGGTGATGGTGGTGGTGATGGTGGAGGTGGTGATGGTGGTGGTGATGGTGGAGGTGGTGGTGGTGATGGTGGTAGTGATTATGATTGAAATGATATATAGAATTTACTGCAACATAAAAAGGCTTTTGGGAGATGTAATACATTTTTTTTTATTTAAAAGACAATTCCCCACCCTCCCGGCCCTCGTTTGCAATGGACCATCTCAGATTGCGATATTCTTCACATTTCTCGTTGTTACCTTTTGGGCATTCTCCTTTACTGACTACAGTAATTTTCTTGTTCTCAGTACAAGCCTTAGAGTGGAGCTCGCACAAGTTGCCATAAGTAACACCATCCGAGCCACAAACAGGATCAAACTGAAGAGTGCAAATCCTGTTACAGACACACTTGGCAAAACCATTGACTACTTGACAAACCTTTGGTAAAGCACAGAGTAGAGCAGCACAGCTGGTAGCTGGGAACCAATCAAAGTAGATAATAAGTGAGCTTACAGTTGTCAATTACACTCGTTTTTGTATGAATGGGAAACAGTACTCTATCGTATCGTAGCCGCTACGATACGATAGAGTACTGTTTCCCATTCATACAAACAGTAGTTTCCAAGAAAACATTCTAATGTTCTGCCGTATCGTAGCGGTATCGTAACCGCACTGTTTACCACTCATACGGAAACGACTTTATGTCTGCTGCTCTATGTATTATTGTTCTGTACGTTCTTGCTTTGGTTAACAAACCAGAATAGTTTCTACGTGCAAATCAATTATGCAAAAGAAAATGGTTTTCAATCAATTAAATTAAACGAACCATCACAAATTTATATCAACCACAACGTATAATAATGATAATCCGTTGTGGACATGACGTACGATGTTTTTCAACCAATCAAATCACACGTATGATCGCATACGTAACATTGTAGCAGTCTCGACCAATCAAAATGTCCGTAATATAATAAACTTACGTGGACATGCGCCCTTGCTAGCAACTGTGATAACCTTCTTCTGCTGACATGCAGCTCTCCTAAGCTCACATGCGTTGGGGTAAGTCTTCTTGTCTGAGCCACATACGGGATCAAATATATCTGCGCATGAAAAGTCACAGCTACCGCTGACAGGTATACATTTGGGTTTGCCGTCAATCATTTTACACGTGTAGCCTGGAGCACAGTCGACCAGAGCGCATGTTATAGGTGGGGTGTACTTATCGTCTGGGTCATAGTCTGAGAATGAAATAAATACGAAAATAACAACATGCACCTTCAGTTTTGCACGCAATAACTACAATAATAGATCAATTTACAAATTGTTCTTATAACAAATAACCAAGAGTACAAACCACCAAATACAAATACACGAGTATGTTCAGGAGGAATGTAAAAAAAATGCTTTACTTGCATTACTACGTACGCCTCAGAGAAAAATCACGACGTGCACTACCGTCAATCACACGTAATTCTACTTTATTGGACAAAATTCAGCAAAATCGCTTTTGGCACTTTCCTTTGTTGTACCTGAGTGAGAAAGTTTAATCGAAACACAACAATTACCGAGCCAAATGCACAGAGGAACTTACGCTATTGAGCCAGCTCACCAATGAATCAGTGAATGACTGGATCCATCAATCAGCGAATTGATAAATATGTTGTTGTTTTTTTGTACGATATGCTAATTACAAATGATTCATGTTCTCTCGCTCCAAATAAAGCCGCATGAAACACTGACAAAGCAAACATCTAAAAACAACAATCTATTATCCACCATAGCAACATGACTTAAAATAACCTCGTAATGATCCCTTCAGGTGAGCTATAGCAATATCTATATGACTCATGCTAACAGCAATGTATTACACACGGTGATGTAACCTAGCAACCATATTGGTTCTTTAAACACTGCTTGTATGTGCTGGTACGGTTTGGTTACGTAAAAGACACGCCGTGCAAGGCTTCGTTAAGCCATATAGTTGAGAAAATGAAAGTTTAAAGCTAAAGTAACTAAAGTTTAAATCTGTTATACCACAGTCTGGCATGGCTCAATTTGAGTGAAATAATAATCTTTGTGTCAATGCGCGGATGAACCAGAAAAACAGACTGGGGGGTGATCTTAGGGAGGTCATATCTTTAAGGAGTCTGAATGAGGGTTTTTGGGCATAAACAAGTCAACTTTTAGGGAAAAATTCGTATGTAGTCACGCCCACATTTGCTTCATAAGGGGTGTTTTGGGAATGTTTTTGAAAATTTCCGACAATTATCCCCGTCGTACAATATATGGAACCAGGGGGATATCAAAGCTCTAAGCTGACGTCCACGAAGTTTTTCGGCAGAGCATATCCTCCAGGCTTATTCTCAAGTTGCTAGACTCGCGGAATATGACTTAATTATACATATTTATAATAGACACTTAGAAAAGTGATAGAGGAAAAATGAGGACTTGTTGTGATGTAATTTCAGGTCATTCACGAATCACGCACAAAGTCATTTCACGATCACATAAATGAATCATTCACGAATCATGGAACACGCGCCAAAACCTCTTTCACGCCCTGTTTTTTTTTCTCTTCTTGCATGTGTAGATCTTTGATTTGCTCTTCAAGTTTCAACAGTTTGTCTATGCCAGACCATGCGGCCAGTTTTATATTTTTTAACATTTTCTGAAGCTCATTGTTATATCTTAATTTTTATTCAACAATTCAATTCTTATAGGTTTAATCTATAACAAAAGCAAGCATGACACACGCACACTTAACTTTTGTCTAGTCAAATATAGACTGAAACGTTAATGTCTCGTCCATTACTATACGCTGAAACTCGCCTTCAAATCACCTTGTATCATTGCTCTTAGTCTTAACATTCACTAAATTCCTTCACATTGCCTTTCTTCACAAAGAGGTGCAAATAGACACATTTACGCTGCGTAGTTGAATTCGAGCTTTATCATAAAATCTTGCTATCGATGGGTGACGGTACAGGCTAAATGATTAGCTGAGGTAGCACTTCTTGTCTTATGTAGAAGCTAATGAAAGATAAGCCTTCAGCTAGTAGTTTATACATGTGGTTTAAGAAATGTTCATGCAAACATTCCCGAATCTACAAAGAACGCACCATTTACTAATTAAATTGACTTATTATACCTAGTTGAAAACAGTGTTTGTACAAGAATATATATACAATGCTGGGGGAAGAATATTTTCGTCAGTTTGAAACACATGAAACTAAAGGTGTTCTCTTTGTCCAAATTCATACTGAGTGTCAAATATTTTTATGTTCATTTTCTCACAAAGTAGTACTTTGGATGGCTAGCTTACTAGTATACGTTTACCACACTACTTCGCGATGTAAGTACATGCAATCATAAATTTATATATATAGTTATTGATGATAAATTATCAACACTCAAATTATTAACAATTCATTTCACTTTCCACTTACCCGCTAAAGACCCTATTACCATTACAGTCAAGACTAAAACCTTCAAAGCCAACTCCATCGTGCTCTGTGACGTGAAATACATCACACTCTGGGTAGCTCAATAGTTATTCAGTTGTTATGAACTCAACGCAGTGCAGTTAGATTTGACATACCGAAACTAATTATGAAATATAGCTACGACGTGTCCCTATACACCATTTTCAAAAAGCGCTGTAGCAGTCTAGTGCTAATAAGGTTTTCAAATGTCGCAAAGGATGTTGGGTATAATTATAATAAGGTGAGGTGCTTATATAGCTCATTTCACAACTCAGTGCACGTGCGCTTTATAATTTTACGTAGTTATACGGGCAGCTAGTAATTATATATTTCTTCTGTTAATATAAGTAAATAGATAAGTGAATAAATATTATTGATATCGATTGATTAATTAATTGTTTTATTGATATATTAATTAATTCATTCATTCATTCATTCATTCATTCATTCATTCGTTCGTTTATTCATTTATCAGCTCATTCATTCATTCCTTTATACCTTAATATGAGTGTATTTGTATTTGCAAAAAGTCAATTAGTAGCGTAAATAAGACATGTAAGAGCCACTTAATCATCAAATATAAAAGGTTGTTGACATGTGATGTATTCATCTTAACTTTACCAGCATCCGTTACGGTCTCCTGGACGTTTCCCGTGATTTTCTCCATTAGTTTTTAGATTCAGTCTCCCAACATTGACAGAAACAACTATATCTATGTATTAAAACAAATGACCCTGACAATAGTAGCCTATGCAGTTGCTATGACGATTGTTTTCAGTTTACTGTTTGACAGATATCAATCAAGGCTATTCATAGGATATCATTGCGTTGGTAGTTAGAGTCGTTTTCGTATGAGTGGTAAACGGTACGGCTACGATTCCTTTACGATACGGCAAAAGATTCGAATGTTTTTCCTAGAAACTAATAATGTAATACGGAGTTTGAGATATGGTACGGCGACGTTCTACTACGGCTACTTTGACCAAGGGACTTCGACATTTTCGCGGTAAACACAAATGGTCAAGGCTTGCACTGCTTGTTTGAGTACTATATAGCACAACTACGGTGGGAAACTTAGAGTGAATATGTCTGATGACGTCACCGGAAGTATTTTTCTTTTGTATGCACTCGCCGTAGTAGAGCTTCGCCGTGCCATATTTTAAACTCCGTAGACACGAAGATCAAGATGCAAAATTTGAATAATTTGTTTCTTTATATTTCAAGTTAAGTTTAGTCTCTTTTCTTATATACTTTATCTATATTAAATACTATATCCTTAAGATTGACCGATAGTTGTTACACTAAACTAAATATGGTGTTCTAACTCAATCTTTCGATAATCTTATCGTTATATATATTAGCTGTTGTCATACTAGACCAAGGATTGATTCGTGCCAAAGCACTGTTTGCTTTATTCTTTATTAGCTGTGTGCACTCTAGACAACAGTGACCATCCACCAAATCGGAAAATGGCGGGTGATCTCAAGAACGAGGCTAGTCACTCTTCTAGGAAAACAGCTCAACTTCATGCTTTGTTATTGTTCAAAAATGCTACAAACCTCATGGAAACTACTCTATTTGAAGTTAAACTACAATATGAGGATCAACACAAAACACTGTCGATGTGTGACGACTGACTAGCCTCGTTTCTGTCATCTCCACTGGTACATAACCGCACCGTCCGCTATATTGTATATATTATTACCGTCAGAGACACATACTGTATTATGACGACCACAAATGATCTATCACAAGCGTTGGTGAGCTTTCGTAAAGTGTTTTCATAAACGCCAATTATCTTTTTTTTAAATAGACAAGAGGCGTTTATTAGCGAAGGGCGTTGATTTCAATACTCTAAACTAAGTTTTTGGGACTTTGTTATCCCTCTCCCTAAACACTGTTTGTATTAGGCTTCTTTTCATACCAAAATCATCACCGATTATACCAACATCAGATAGTGTTTGTTTAGCAAACCCTCGTTAAGGTTTTAGGATTTTCTTTTTGCTTTGTTTTCTTTTTCAATCCTATTTTTAGATTAACAGGTTTTTTATTTAGGCGGTCATTAGATATGGGGCGAGAATGGGCGGAGAAGTGAAGTGATCGAAATTTGAAAAGAAAATAAAGACAATTAAAAAAAGACAATTTAGTGGACTTCAATTACCGTGTCATCGAAATTTTCTCTATCCATTTAATTTAATGGGCATTTTTTTGGAAAACAGAAACAACGAAGAAAATCAAATGAATGGAAAGGATTCAGGTGAGATAATGTGAATTACATTATAGAGTGCACACACTACAAGTGTGTAACATAAATACCACTAAATAGTGCTATTTTATGCTAATTCTATTGTTTTCTTTTGTTTAATTAGCGATATTTACCACTAAATAGTGACAACTGTTGCACACATTTAGTGTTTGACCAGCGCATTTTTTTAGCAGCGCATTCTTTTAATGAATTTTCAAGTTTTAAATGACTGTGGAGGAGTAGGGATGGGAGGAGTTTTCTAAACTTGTTAAATCCTACTAGAATAGCGAAGACGTGGTTTTGAATCACGCCAACAGCATGTGGTATTTTATGGGATATGGAAACTAGGCTTTAAGAGCTTCAAATAAACTCCTTAACTAAAAAATCTTATAAGCTAAGCAGCCACTATGGTAAAAAAAAAACTTTTACGTTGCTCTGACGAGAAAAACGTGAAAATCTGGCATTTTGACAAAACTTTTAATGAATATAGATATAAAAATATTTGTATTCTTTTTAACATTTTTTAATGTAAAACTTTGTTGAGCCTTGTGCTCTATCAATTAGAAATTATCATTAATTTATTATTAACAACAGTAGATAACTCAGGGGGAACTCTTTCCAGTCTTTTGTATAATGATAGGGTATGCTCGTCGTATTTTGATTTCGTAGTGGTGAAAATCACCGATTTGATATCTCATAGAGTGTCCAGATAGACGTCCACCCTGTCAAAAAACTGTAAGTATCTTTTAGAGTTCGAAAAGGGGCCATCGCATCAGAATTTTCGAAATTGCGACTATCAAAGAATCAAGCGCTCTTTGTGCTAAACTAATTAGTAAATCTATCAAACTTTTGCAGTTATTTGTATATATTGATTACTATCAAATAATTTAGGTTTACCTTGAATCAGGTTACACAACAAAGCAAGAAGGTTCAGTACCACAGTGGTCAATGGGGCTGCTTGCATTGTGGTAATTCAATTTACACTACGACTCGATTCTAGTTCTACCTCTGATGGTGTTGACCAGACAAATGAGCAATTTACATTATTCAGTTAAAATTATAATTTAAGGTGTTGCCAAGTAAAAGGCGTCAGTTCATTTGATCATTTAAGTCTTGTGCAAGATAAACCATCCCATCCCTAGCCTGCGTAGCGGCTTTCTTGTTGAGGGGATTTGGGGCGAGTGGGGACTGAGAGCCACTACGCAGGCTATCCCATCCCACTGAACATAACGAGTACTTCCGGGGATACGGGGAGGGAAACTTTTTCACGCTGTAAAACTTTTAGTGACATTACGATTATCAAAGAATCTAATCGCTCTTTTTGTTAAACTTGTGCATGGACGGCGGAGCAGTTTTTCAATCGGGAGAGGGGGGCTAAGCTCAATTTCTTGATCTTATCCGCCCTCCCCACCCCTATCATTTATTTCCTCCGAAAAAATTAAAAATATTATCATGAATCAATCTGTTGTGTAGCTATATATTGACAATTTTCACAGAAATCTAGTTCGTTATAGATGGACGGTTGATTTCCAGAGCAATAACTGATCACGCGGATGATTGTACTTGATAAATACAATAAATGAATCAATAGTAGTCTTGACGCTTTCTGATGAAGACCGCCATAGCGTAGCCGAAACGCCAACCTACACAACATCAATATTTTACACATCTCATCCACCCCGTCGTCGGACTTTATCCAAAGATTTTATTCAGAAACGTACATAATTATTTGGAAAATTAAAATGAGGTAAATAGCCTTGAAGCGTGATGACGTTTTACCCCCGTCTCTATACAATAATAGTTCACAGAATTCTTTCATATTCAATTTGTTTTATTCCCTCGAGAATACAGGAACAATAGTCGTAATTAGTGCACAAAAACAATGTGCAAAGGATTCTGGTATAGAGACGGGGGTAAAACGTCATCACACTTTAGGCTTATTCTTCGACTGCTGTATTGTTTTACCAAAGACATACTAAATTTGAGATGTACTGTTTTCTTCCTCTGATCTCTTCTTGAATGCTTGGGATTGAATCGTCTTTATTTGTTTCTTAACAAAGTTTAATTACATCTATCATTTTGACTACAATATTTTGATAAACGTTACACGAATATGCTGTCTGTTTGTCGTTTAGTGTATGGGAGCAAAGAAACGACCAGGAAACTACTGAGGTCCTGAACCTGGAAGAAAATAATGGAATGTAGGGGCTGTTTATATAGAGTGAGGCAGCCCTGTTTAGCGGGCTGGTTTCTTTTGTGATCAAGCTATCAGAGCGTAAAAATAAAAGAAACGGCTCACTCCATATAAACAGTCCCTTAATGATATAATAATAATAATAATAATAATAATATTCTTTACAGGTAGCATATCCACTGCATATCATCTGCATTCTCTCACACTCACTACCTCTACATTTATATTTCAACTCACACAACGCTACTCACGGTGTTGATTTTTGGTGGAGGGAGGAAAACCGGAGATCCCGGAGAAAAACCCTCGTGGCATGAGAGAGAAACAACACATTATAAACAAACTCAGTTCACATATCACCCAGACCGATCCAGGGATCGAACCCGGGTGGTGAAAGGCTAGTGCTCTCACCGCTCGGCCACCCATCCCACCCATATAAAGATTAATCATCACTACGATTACGGTCGTCACCACTTTTATTATCCTGACTACGATTATTACCGTATATCCCACTATTATCAACATTGGCATCATCATCAATTAACCCTCTGATCCATCATCATCAATGCTATTAACATCACCACAATCATCAATCAGTCCACTGGAGAGAGCTTACATCGACCTTTAAGAGCAAGTTTCCTCACTGACGCTCCTGAAAAATTTCTGGCATCAGGTAACAAAATCATCGATGGACACGAATTGTTCTCTTGAGGAAATCGCTAGTTCTATAGCATTGAAAGTAGATTGCTCCTAATTAAGCTTCCTCGTGTGCAGCAGGCGATCCATATCGTCATCCTGTGCACGTCACTCCTTTGGGATTCCTTTTGAATTTGACCGAGCAAGACTGGGGAAATAACGGAAGGCCAGAAAGGAGAGAAAGTCGACACAAAGCATTTGAGTTACCTGCGGAGAATTGATGACCATTCTATCATTTTAGTGTATGCTTACCTCCACATTCTCCTTTGTATGCTACTGTTATTGGCTTTCCTTGCTGACAAGCAGCAAGGTCGAGGTAGCACCCGTTGCTATAGGTTACACCGTCGGAGCCACATACGGGATCGTATACATCAAGGCATACGCCATCACACTTGTTGGGAACACAACGTGCTTTGTTGCCTTTCTCTTCGCATATGTAGCCAGGGGCGCATAAAATACTTGCACAAGTAAGTTTCGGTGGTGGTACAGCTAAAAACAACAACAACAACAACAACAAAAATGTTGAGTTTTGACTATAGGTGATCAACTGAAAATGGGATGTTGTAAGGGAAGTTCATAATAATAAGAGTAATGGATTACAGGACATCGAATAGGTTGAAAAACACCAATATCTTAATAATCAGAAAAGTTACATCTAAAGCCTGGTAAATGGGGCTTCGGGGATAAACGTTCGGGGATACTCGTTGTATCTTTTAGGGGTAAAAATCAGCGATTTGGTATCTTTTAGGGTTTGAAAAATATGAGATTTGCCAAATCCTCACCCTCACTCCATATAAACAGGCCCATAGACGCGAACAAGGTGCAAGCATGAGTATAAGGATAAAACATTCGTTCTTTTTGTGAGTAAGTAAGTAAGTTAGCTTTATTTTAAGAAGGTTTATTAAAAAAACATTTACAAAATATACCAGTTTAGACTTCTGTACTTTTGCTTTTGTTTATGTGACAGGAATGTCCCAGAGTTTAGCCAACTAAAACATGTCATTCTAGGAAATGTAACATTTTATTTGCTGTATGAGTCTTGAAACATGCCAGATCTATAATTTCATATATAAGTCTGCACCCGTCAGTGAGTATACAAATTAAGAACCTGATTAAGAACCTAGACAGCCTGATTTTGTGTTAAACACCATTTATATAGACCCTGTTCAGGCTGACTTGGAAAATTCAAGGTAATTCGCGCATTTTTACTGTAGTGCAAATACAGCTGCAGTTCCGGGAAAACTAACATTGCTGCATAAACATCGGTTTTGATAATTACGTCATAGCTATATATGATTTCGTGCATTACCGCTGATGCTCATTTAATTACAAATAATTCAATAAAAAAACTAAACAAACAAAAACACCAAAGAAATCAAGAAACATATAAAGACTAAAGTTTCAGAGATAATTGATCTTTAAAAGTTCATCATACAGTGCATCAAAACATAAACGAACAAAAGATACGAGAGGCACCGTGCATGCTTGAAAATAGTTTTTCATGAAGTATTACTTCGATAAAGATTGTAACTAATAGTACCATAGTTAGTAGAGGGGAATGGTTAGGAAGCCCGGCAAACTTCAAAGAGACAACTCTTTGTTGTGATTTATGCTTGGTCACGTGGTTCTGAAGGTGCACATAATCAGCAGTCTGTCTAAAGCAACAAGGAAGTCCTATGACAACAAACTATATTCTACGTCGATTTTAATGACTTATGTTGTTTTTAGCAAAGTTTAAAGTAGTCAGATTTTTAATGAACCATGTCAGGTCGTAATTGTGAGGTATTTGGTTGTAGTTCATGTCGAAGAACGAAAGGAATTGGCACACGAAAGTTCCCTTCGCCCGGCTGTCAACGAGAAGCATAGGAAATAGCGCGAATATTCGAAACCAGATCAATCACGATCGAGTATATACTTACGAAAAGCAATGTGCACCCGAAGATGTTGAAACTATGATAGTACTAAACAGCGCTGTGTGCGGACAGGCAAACAAAATATTATCGCCGCGCTATTAAATATGAACACAAAAGACTGCAGCAAGTAAGACAGAAAGAGAAAGAAAGGAACTCTGGACGAAATAGTACAAAATAAACATACACTACCTTGAATCTGCTCAGTCATCATAACCACAAATACAACAACCAAAATACTTAATGCTGCCTTCATTGCGGTATTTCAGTCTACTCTCGTTCCTAGTGTTTAATAGAACTGCTACGTTTGCAGACAAATGAGTAATTTGAATGATTCGGCTGGTTTATAATGTATTATGTTACCAAGGCGTTAACACTCATTTGGATCGGATGAGTGATGTTTTTTGATATGTCATTAGGTACCCTTGGCATTTCATATTGAATCATTATACCTGAACAAGTCTTACAACGCAACCGCGTATAATCGTATTATAGTCAAAACGAAACTAGAAAATGTATTTTTTAGCTAGTACCAAGAAAAATACTTATTGCGTATTTATTGGAATGACCGAATCAAAGCAGTTTTTAATAAAACATGTATATCTTATGACGTCAAATGTATTCATGATCAATGGCTTGGATCGAACTTTTAAGCAAGAATAGAAATGAGGTCATAACTATGGACGTGAGCAAGCATCTGATGTAATTCCTCATGCCAGCACGTTTTGTCTTGTTGTTATTTATAGGATCATATTAGAGTATTAAAATATTCTAATTATAGTTTCATAGCTTTTAGTCACGGGTTCCCTGTCTTGGAACATGACCGTGAGAACATTGAAGGAGAAGGCCTGGGGACTAAACGTATTCGGCGCGTTGTTTTAAGCATCTTTCTTTTTTGGAGTTTGTGTGTTGATATCTGTTCTCCATCCTTCCTTAATTCATCACATCTTGTCGTCTAAAAGCTAGAGTGAGCTCTTTGATATCTTCTGCATCCATCTTAGTCTTTATTTTTTAAGTTTATCTAAAGTAAGTCCAGTAATTTGTCAGAGGAAACACCGGCCAATTCACTGACACTTTGTCGACGTCTTGTGTTTGTAGTTTTTACAGCATGGAAATACCACCAAGTCAAACTATTTACATCAATAATCTAAATGAGAAGATTAAAAAAGAAGGTGAGTTTGTTTATTTAAGTGTTTTCACTCGGTTTTACTAAATGTATACGAAGTTTATGTTCGAACTTGTGTTTGACAGAAGTTCGTAAACTTTAGTGTTGGAGTTCGACTCCAATAATTTCTGATAATGATCGCTGACCATAATGCACGTGTTTTTTATTGGCGTTGTTTTATATGTTATTTGATCATAAATGCAATGGCAAGAAAGTTTAATATCCCAAATTTGATAGCTACAGTAAGTAATCTCTGTATTATGTAAAATTTCATATTTATTTTCAAGTATTTAATACTCGCAAACTCAAATGTAACCCATTCCGATATATTCATCCCCAAAAATTTTCACAAAATATCTTTGCCTTACAGATATACTGTATGTATCATTATAATAACACTATTCATAATTACCGTCAATGTCATCACTATTGCATATCACATGACTACTTCTCTTCATCTCCATCAACCACATCAACCAACAAAGTCTATCATCCATCATCTTGATCAAGCTAAACATTGAATATACTGTAAGCATACAATTGTGATCAACATTGAAGGACTAATGTCTATAATATACTGTTACAAGCATACAATTGTGATCAACATTGAAGGACTAATGTCTAAAATTACATTATTCTACACATCTTTGCGGTGATCAAAATAATACTTTTGTAATCAGCTGTTTCCTTAGAAACACAGACACAGTTCAAGCTAGTGTTTTACTAGCCTAGCACATATCTTTACAGAGAAGATATTGCGAATGCCATCCTCATGATCACCAACATTCACATTATACTTTTGTCATCACTATAGTAACTATCATGATTATTGATGTTATCATCATCAACATCATTTAACCCTTTCGCTCCTGGAGATTTTTGGCGTTTTTAGGCGTTTTTTGACATGTACAAACTTTTAGCTCGTCCAGAGCAGTTTGTTTTTTCTTCGACCAAGATTCCTGTGTTTTTGTGTTACCGGGGAGGCATGAAGCTAGCAAACAGGTTTAACACGTTTGAAACAGGTTTTCAGTGTAATCAGAACTTTGGCGAAATCGCATCATTCGTGATTTCGTCGTTGTTTTTTTAAACGCTTCTGGAAAAGCATCATAAAGCTTTCTAGTTGTGATGAGTCTACTGTTTGAAAGAAATCAAGCAGGTGAGATGATTTCCAGTGAAAATTTGTGTTTTTTTCGCACTCGTGAATTTTGGTGACCGTTGAAGAAATCACCACTTCAAGACTGTTTTAGAGGCAAATTCTCGGACTGCCGTGGCTATTTTTGCAAGTTGTGGTGATAGAAGAACACAACAAGCCTGAAATTTCGGCAGAATTCCGAGGTAGCGTTAGACTTAAAATGGCGGGATGATGTGTCGAAAATATGGTTAATTTCCCAGAATGCATTGCAGTGGTATTTTTGTCGAAACACGTGTAGTTCGAAATAGGCATGTTCGTAGGGCTTTAGCGCTGTAAGTAGAATGAAATAAAACTTGAAAAACTTGCACACGCTTAGTAGAAGGACTGAATTTTCATAGGATATGAAACTTTTTTCTTGAAGACAAGGTTTTTTGCCAAAAAAATCGAGCTGCAAAATGTGTGATTTTCAACATCTGAAAATAGTGAAAAAACGTGATTTTTTTGCTTTTTAAAGTTTGAACTGTATGTTTTTGCCCAAATTGCTAGTTTCTTCAACCTGAATGATACTTAAAAGTTAGCCACATTCCTAGTGTTTGCTTTGAATGGTGATTTATGGCATGAATGACTTAATTCAGGAAGATATGATTTTTTAAAGCAAGGTAGTTGTCTACGGCCGGTTTTGGCCGGCACAGGAGCGAAAGGGTTAACAATAGGGTACAATAGACCTTTTCAGCTTCGTATGCAAATTGTCCATTTCACACCACGTCACACTCTAGGGAATGGTTCTGTTATGAAAATTTTGGTGAAATATTTATACCTGAAAGAATCATTTCCCAAGAGTAACATCACATGATCTGAAATTGGAAAATAAACATGAAGCGAATAAGGTCTATATAGGGTACAACTTTACAGTAACCAACCACCAAAATATTTAACCAGCAACTATGAGACTGTATGGCTTCTAAGTAAAATTGACCAATAAGTCCTGTAGTTGGTGTTTAGGGTTAAGTTTGGGGTTATTGGGGTTAGGTAAAAAGTACTGGAGTTATGCTAACCATTTTGTTATTTTTCTTGTATTGCTTGACATGATATATTTTCAGAACTCAAGAAGTCCCTCTATGCTATATTTTCCCAGTTTGGTCCCATTCTAGACATTGTAGCTTTAAAAACGCTCAAAATGAGAGGCCAGGCATTTGTAGTATTTAGGGACTTGCCGAGTGCATCTAATGCTCTGCGGTCCATGCAAGGATTTCCATTTTACGACAAACCAATGGTGAGTATAAAAGTTCAACAATAAGCCTGAAGTGCTGGTGACGTTTCACCCCTGTCTCTAGACCTGAATCCTTTTGACTTACCTTATGACAAGTGTTCCTGTATTCTCGAGAGAATAAAAATAAAATTGCATATTAAAGAATTTTAAAAACTATTATGGTATTTAGATGGGAGTAAAATGTCATCTCGCTTCAGGGCTATTGTCTTGTCTTGTGGATAAAATATTGCAGCTTTGAGGCCCAATTGAGATGTTGAGCTTTTTCTCTGCTGAATCTAATTATCATTGTTGAATTGTTGAATTTGGTAAATAAAACGTGTAGCATTTGTTCCTTTGAGCTCATAATAATTGATCTAAGGATTCATAAAAAAATGTCATAAAAGTAACATGTTTTAAAAATTATGTTGACTCATGTACTAACTTCACTTTTATTTTCAAAAGTCAAGAGTACCAAAGGCTCAATATTTTGAATTGTGTACATCTTTATCAATAAATAATAGATCTGGTGTTAAATTTCACCAAGAATGTGCTTGAAAAAAACCCTAGCTCTTCAGATAGAATAATCAATGGATAGTTGACATTCAGTATTACATGACTGTATTGTGCTCTGCCTATTTGTTGAATAAAAAAAACTTACATTCACCTTTCATAAGGGATGAACCATTAGATATTTGAGGGGGGGAGGGGGGGTTGGCAAATACCAAAAAAAATATCGAGCAAAACCTTAAACAGTGAAAAAAAGTAGTGCACGGCAGATGTGCTAATAAAAAATATCATGCAGGGAGGAAGAAAATATCATGCACAACCATCACATGGGAAAAAAATATCCTGCACAAAAAAAATTGCCCCCCCTCCTAAATATCTAAAGGTCCATCCCTAAGTAAATAATTCTTACTCAATATTTGATTCCTTTGTTAAATGTGGAGCCAATGTGACTGAGTTTTACAAAAAGAAATGAAACTGAGTACATGGAATTCATCCATTTATTTAGGGGCATAAATAAATGAATGGACTTTTTGTTCTTATGTTCAAAATTAATTTAAAAAACTAAGCCACATAGGCACCACATTTAACAAAGGAATCAAAATTGAGTACCGCTGAATGTTGGAGGTATAGTTGTATAACTTTATTTAAAGAGGGTTAAAACATTGGTAAAGATGTTTTTACCTTTAAATGAATACTTTGCCAGAATCAAATTAAATAACATTGTAGAAGTATTACTTTCAATCCTACTTTCAGCCTTTACTCAATATGTGAAATTCATTAATTTATGAACCTAATTCAGTTAAGTATTTCAAATATTGAAACTTTCATTTTTGTCAATGAAGTTTTGTGTTTCCATGTATGTTCACATTTCCTTTTTAAGTGTACAATTAATTTATTGTGATAATTAAGATTTTGCTTTTATCTTATTTCACTATGTTGTTAGACATCTTTTTGAGGTGATGTGAAAATAACATCCAACCATCTGACACTTCAGTCCTTCAATGATTATTAGAAAAAAAGGTTTTAATAAAGTCTGCACATGTATTTTATTTTTAATTTTTGTTTTCTTCAAAACTTTGCTGACAAATTAACCCAACCAGATGAAATGTTTGCATAAATGAAAAAAAAAACTCAACCAATCAACATTTCCACATGATTATGTTATATTTCTTGTACGTGTATATGTTTCTCTCCATTTATTTATTTATTTATGTATTTATTTATTTATTTATTTATTTATTTATTTATTTATTTTTATTCATTTATTTTTTTTTGTCAGTAAAACTATTAACTAAACCCAATTATCCCTCCACTTGAAATAATGAATTTATCATCTTCCCCCACATTTTACATCATAATATGACTTTTCATTTTAGTCCAATCAGATGCTTGATTTTGAAAAAAATAGATTAGAAAATACTGCCCCAATAAACATACACAAACATCATAGATTTTCATCCAATAAGATTCAGTACAAAATTCAGCTAATTGTTTGACTGAAAGGGAGATTAAAGAGAGTACAACATCTGTTAAATCTGCTCATTTATGTTTGAAAGTTCATGTGTTTTGAACGTGAATTATTTTAAAGCAAAAGTTGTATATTTGTGGAGATTTTTATGGTTAAATTTTTCCAAGATGATGTACCGCTTGATGGTGAGAAAATGATTATTTTGTTTAGTTACAGTATACTATTTTATGTGGTGTACAACGATGTATGTCTCTATCAATGCTGAGTCTTGGTGTTTATTCAGTTTTACAAATAACCTGAAAATAAGCTAAAATGAGTTTTTATAGTACGTAGAGCTCTCATTTGTAAGGTTTGTTTTATTTTGTCTGAAATGAATTGATTTTTCATGGTATTTATCACATTGTTTGTGTGGATGACATGTTTCTTTTTTTAATGTTTTTAGTTCTATGTACAACAAATATTAAAACCATTGGATTTCACTGTAAATTAAAACCTTGTCCATAATATTTCAATACATCTATACTAATTTTTGCGTTTCCTTCATTTTGCAAAAATGGAACAGGCAAATTTTATGAGGCTTAAATTTTGTGATTTTACCAATTAAATTGTACTTAGTATTGCAAAACACTTCACAAAAAATTCAATGTTAATGTCTTTAAATTTGCAATTTGTTACCCACAAGTATTAGTAATAATAAGGTATTTTTTGACAATGTTATTTGTTTTTTTTGTTTTGTTTTTTCATATAGAGAATTCATTATGCCAAAAGTAAGTCAGATGCTGTATCCAAACTAGAAGGGACCTTTGTACAAAGAGAGAAGAAACCAAGAGAAAAAAGAAAGGCAGAGCCTGCTGCTCGTCCAGCCAAGAAACCACAACAGCAAGTACCACCACCAATGGCTGGCATGCCACAGGTTATGCCTGGTATGGTTCCTGGACACCCTGGTATGGTGCCAAATGGTAAGAACTTAGTAGTATACATGTACATTAAAACCTCTCTATACAAGACTATCAGTATACTGGATTTATCTTCATGAAGAATAGCTATTGTGATTGAATCATACTGTATTTTTATATCTTTTTTTTTTAATAAATAAATTGGATCCTCACAAAACCATACATTTTCTTTGGTTTAGTACTGCACATATGAGAAAGGGGTTTTCACTCTATATATACACCATTATTCTAACCATACTATTTCGCGCTCATGATAAAACTACTCTCTGTTGCACATATTCAAATTATCTATCATATTGTAGCAGTATTCTAACTGTACAGTTTCGTGCTCATGCTAAAACTACTCTCTGTTGTATTTGTAGTTGCAGCAGTTGGTCAACCACCAGCAGGAGTAGTCCAACAACAAGCACCAGATGTACCCAACAGTATCTTGTTCTTAACTAACCTACCACCAGAGACAACAGACATGATGTTATCTATGTTATTCAACCAGTAAGTACATTTGCTTGAGTTAGTCACAAAACATCATAACCCAGTGTAGCAGTATTTATAGATTATTAGATGTTTAGTCACAAAACCCTGTATTTTTGTGTATTTGTATTTATAGATTATTAGATATTTAGTCTCAAACCCCTGTATTTGGTGTATTTGTATTTATAGATAGATAGATATATCTCCAATATTTGATTTGATAGTTCATATTGGTGTATTTATAGATAGATAGATATATCTCCAATATTTGATTTGATAGTTCATATTGGAGCAAAGTTTGATTTCAGTCTCAGCTTTACAGCTTTGACTTAATTTGAAAAGCGAGGGAATTTTTCACTTCCGCTTGTTCTCCGTTAAAAACAAACAAAAAGTTGACATCATTTTTTTATTCCAGATTTCCTGGATTCAAAGAAGTACGTCTTGTTCCTGGTCGATCAGATTTTGCTTTCGTAGAATTTGAGAACGAAGTCCAAGCAGGAACAGCCAAAGATGCTCTACAAGGATTTAGAATAACACCGACCAATGCCATGAACATCACATTCGCCAAGAAGTAGTTTTTAGGTTCATCGCATATACAGAGAATTAGTTGTTAGTTTGAAAGTACTGATATGCATTGGATTTTTGCTGCAATTTTTGACAGTTTTGTAGACTATTTGTTTTATGTTGGGGGGAGGGGTGGGGTGGAGGGTAATAAAAAAACCTGGGCATCGCATCGTTTTTTAAGCTTCTGTTTTGGTATTGTTTTTGGTATTTCACTTTTCAAAGATATATTGCATCCTGATTTTGTGGAAAGAAATTGTTTTCTCCCTTCAAATGTGAACTGCTTCACAATAATTTTCCCCGCAACAAAAATCCCTAAAATTGCAGCAAACATTTCACGTGTGTCAGAGTACGTGTTGATAGTAAAAAACAAAATGGCATTGCACTCAGCCATGATAATTGTATATATTTTATAAATATTCCATTATCTTGGCAGCATTGCACTTGGCTGTCGTAGCAATACTAATTGTACTTTTTATCATGATTATCGAGCCTTTTTTGTTGGGATACTTCAAGTCTTTTCGACGGCTTTGCCTAAGTTGTCATACTTTGCATGCGTCTTGACTCCAAACTGTTTTAGTAAAATATCTAAGCTAATATTGGGGAATATTTTCTATTTTCTCGACGGCATTGCACCTTGCCGTCTTGATTGTGACTTGACCCAAAAATGTATTTAAATTGCGATTCAGTGTTTCTTTACTTCTCCGTTTTTTTGTTTGTTTCTTGTCTTTTGAATAACTTTCAGATCGCTGTTATTATGTTTAGAAGTTTGCTATTGTAACTACAGAATTACTGCATTTTACTGTATTTTCACTTCTCCCAATTGTTTTAATGTTAATTTATGATTCCCTTTTGTTTGTGAACTGTGCACACTTGTTATTGAGCTGATAATGACCTGCACTTGGCAGTCACATTCTCCATACATTGCACTTAGTTTGGTTGTATGTAAGACTGATACTACTTGTCAAGCTGGCTTTGAGAAGCGATATACTCAAGCCTTAGTTGGTTATCTCAATAAATACTTTGAAAAACTTATATTCCTCGCTCATTTCTCTCTGATTGGATTAATTCTGCACGTGTTTCAAAATTGAGTCGCTATTTTTGTCATTATTTGATGCACAGGTGTTTTTGAAAAACATTTCAAAGTGAAAAGTTTAATAGCGACTCTTGTTCGCGCGTTGTTTATAATCACTTGAAACCAGTTCTCGATTTTCTTGACCGTGTGATTTGTTTAGAAAACAATACCATAAAATAACCCACGCAGATAATTGGCATGTGTGCTGAGAATGTTATTTGCATTTGAACATCTTATTATCCATGGGATCAAAACAAATTACCTTGGGGTACTAAAAGTGACCTTTGAATCGGTATTTTTAAAATTACGGTTATCATGCAAAGCGGGCGTGTATTTATGCTATGCAGCTATTGAACTTATTTAAAAAAATTACATTTCTTTGCTATCTTTTAATAGGGTTTGAAAAAAAGCTTGGGCACGCCCTTCCTTACGTGACGTGCGATACAGACTGTTTAATAGATGTATTTTTGGACATTTCTGATGAAGGGCGTACCCATTACTTTCACAAAAGAAACCCCGGGGTCCATTTTAAAGTTTTGATTAGTTGTGAGATGTTTTAGTTGAGTTCAGTAGCCTTGCAACATACTGTTGCATCAAACATTCGTACTACTTCTATCTAGTCAGTAGTAATGGTTTTGTTCTTCCCTTTACTGTTTTTTGTGAGATTTACTTTCGGCAATATTGCCAATGATGATCGTGGTCTATTTTTTGAAAATCATGCTAACAAAGTAATGGAAATTCCTCTAGAACTGAATCAAAATGTGACGGAACAATCGACGAAAGTGGACGATAAAATGGATTGTGTCTTTGCCTGTACTTCAGAAAGGTGGTGTCGATCTATCAACTACAAAACTAAACCAGAAAGAGATGGGAAGCATGTTTGTGAATTGCTCTCCGTTGACAGTTTTACTGGCAGAAACTACGTGAAAGAGAATTCAAGTTTTGTTTTCATGGACATGAAGGTATGTATGCACTTCTGATCGAGGTTTTTCAGTTACTTTTTACCGGTATAACTAATGATACAATCATGCTATTGTATTTTTATGTGCATGTTATGCACGTTTTCCTTAATTTCCTCTGTTCATTTTATTCTTGCATTGGTTGTTCCACCTAAAATCTTTTAGAATCTTGAACATGTATTTATGTGAAGAAACCACTACGTTTCATCAATTCAAAGAAACGACAACAATTTCTTTGCGCCTATCAATAGTTAATGAAATATAGCACACAATGATTTGCACAGTTTATATTACATAAATGAATAAGGTACAGGCCCCAACTAATAACTGGTCAAGTTAAAAAATGTTAGATACTTTTGCAGTTATATCTTTCTAGAAAATAAATAAGGTTTGAAAAAAAGGAAGATTACTTTTTCGAAGAAAAATAAAACAAAATTAGTAATTCTTTATAATGAAATCATTTTTGACGTTATTTATAAAGCCCGAAGAATTAGTTTTAATACTTTCGTCAAGCGAGTTGCATATTTTTGTACCCTGGTAGTGTATACTGTGTATGCCATAATTCGTAACGAACTTTTTATATATCCCGCCGAGCCCTTTGTGAGTTCCGTAGGAATCAAAAAGCTACCGTGGAGTTTTAGAAATATCCTCTTGTACGCCTATGAATACCACTTTGATAAACAAACTCGTGAAGGGATGGTGATTCAGTTAGTCGTGGTTCAACATGAATCAAATTAAAACAAATTCGTGTCAGCCGATTAGGATTTTGGGAAAAAAATCTGTTTATGATTCGCAGTCGGTACTCGTCTCTTCCGGAGCCGGGTTAAAAAAATGGTTGGTAATGAAAATAAATCAATTTGCACGAGTTTGTTTTTTCAAAGAGTTGGTACTACAACGGCGAACAAACAAGTACAGATTTTAAATTAAACGGCAAATTATGGAACAAAAGATCATGTTATTATTTATTAATAAGCAAAATAATTATGTTAACTTTTGCATGTCGACTATGTGCTGGCGATTAAATAAAGGCAGTTTTACAAATATGTTTATAGCATAAACTTTAGCGTAAAAGTGATGTTTCTTAAGCCACTGAGTAACAACTAGCAACTATGGACAGACAAGGATCAATTTTCATCTTGCTCGATTTTTTTTCTCTCTTCTCCTTAATCATGATATTTTTAGGGTTAGATACGAGAGAGAGGACATTGAGATGATGAACGATTTAATTATGGAGAAATTGATTTCCTGATTCGGTTCGATTTGAATATTCAGTTTTGAAATCAACTTCCAACTCAGTTATAGGTCTTGTTATTACGTCATCAATCAAGCTGGCAATGATGGAAATTTCAATTTGTTGAAACAACATATAACATGATTAATGACATTGTAAAATAATTTTAAATAATAATATTGTGACTGATACTAGCTCTATCAATTTTTGCAAGAGAAGTTTATAAACGGGTAAATATGAGTGATTCATGAGTAATGCTCTTTAAGCTCCTTCACAGCAAACATGAGAAAACAAACTGTAAAATGAACCTATTTTCAATTTATGTTGAATTCTATGTCCTTCATTATTGCATATCAGATACTGTAAGCTTTTATTTTGATTTTGTATTGTCCATGGTTTACAATATAATCAGTTCTACATCACCTGATAAAAATAACTTTTGAATAAAACAACAATGTATGTGCGATTGTTTATAATATTCATTGGTGGAAATTTTATATTATTTTTTATTGTATGTTGAATGTGTAGAATGTAGAGTTGATACAATAATTCCTTTCGGGGCTTTTCAATTACTGTGTACAATTGTTATTATTAGTTTTTTCAGTATCTTTGTAGGACATACAAGTTGTTGCGTGCTTGTAAGTAATTCAAAAGTGTTTGTGATTCTTTTATCTAATTTATTCTCGTTACTATAGAATCCCTGTGAGAATAGCCAGTGTTTGAATGGTGGTTCGTGTATCGTACAAGGCAGACTCGACTACAAGTGTCAATGCAAGGCTGGCTACACTGAAGAAAACTGCGAGAAAGGTGTTAGCGTTAGTAGATTTAATCTGATAAGAGGACGTATCCCCAGACCCTATCAGAAGCCCAACTGTTACTATTTTTATGAACGACTATTTTTAGCTTGTTACAAAGTGTCTTGACGATGCGACCTCGCCTCCTACGATCTGGCCAATCACGTTCCGTTCCCAAAATAACTCAGTTTGAAAATAGAATGAACGGGTGTTAAGACCAGCGTGGGGAATAAGTTCTCTTCCCTCATTCTCTCCTGACTTAGTTCATAATACTATTGATATACACGGTTTGTCTCGCGATGTGTTTTGTTGTCCAACCCGTTACACGAGATATAATTCAATTGTTTTTGATTTTTTTTTCTTGCAACACAATCAGGAAATTGTCAGTGTTGCAAATGGCAAACCCATTGCAAAGTGCAGCATCCCTGAAAAAAATTGTACATGTTTCTTGCAAAATATAAGACTGCATTTGGAGGGGTAACATGATTTTAATGTGTTCCCTTGACAATATTGTCCAAACCTATTACAAATGGCATTGAATTGATGTCTGTTTCTCATTCTAGACATCGATGAATGTCTTCTCAAATCCCATGGATGCAGTTCAAACGAAGAGTGCAACAATACCATTGGCTCCTATAAGTGCATCACCAAAAAGGCAGTCAAGAAAAGCTGTTTGACGCTCTATCAAAGTAACATAGCAACACGAAACGGTGCCTATACTCTGTACGATGACAAAGGGAATGACTACGCGGTAAGGACATCTGTAATATGTGCACGAGGGGCTTTTGATCTTTGGACAACTGAGAAAGACTTTATTGGTGTTTGATGTTTGATAAAAGTGATGCGAAGTGAGTTGTGATCAAAACTGAACCACAAAAAAAGATTGTCTGTGGCTTGTTTTCTCTATGATTCATAAATGTGGATCGGTGTTTCACTGTCCATTGAAAAACGGAAATGAAAAATTTCAATTACAATAGTCTGCTATGCTTTCAGGTCTATTGTGACATGACCAATGGGGGATGGACGCTGGCCGCTCGATTCTCAAACGCGGACTCACCAAACTGGATGCAGGATAGCGGTCAATGGTGGTATGACGTCATATCCGGTATTGGAAATACAGCAACGCCACATGTCAATCAAGACATGATATCACCAGCGTTTTGGACCGTGAAAGGAAGTGAGTTCAAAATCACTCGAAGCGACGACACCGGCCACACCGCCCTTTTGTACACGACATCGAACTGTATAAACTCGACGACATTTCGATCAAAAATCACAAGTTTTGGCAACTTCAGGAATGATACGATCTGGGGCAGTGACTCATGCAATGGAACCTGTGACGTCATCTATGGAGGGAACTATCAGAACACAGAAGGCTTTAAGATGTCATCTTGTGACGGCAACCTTCAGACTCGAAATAAGATAGGATTTTGGTGTGACTGGTCTCGGGGTGACGGAGCGGTGATGATGATTGGTGGTGGTGGGACTAGCTGCAACAGAGCTGACCATGGCATTGGAATCACCGAAGAAGAACAGGCATCATTTGGGGAAACTGGCCAAGGAGAAAAAGATTTTGGTGATGAAGCCTTGAAAGGAATCAATGCTACTACACAATACGCACTTAACTTGTGGATCAAATGAACATGTAAACAGGGGATTACACAAACTTAACCCAACATGTTATGGTTAGGCTATTATCTAACAAAATAAGTGCATCAAAGCACCAGCAAAAGAAAAAAACCTAGCACTACTAGCACAAAAACAACATGGAAACAGTGCGGATCACACAAACCTAGCTTGATAAATCGCTAACAAAATATAACTATATCAAAGCACCAGAACAAGAAAGAAGCTCATTACGCATACCTTGTTTGTAGCCTCCTCCGCAGGCGTCTCTCAGTTAGCGAGCGTTTTCCTTTCTAGTTTCTTGGGGATTATGGGATTACGCCAGGTCTCTCAGTCGATAGAGCAACAAAGGAATCCTGAATAAGTAAAAAAAGCAAAAAGGGCCGAAAAAGGGTTGCCTGCGGAGGAGGCTACCTTGTTTGTACGTTGTGCACATTATCACATTACAAAAGAAAGTCTACGAGAATTATGACATTTTTCAAACCAGACGCCCATTCAAAGCCACATTTAAAAAAATTAAAATAGACACTTTGAAATTCATTGGTCTTGTTCATTATGAAAACGCCTTCTTAATGTATAAATGAAATATTTGTTTACAAATAGGATTTTTATGTTTTTCTTCTTGAGATTTATTTACTTAATCATTATTTTTTGTAACCATGGCAACATGTATTTCATAACAAGAACATACGGGGACTCAAGTTCGGCTTGTCAACCATTTCAGAATAGGCACCCCCTATAGGGATCGTGTTTACACTTGTCGATTCATTATCAGCTATCAAATTCAATATCAAGTCCGTGAGAAACAACTATGGGAAATTTTACATTCGTTTTTGAGCACCTAAAATTTGGAATAATTTACCACGGAGAATTTAAAAAAATCCATGTATAAATTCATTTAAAAAAACAAGTAAAATTGAATCTCTTAAGGTAATTCCGTAGAAATATAACCGCCCGATGAAATTTTTTGATTCTCCTTCTAACAAACAATTTTGAGAAACGCTTTCAGAAAATACAATAAAAAAGGGGGATCACCGACCTCGTTTTTGTGCAATATGACGTCAAAGTTCATGCGTTTTGGTGACTTGAAAACGTAAATAAAATAGCTCAAAAACCGTAGAGAAAGTGAGTAAAAACACTGTAATTTGTATTTTAAGAGCAAAATTCGTGTTTTGTTCAAATGTCTGCACTTTATTTTATTTAAAAAAATAAGAAACAGATGAATAAAAAATATGTGATCTTGAAAAAATCGACGAAATACCAACGTGCGCACGAGCTTCTAATTCATTCAAAAAAGTCCTAAGCTGAAAGTATTTTGGAAATTTCTCAAAAGTTAGCCCGATGACCTATGCTCAATTTTAGATATATTTGATGTTATATTATAACGAATAATAAAAAACATAGGTCACCGTGCTAGTTTGCGAAATATTGTGAAAAATATCGTCATTTCATTGTCAAAAAACAGGTTTTCCGAGAGAGGACTGGGTCGAGTTTCAAAATGATCACGTTTTCTCGCTCGAAAATATTGCAAATCTTCGAATTTTTTTATTTAAAGTAATTTACAAACATAATTTGAGTAGATTACATGATAAAAGTCCTGAAACCGAAAATCTTGAAACATGCGCAGAACTATGCGCAGTGCAAAACTACGGAATTACCTTAAGCCACTATAGGCATGACATACATGATATATGTTCAGATCATGACTCTTTATTTACTTATGTCTTTCTACTGCTGTAATTGTATCTAGCTTTGTTTTCAAAGTAACAGAATTACTGCGTTTACTGTACTGTTCCTTCTCATAATTGTTTTAATGTGAATTTATGATTCCCTTTTGTTTGTGTGAATTGTGCACACTTGTTATTAAACGGATACTACACTGTACTTGGCTAACTATAATCAGAGTTCGTGCGCTATGAGGCGTTTTGTGGACATCGATTTTTAGTGTCCCCTGATACCTTAAAGCCACAATTGGTTGTCTCAATACATACTTTGAATGTCATAATCAAGTAACAATTTTATTCTTAGCTTTCTATTTCATTTCTCTCTAATTAAATTAATTCTTCACATGTTTCAAAATTGAGTCGCTATTTTTGTCATTTGATGCACAGGTGTTTTTGAAAAACACCTCAGAGTGAAAAGTTTAATTGCGACTCTTGTCCGCGTGTTCTTTGCCATAATTAGTTGACAATAGTTCTCGGTTTTCTTGACCGTGTGATTTGCTTAGAAAACAATACCAAAAATAACCCACTCAGATAATTGGCATGTGAGTTAGTAATGTTATTTGCATTTGAACATCTTATTATCCCTGGGATCAAAACAAATTACCTTAGGGTACTGAAAGTGACCTTTGAATCGGTATTTTTAAAGTGACGGTTATCATTCAAAGCGCGTGTATTTATGCTATGCAACTATTCGATTTCTTCAAAAGAAATTGCATTTGTTTTAAAAAATAACTTGGCCACGCCCTTTCTTACATGACGTGCGATATGTCTTTGATAGAGGTGTTTTTGAAAATTTCCGACAATAATGAAGGGCATGCGCAGTACTTTTACAAGAGAAACCCCGGGGTCCATTTTAAAGTTTTGATTAGTTGTGAGACGTTTTAGTTGATCTTGGCCTTGCAACATACTGTTGCATCAAACACTCGTACTCTTTCTATCCAGTCACTAGTAATGGTTTTGTTCTTCCCTTTACTGTTTTTTGTGAGATCTGCTTTCGGCAATATTGCCAATGATGACCGTGGTCTATTTTTTGAAAATCATGCTAACAAAGTAATGGAAATTCCTCTAGAACTGAATCAAAATGTGACGGAACAATCGACGAAAGTGGACGATAAAATGGATTGTGTTTTCGCCTGTACTTCAGAAGGGTGGTGTCGATCTATCAACTACAAAACTAAACCAGAAAGAGATGGGAAGCATGTTTGTGAATTGCTCTCCGTTGACAGTTTTACTGGCAGAAACTACGTGAAAGAGAATTCAAGTTTTGTTTTCATGGACATTAAGGTATGTATCTTCTTCTGACCTAGTGCTTTTAGTTACTTTTTACCTCGAACACTTTTTAAATATATTTTTATGATGAGGTACGCATACTTTTCCTTGATTTCCCCTGTTCATTGGCTATTCCATCTAAATTTTTTTAGAATCTTAAGCTCGGGTATTTATATGAAGAAACGACGCTAGGTTTCATACATCAATTCAATGAAACGAAATGTTTAGTCTCCCCTGGTCGCGCACTTTCTGATCTTTGTAGGTCAGCAACTAGCTACCGTTTAGTTTTTGAGATACCCGGCCTCTGTGAATGTACTGCATTTTGATAAACACTACTACTATCAATCAATCAATTATTACAGGCATGGATTAAATCGAACCATGTACCACAGCCTCGTGAAGGGTTGGTGATTAAGTTAGCCGTGGTTCAACATCAATCAAATAAAAACAAATTTGTGACTGCCAATTAAGAACTGAAAAGAGCGTTCTTTTCGCAAAAAAAACCCTGTTCATGTCGCGATCGGTACTCTTTTCTTCATAAGCTGTGTTAAAAGAGTGTTGGTAATGAAAATATATCTATTCAGTTTAGTTCAATTTAAATCAATTTGCACGAGTTTGTTTTTCAAATAGTTGGTACTAATTGTACGAGCCCCAACAGCGACGAACAAACCATGGCAGATTAAGCGCAAATTGTGAGACAAAAGATCATGTTATTATCCATCAATATTAAAGCAAAAGAATTATGTTAGCTTGTGAAGTTGTGCATATCAATCGACTATGTACTAGCAATTGAATGTAGGCAGTTGTACAAATATGTTTAAAAGGCATAAACTTTAGAGTAAAAGTGATGTTTCCCCGGGGGGGGGGGGGGGGGAACGATCGGGATGCTCGTCGAAATTTTTCAAAAATACCCCTAAAAGATACCAAACGTTTTTCAAAAGGGCGTAGCTTCACAAGTTTTTCATCCCTAAAAGATACCAAAACCACGAGTTTCAGTGGCTTTTAACCCTAAAAGATACCAAATCGTCGATTTTTACCCCTTAAAGATACGACGAGCATCCCCGATCGTTTACCCTCGGAGTCCCCCCCCCCACCCCCCCCCCCCCCCCCCCCAATCCCCTCCGGGGATGTTTCTTTAAATTTTCATCTTTCTCAAAGTTTTCCTCCTCTTCTCCTAATTCACGATAGATACGAGAGAGAGGACATTGAGATCATGAATTATTTCATTATTGAAAAATTGATTTCATTATATTCGATTTGAATATTCAGTTTTGAAATCAACTTCCAAAATATTCGAAACAGAAAGTCGCCGTGTGGGTTATAAAAAATAAGCTTTGAAACTAAAATAAAGCTGAAATTGTCTACAAAACATTTTCAGTGAATTACATGAAATACTTCTAGACAAAATGCTGTTTTCTTTAGATTGGATTTTTTTTAAATTGGCTAATTGAATAACACAAATTAGAATTAGTGATTTATTAACATATTTTGATGCAGAAAAAAATACGAAAATTGAAAAAGGGACTGAAAGTTTTGACTAATCATTAATTTCAGTTACAAGTGACAAATACGCAAAGTTTTAACCTGCCA
Organism: Diadumene lineata; assembly: GCA_918843875.1. NCBI lineage: Eukaryota > Metazoa > Cnidaria > Anthozoa > Actiniaria > Diadumenidae > Diadumene > Diadumene lineata. Next base: position 13,395,982 of record OU974080.1, read on the forward strand.
AATATATTCTCTGATCGATCTGTTCACTCTTGTTGTTACGTCATAAACAATTGTCGCGTCTTTAGTGGAAACAGGGGGTTCTCTTTAATAAATTAATAGAGACAGTTCCAAAATTATCATATAACCTCTGTTGGGTGTTCAGAAACTTATTCTTTCAATATTAATAATCATAAATAACTTTTTATTGATAGAGTCAATCTGTCTGTTTGTCCGTTAAACTGTCTGTCCGTCCGTCTGTCTGTATGTCTGTAAGTGTATTTATTGTTCAGTTATTCTGGTTATTAGAATCCCTGTGAGAATAGCCAGTGTTTGAATGGTGGCTCATGTCTAGTACAGGGTAAACTCGACTACAAGTGTCAATGCAAGGCTGGCTGCACAGGAGAACACTGTGAAAAAGGTGTGCTATTGTACAACAGCTCATTATTATTGTTATTGTTGTTTATGTTGTTTACGCTACTGTTGTTTTTAATAACAATAAAAATAATAATAATAATAATAATAATAATAATAATTATTATTATTATTATTATTATTATTATTATTATTATTATTATTATTATTTATTTATTTATTTATTTATTTATTTTTTTATTTTTTTTATTGTCATCATAATTATTATACATTTTTGTAGCTGTATATTTTATGTAATTTATGTGGGTTGTTGTTCTAGATATCGATGAGTGTCTGAACAAATCCCATGTATGTAGTTCAAACGAAAAGTGCTACAACACCATGTGCTCCTTCAAATGCATCAACATGACCTCGCAAGGCTGCTTGACGCTATATCAAAATAACATAGCAACACAGAACGGCGTTTATACTCTGTACGATGACAAGGATAATAATTACGCGGTTAGTACATCAATACACTTGTCGGCATGATACACTTGATAGTTGTTGTGTTGTCTTGAAACCATTTAACAAGCAAACAAACAAGCAAACGATCAAACGGAGGGACGAACAAAGCCCAAACAAACAAACAAAACAACAAACAAACAAACAAAGCAAACAAAAAAACTCATACTAAGGCATGATGCTGGAACCGTATGTTAGGCCAGAGAGCCGGTTTGTAGGAAGTCTGCATAGAAATATCCAGATAATTTTATCATATTTATTCGTTAAAAAGGGATTTATCCAGTGGATAACGCTATCCACGTTTCGTACAACAAGCCCAACCTCTCAATTCGCTGTTTTTTGTACAGTTTCGGTGTAAAAGTTACGTTTTAAACTTTATTCAGCTTAGTGGCGATCTGATCTAATTCTCTACTTCCTGACATTCCCATAATGCACTAATCCCATACTGATTTTTTGAGGGTCATTATTGTCTTTTTATTTTTCATTTATATTTGAATAACAATTGATTTTATTTGCTTCACAAAACCTACCACTCAAAACCAGAAGATATTATGGTTATTGTGAAAGTGGTAAATATGCTAAATAACTTACATATGTTTGCTTTTTTAGGCCTATTGTGACATGACAAATGGGGGATGGACGCTGGCCGCTCGATTCTCAAACGCGGACTCACCAAACTGGATGGTAGATAGCGGTCAATGGTGGTATGACGTCATATCCGGTATTGGAAATACAGCAACGCCACATGTCAATCAAGACATGATATCACCAGCGTTTTGGACCGTGAAAGGAAGAGAGTTCAAAATTACTCGAAGCGACTACGGCAGCCACACCGCCCTTTTGTATACGACATCGAACTGTCTAAACTCGACGACATTCCGATCAAAAATCACGAGTTTTGGTAACTTCAGGAATGATACGATCTGGGGCAGTGACTCATGCAAGGGGAGCTGTAACGTCGTCTATGGTGGTAGATTCTCAACAACACGAGGCTTTAAGACTTCCTTTTGTGACAGCAACCTTCAGACTCGAAATAAGATAGGATTTTGGTGTGACTGGTCTGGGGGTGACGGAGCGGTGATGATGATTGGGGGTGGAGGGGATAGCTGCTACAGAGCTGACCATGGCATTGGAATCACCGAAAACAATGCTGCATCTTTTGTAGACGGTGATAGTGGTGAAAAAGACTTTGGTGATGACGCATCGAAGGGCACCTATACCGCTACACATTATTCTCTTAACTTGTGGATCAGATAAACATTGAAACAAACATAACAACTCCCCAACAAAATAAGTATGAAATAGTATAAGCAATGAAAACTTTAATTAGGTTAACGTATGCACAAGTAGCAACTCAACAAAAATAGATATCCTCCAGTGCTGGAAAACAATTGGTCGCTCAAGCAGCTTTAGTATATGACAAAAATAACACGATATCATCACAAGGACACGACAAGACACAAACATAGTTTCTACAATTTGCATTTAAAGTTTCTAGCACAAGTTGAATTAATTGGTAAAAAAAATAATTGGATTTCTGTATCTCTATCATTATTTTATTTCTTCAATAAAATGCTTTTTTCCAGCATTTGAATGCCCTGAATTAAAAAAAAATCATTGACAAATTTTGAAGATCCTGTACTACCCTTAATTAGGTATGAGTTTTTGATATTATTTTACACACACTTAAATATACAAATATTTACAATTGGGATTAATGAAAAATTAATATAAATTAATTGCTACAGATTAAAAATACAAATATTTACAATTTGCTTCATTTTTTATTAATTTTGTATGTGTGTATTTCCATTATTGCTGTATTTTCGACTGAAGTGTGCCACAATGCGTTTCTCTATGTTTTTTCTTTTGCTTTTTTTTGTGAAGTCTACGTTCTGCAATATTGCCAATGATGATCGAGGTCTAGTCTTTGAAAATCAACCGAACAGACTATTAGAGATGTCTCTTGATATTAAAGATGTGACTCAACTAAGGGACCGGTCATTATTTAGCGGGGGGGGAGGGCCTCTAATTTGGTCAGCGAAGGTGTTCAAAAAAATGTGACCCTACAGTAGTTATGGTTTAAAAATTCGAAGCCCTCCCCATTCCGAAGCTCAAAAAAAACATGACCCTCCCCCTATATAATTCTCATTCAAGGATATACTTGTCTTACTATTAATCTGTTGCGAATTTAAGGCTATTTCAGACAATGTTGTGCGATTGTAGACAATTTTGTGCGATTTTAAGCAATTTTGAGCGATTTTAAGCAATTTTGAGCAATTTAGAGCGATTTTAAGCAATTTTGAGCGATTTTAAGCAATTTTGAGCGATTTTGAGCAATTTTGAGCGATTTTAAGCAATTTTGAGCGATTTTAAGCACTTTTGAGCGATTTTGAGCGATTTTAAGCAATTTTGAGTGATTTTAAGCACTTTTGAGCGATTTTAAAGCAATTTTGAGCGATTTTAAGCAATTTTGAGCGATTTTAAGCACTTTTGAGCGATTTTGAGCAATTTTGAGCGATTTTAAGCAATTTTGAGCGATTTTAAGCAATTTTGAGCAATTTTAGGCGACTTAAGGTCCCAAGTTTAGCCTTTCCAAATTGTAAATGATCCCCCCTTTCAAAGCTGTCATTCCCGCCTGATCCCCTCTTTTCCTTTTATGAAAATGAACTGATCCCCCAAAAGTCCTCCGTTAAAATCAAATTTGATGCTATGGAAAAATAGCTGCAGCCGAAAATAAAATTGTGACCCTCCCCAAAGTCATTCACAAAATTCTTTAGCCCTCCCCAAACGAGAGTTTGAAAAATCGTGACCCTCCCCCCAAAAATAGTGGCCCTCCCCCCCCGCTAAATAATGACCGGTCCCTAACGACGAAAGTGGACGATAAAATGGGCTGTGTCTTTGCCTGTACTTCAGAAAGGTGGTGTCGATCTATCAACTACAAAACAAAACCAGAAAGAGATGGGAAGCATGTTTGTGAATTGCTCTCCGTTGATAGTTTTACTGGCAGAAACTACATGAAAGAGAATTCAAGTTTTGTGTTCATGACCATCAAGGTATGCATATACACTGGCGGGATATCTCGTCCGTTCTCTTGTTTTAATTTTCGCAGGATTTTGGGGGGATCTGTTCACTTTCATAAAAGCAAAAGGGGGGATCAGATGGAAATGACAACTTTGAAAGGGGGGATCATTTATAATTTTCATTTACAATTTTCCTGCGCAAAATCGCTCAAAATCGCTTAAAATTGCGCACAATTGCTTAACATTGCTACAAAACGCTCACAATTTCTTAAAATCGCTCTAAATTGCTTACAATCACTCAAAATTGCTTAAAATTGCTCAAAATCGATCAAAAATGCTTAAACTCGCTCAAAATTGCTTTAAATCGCTCAAAATCGCTTAAAATTGTTCAAAATTGTCTACAGTCGCAAAAAATTGCCTGAAATAGCGTTTAAATCCCAACAGATTAATAGTAAGACAGAGTAAGATGTTTGAAAATATATATATATGAGTCGTGACTACTTAAATAGGGTCTAAGGGTTTCTGAACTGAGAAACATCGACTTCGAAAGAAAAGTGAAAAACGAAAAAGATGTGCATCAAAGGGGTCTTCGCCAGCTAGACCCAATTTAAGTTTTCACGACTCATGTTGTGAAATGCCCGTCTTTGCCAATAGAAAGCGCTTTTTAGTACAGCTTTTGTACTTGAAATACGCGCTATAACAACTTTCTAAAACACAGTATTGTAGATGAAGCCCTGTTCTAGATGTCTATAAATAAGATAATTCGAAAGAACATACGCCGAGGGGGGAAAAACGAGTTAAAATAGCTTGTTTTTGCAATCGAATTTTCGGTCCCACGCCTTGCTTAATACGCGCTATAATAACAACTTTCTAAAACACAGTTTTGTAGTTGAATCCCTGTTTTGGATGACTATAAACAAGATAATTCGAACAAACATTCGCCGAGGCAAAAAAAAAAAAAAAAAAAACAGAGTTAAACTAGCTTGATTTTGCTTGACTTTGACATGAAATGAGCGTTCCAAGCGAGAATTTTCGATTTTTCGGTTCTATGCTTAGTATTTCATATGAATAGTCGTGACTACTTAAATAGGGTCTAAGGGTTTCTGAACTGAGAAACATCGAATTCGAAAGAAAGAAAAATGAAACACGAAAAAGATGGGTCTTCGCCAGCTAGACCCAATTTAAGTTTTCACGACTCATATATATATATATATACTATATGTGGTGGGGATCACTTAGGTTTTCCCTACCTATGAGGGGGGGGGGGGTCATCATTATGATGCTGAAGGAGGGAATCTGTTAAATTTTACGGCGTCTAGAAAAAATCCTCCGCACTCCACCATGCAGGCGATAAATAATGACCGGTCCCCTAATTTCTTGTTTAAACTTCTCGTTAGAGGTAAGGTTTGATTAGTTTTAAGAACAGCGGACTATGTTGTACACTACAATTGAGGCCTGAGTTCTATCCGAACTCTTTAGCCGGACTAAGATTTTTTTCATTTTTACCTCGGACAATTTATAAGTGTTGCCATGGAACGTGGAAAATTAGTCATTAAATTTCTCCAAATACCTACAGAAAATGAATGGAAGTCTGAAAGACTCAGCCCGTTTCATTTTCATTAATGTACCAAAATAATAAAACGTGATTTGTTTTTACCATTTGAACTCAGTGTTACTAAAGGAGTAAAAGACGCGCGCGCGTGCGTCAGTATCAAGACATAAAGTACGCAGGAATAGGCAGAACACGAGAGAAATGCTAGAGAAGCACAACACTTCTCGAGTGTTCTGCCTATCCCCTATTTATTTCTCGATAAAGCACAGCAAGCAAGTTTTTATTCCTTTTATAAAATACAAATTGATAAAGTAGAAGCAAGAAGTCGAAAATAGCTGACGTGTGCGTGCTTTGTGCTCTCATAAAGCATACGCGTTGACCAACCAGAGCGCGCGGTATATCATAGTTATTTTATAAATAAGGATATTAAAAACGCCAGAAAGTTGGTGAAGGTGGCCACGTTTGCATGCCGTTATATGACTGGAAACTGACGAATTACTATAACGTTTAGTACTACAAGGGAAGCGCAAAATGCATTAAAGGGCAACCATGTTCCGGCCGAATATTCGTTTTGTTTGTTCTTTACCACAGATAATAAAGTGTTGTTATAACGTCACTATATAAATTCAATATGAATAGTACAACCAGCTATAGCGGGTTCCCTTTTTAATTAATTGACATTTTAGGACAATTATATAATATAATTTAAACGTTAACTTTGTTGGTTACTTAAGAGCTGTGAAAAAATTTGGTAGTATAGCATATTTCTCAAACGTATTTTTAGCCATTTTCGTTGAAAATTTCAGTTTTTGTTACAAATGTCTTTTAAAGTGTTTTGTAGTAGTTTCCTGAGCACTAAACATTTTTAAACCACCATTACATGCCTTCCTTTAACTCAAAAACTCTGAAATTTAGACCAAATGTTAGTGAAAGATTGAAAGTTGAGTTGATATCAGCACGCCAATTAAGTCTCCATAGAAACGATAAACAAAAAATACGAAAAGCAGTTTTTCTAAAATGTCCCTTCAATCGGGACAAATTTAGAAAAAGAACAAAATATGCATCGTACTTGTAATACTATTGCACATATTTGAAAAAAAGGTTAAAGAAAATTTATCTATTACTTTTTTTTTATTCAAGAGATATTTTAGAACAACTGTTTTTTCAATATTTTTGTTTATCGTTGCTATGGAAAAATAATTTGCATGCTGATTACATCAACTCTGCAACCTGCAATCAATAGCAAATATATGGTGTAAGTTTCAGATAACTGAGATATGTTGAGTTAAAGGAAGGTTATGTAATGGCGGTTTTAAAATGTTTGGTACAGTGCTCGAGGGAACTACTACAAAACACATTTAAGTGCGATTGTTCATAATATTTATTGATAAAAATCGATTTCATTATTTTATTTTGTGTTATTATTAGTTTTCTCGACTGGTACTTCACTAGAGCGGAAGCGCAAACGAAAAAAAATAATAATAATTTATGGGTTAGATACGATTCAGTTTGGATGATTTTCTTAATCGTCCCTTTGCCTTTAGTTCTGCTTATGCTTGTGTCTATACGTATTGCTATGCTTCCCGGGGGGGGGGGGGGGGGGGGACTCCGGGGATAAACAATCGGGGATGGTCGTCGGAATTTTTCAAAAATTCCACTAAAAGATACTGGACGTTTTTCAAAAGGGCTTGGCTTCACAAGTTTTTTATCCCTAAAAGATAACAAAATAACGAGTTTCAGTGGCTTTCAACCCCTGAACGATACCAAAAAGTGAGAATTTGGCAAATTTCATATTTTTAAACCCTAAAAGATACCAAATCGTCGATTTTTACCCCTAAAAGATACGACGAACATCCCCGATCGTTTATCCTTGGGTTCCCCTCCCGGGCTATGCTTATTTCATGTCTAATGTCACACGCTTGATCGACGTCTCCTGCGACACGGGCAAATTACAGGATATCCAAAATTGTAGCGTGTTTGTAAGTAATTCAAAAGTGTTTGTGATTCTTTTTTCTAATTTATTCTCGTTACTATAGAATCCCTGTGAGAATAGCCAGTGTTTGAATGGTGGTTCATGTATCGTACAAGGTAGACTCGACTACAAGTGTCAATGCAAGGCTGGCTACACTGGAGAAAACTGCCAGAAAGGTGTTAGCGTTAGTAGATTTAATCTGATAAGAGGACGTATCCCCATACCCTATCCTAGCCCAACTGTTACTATTTTGAGCTTGTTACAAAGTGTCTTGACGATGCGACCTCGACTCCTACGATCTGGCCACGTTCCGTTCCCAAAATAACTCAGTTTGAAAATAGAATGAACGGGTGTTAAGACCAGCGTGGGGAATAAGTTCTCTTCCCTCATTCTCTCCTGACTTAGTTCATAATACTATTGATATACACGGTTTGTCTCGCGATGTGTTTTGTTGTCCAACCCGTTACACGAGAGAATTCAATTGTTTTTGATTTTTTTTCTTGCAACACAATCAGGAAATTGTCAGTGAGGCAAATGGAAAACCCATTGCAAAGTGCAGCATCCCTGAAAAAAATTGTATATGTTTCTTGCAAAATATAAGACTGCGTTTGGAGGGGTAACAAGATTTTAATGTGTTCCCTTGACAATATTGTCAAAACCTATTACAAATGGCATTGAATTGATGTCTGTTTCTCATTCTAGACATCGATGAATGTCTTCTCAAATCCCATGGATGCAGCTCGAACGAAAAGTGCTACAACATCATTGGTTCCTATAAGTGCATCAACTTGGCTAAGAAAAGCTGCTTGACGCTCTATCAAAGTAACATAGCAACACAGAACGGCGTTTATACTGTGTACGATGACAAAGGGAATGACTACGAGGTAAGGACATCTGCAATATGTGCACGAGGGGCTTTTGATCTTTGGAGACTAAGAAATATCCGTATGTTGGTGTTTGATGTTTGATAAAAGTGATGTGAAGTGAGTTGTGATTACAAGATAGAATAGAGTCCAGGAATCTGGTTGTGTTAAAAATAGGTCTTAAACTACTGAGCCACAAAAAAAAGATTGTTTGTGGCTTGTTTTATCTGTGATTCATAAATGTGGATCGGTGTTTCTTTGTCCATTGAAAAACGGAAATGAAAAATTCCAATTACAATAGTCGGCTATGCTTTCAGGTCTATTGTGACATGATCAATGGTGGATGGACGCTGGCCACTCGATTCTCAAACGCGGACTCACCAAACTGGATGCAGGATAGCGGTCAGTGGTGGTATGACGTCATATCCGGTATTGGAAATACAGCAACGCCACATGTCAATCAAGACATGATATCAGCAGCGTTTTGGACCGTGAAAGGAAGTGAGTTCAAAATCACTCGAAGTGACGACTCCAGCCACACCGCCATTTTGTACACGACATCAAACTGTCTAAACTCGACGACATTCCGATCAAAAATCATAAGTTTTGGCAACTTCAGGAATGATGCTGTCTGGGGCAGTGACTCATGCAATGGAACCTGTGACGTCATCTATGGAGGGAACTATCAGAATACAGAAGGCTTTATGATGTCCTTTTGTGACGGCAACCTACAGACTCGAAATAAGATAGGATTTTGGTGCGACTGGTCCAGTGGTGACGGAGCGGTGATGATGATTGGTGGTGGAGGGGATAGCTGCAACAGAGCTGACCATGGCATTGGAGTCACCGAAAAAGGACAAGCATCATTTGGGGAAACTGGTGAAGGAGAACAAGATTTTGGTGATGAAGCCTCGAAAGGAATCAATGCTACTTCACAATACGCACTTAACTTGTGGATCAAATAAACATGTATACAGGGGATTACACAAACTTAACTTATGGTTCCATGGTTGGGTTAACAAACTAAATGTATCAAAGCACCAACATAAGAACTTAATTAAATCATGCACTTTTCTTTATAAAAAAAACCGCCTATAGTAAAAAAATTATTCTCTAAAATAATCAATTGTTAAACAGCTTTGAAAATAATTATTTGTATAATTACATATACTCAATTCAATCACAAATGTATCCTATTTATATTTAAGCACTATGAGAGCGTTCTTTAATAATCGGACGCGAGTATGTTTAATTATATATCAGTCAATTCCAAGGTTTCCCATTACCTCCCCCCCCCCCCCCCCCCTAAAAAAGACGACGTTTATTTGAATTGCAGCAAAAAAAGTTGTCATATGTCTAGACTAGAGTTTCTATTTAAATTAGCCGATATATTGAAGTAGCCTTAAGTAAATCAGGACGACTTCTGTATCAGGACTTTCATAATGTTGTGAGGCCCAGTTAGGGGGGTATTGAGATCCCGTATCCCCTAAATATGTAACGTAAATATCCCGTATACCCTTAACTTTGAGACTTGGTATCCCTCAAAACTGACCACATACAACTTCGGTCAAGCGTGTTGTGGAACTCTTCCCCAGTGCCTTTGCGCGCAAAAGCACATATATCCCGAACTGGAAATACGCTGTAAAGATCGCAATATCTAGCTTCTTGTTGGTATTCAGAGACCGCTGTAACAGTTGAATCACCATAAATTCATTTATTTATTAATTGTAAAGTCATTTCTACGTCTGGTTTTGCTATTTTTGATTCAGACGGCCGGAATACAATCTATGTGTCGTATACCTTATCAACATAATTGTTTGTCAAGATCCCTTATACCCCTAAATTTTAGTGTAAGTATCCCGTATCCCTCTAAGTTTTTCGTCCAACATACCGAATCCCAAAAACCCCTAACTGGGACTCAGTTGTAGGTTGTATTGTTCTAGGGTCATAATTTTTTAGGGAATTGTCAATGTAGATATCAATAAAAGCATGGTATTCTCTTTTAGACTCTTTAGCTTTGCTTGTAATTTGGATAACATACAGCAATAGCACGAGTAAACAACTTTCTACCATTCTGTGTCATTTATTTGTGTTTTATTTAATCTAGTTTATTTACAATATCTAGAAAAACACCGACCATGAAGGTTTTCAATAGGGAACTGACAGACATTTTAGACCTTAGTCCTTTTTCCGACTATTAAAAAAGTCTGGACAGTGATATTTGGGACAGATTTCATTCGCTGGTAGCTTCTGCGACTGATGTTTCGGCATATTTACAGCTCCTCGAATTTTTATAATTTTCTTAGTAGTTATCAGTAATGTTATAAATATGCTTGTATATAAAGTTTAATGTTGCTGTTGTTGTAGTTGTTGTTGTTGTTATAATGTGATTTAAAATGAAACAACACGGTAACACAGCATGAAATTAAGAAGACTTTGAAGAAGAATTTGAATATATTTCTTGTATCTAGATAAAATGGATCTTCTCAATTCAGTACATTTTGAGACAAAATAAAGCAACTAGAGATGTATTATTATTATTATTATTATTCTTTTTGTTTTTGTTATTTACTTAGCTAGAACGTTTTTGTCATAATTGCACTTTTGCTACTGACTTGAACAATGACGTCAGGAGGTTTCGTTGATGTACGATTGGTTGAGTGAACAATTCTTAGAAAACTCATTTAGAAATATGGTAGATAATTGGCAAGTTTGGCAACCATTATACGATGAATCGATCTATTTATCGTGGTAGTTTAAGGTTGACTGCCAATTATTACCTCGAACACTAAAGGACTCCGAAGTGTGTCGCAATGTGCTTGCCATTATTTTTTCTTTTATTACTTTTTGTGAGATGTACGTTCGCAAATCACTTGGATAAAATGGATTGTGTCTTTACCTGCGATTCAGAAGGGCGTTGTCGATCGGTGAACTACAAAGCTAAGTTAGGAAGAGACGAGAAGGATCACTGTGAAATGCTCTCCGCTGTCACCAAACAGGGTCCAGGTCTGTTTATGAGCATCAAGTTATGTGTTTATGTACTAGGATCTCTTATCAAATAATTGAAGGCTGACCATCACTCAAGAGTCTTAAAATAATTGAGGAAAATGCGCAAACTTTGTAATTTCGATTGACACTAATTTTACAAAACGTTGTGGGATAGCCCGGTGCCGGATGCCGAATACAAGTTGGTCTACAAAAATGTCTTAGTAACAAAATATGCACCATCAATTATTGAAGTACTTTTTACCTATCTTTATTTTATACTAGCTTGCCGCGTTTTGCAGGTGTTTTACTTTTTGTTTTACTTTATGGAAAGTATTAAAGTTTATTATTATTATTTGTTTCACTAAAAACAATTGACGCTCTACAACCGGCATTTGGCATTTTCTCCGATAACTTTTTTTTCAATAAGGGCACGTGTGTTGAGTTGTTAGTAGCGTCTTCTCGAATAAGAATGGTAAATTGGAGACCCTTTCTCAACACACTCGCACATGCATCAACTACCAATCTGGTGAACGTAAAAAACGACTGAAGTCTATACACCCGTAGTATACATACAAATTATTAGTAAACAGCATTAGAGTGCTCTGACCTCTTACAAAACAAAATGTTATAAGTGAATACGCATGAGGGGCGTAATCGAAATGTGCGATATATAAGCACCGGCCGGCCGAGACAATAAAATTAAGCATAGACAAGACTTGTACAAACGGGCTTTAATTGTTATGCAAACTGTAGCACTTGGTGCTCCAATTTCTGAAAACAACTAAACGTTTAAAAAATTCGGCATCAGTTTTAATTTCAGGACTGCATATTTTTGTTATAGACTCATTTTCGTACTAGTGAGAAACAGTATCGTATCAATCGTAGGCGTAGTTTCTAAGAAAACATTCGTACTTTATGCCGTATCGCGTAGCTATATCGTATCGCAACTCCCACCCATGCGAAAACGACTCTATTGAATACTTGAAAAGAAGTTACGTTTTCTAATTAAGAATTTGAAAAGAAGTTTCATGACTTCGGTTCACATTGAGACTAGGGATAGCGACTGCTTTTGCGAGGATTTTACCTTAGTGGTGTCTACAGAAATACTCAAAGCATATAGTCTAGAGCAACTTGAAACAGAAAAGAGGCAAAAGTGTCTCCTTGTAGAAGTCCTGCTTTAAGGACGAAAGAATCAGTCTAGCAATCGCGGGTGACATAATGGTGCATGGCAGTAGTGTTCTTCTGCGGGGCTCTTAATGCCTAGGTGATTTCAGATGGTAACCAAAGGTAAACAGTTGTAAAGGACAGTTTGCACATTTTTAACACAAGATCTCTATACTGATGGAATCGAATGTTTTTTGAAGTCAACGAATCGAATCCAACAAAATTTTGTATCTTGGAGCCATAAAATGACTTAACAATTACGGTGACCTCAGGTTTTATAGGATGTTCTGTCAGGGTGAGCGGCAAATTTCATTCTTTTTAAAAAACGGCCAAAATCGTCAAAACATCCTTCCCGGCCTTTACACAGATAAACAAGTCACCTGTCTTTATGTTACGTCACAAAGATTAAGTGGGTTGTTTGTCAATATATCACCTGCGATAGTTCTCTTTAATTAATAGCCGATATTTGGGACGATTCCAGCTTGCTGAATTTAATTTATCGATATTTGTGACAATTCAAGAATTCTAATTCAATGTAACTGAAAGTTGTAAACTTATGTTAATTAAGAATCTTTTATTAAGTAAAAACTACTTCTGTATTAACTTTTTGCGATTAAGATTGCTTCTTGCACAGCTTTGATTCAATTGCGCCTTTCAACTTGTCTTAGTTTAGTTCCCTCCAAAAAAGAGAGTAACTTTGTGTCCCTGTATCGTAACAGCTGTGTTTCCCAAGCAGTTGCTTTTCAAACTATCGTTTCAAAATTGATTTTTTTCGTATTTGCACAATGTGAAACTATAAACACGACGTCGTATTAGCTTGTTTAAATATTTTTTCTTGCACATGGAAGAAAATGGAGTTTCTCAATAACAAATATAACAATCAGATTTCCAGTTGTTGGTTCTTTTTGTTATCTAATAGTATAGAACGAGCCAATGTGAGTGAGAAAATATCCATCTATTGACTGATTGAGCGAGCAACAGTCCATTTCAAATTCTCTTTTGTACAGCCTTAAGGCCGGCACACACTAGGCGACAAGTCGCAGCGACTTGTCCCCGCGACATGTCGCAGCGACAACTTCCTCCCGTGTGTACTAACATTTTTTGGCGAAAATTGTTGTGGCCGCGACAGAATTTTGTTGCTGCGACTTGCCGCATGAAATCCAACCTTTAAGGCCGGCACACACTAGGCGACAAGTCGCAGCGACTTGTCCCCGCGACCTGTCGCAGCGACAATTTCCTACCGTGTGTACTAACATTTTTTGGCGAAAATTGTTGTCGCCGCGACAGAATTTTGTTGCTGCGACTTGCCGCATGAAATCCATCCGGTTGGGATTGCTGAACCAGTGCACACTGAGGCGACATGTCGCGGGGACAAGTCGCTGCGACTTGTCGCCTAGTGTGTGCCGGCCTTAAAGGTTGGATTTCATGCGGCAAGTCGCAGCAACAAAATTCTGTCGCGGCCAAAACAATTTTCGCAATAATCGCAATACAGCACCTGATAAAACTAATTGTCTGTTTACTAAGTATAAGATGATCTGTCAAACGGCCTGTATATTCACTTAAAAACTTTCAAATCATGAAAATACGTTTTATTTAGTGAAATTTTTGCGTTGAAAGTTTTGGAATTCATCATAGTTATCTGTAAAAGTACTTTGGTCATCTTGAATGTACGAATCTCCCAATTGGCAATAGGTCGGAAAGAATCGGAATACAGCCGTCGGCTTCGGATTCGGTTCGTCGGAAAGCCTTCCGAAGTCATATACTAACACGTGATTATGTCGACGGTCTATGACGCAATCAATCCTCATGACCAGTTATAACTCGTCATGTTGTGTTATAACTCGTCATGTTGAGTTATAACTCGTCATTTTGAGTTATATCTCGTCATGATGAGTTATATCTCGTCATGATGAGTTATATCTCGTCATGATGAGTTATATCTCGTCATGATGAGTTATATCTCGTCATGTTGAGTTATATCTCGTCATGATGAGTTTTAAGCCTTTTTGGGAAACTCACGAAATATTTTCAGATTCATCGAATTAAAATTGTTCTATAAGAAATTTGCAAATAATGTGAGACAAAAGAAAAAAAGAAGAAGAAAATTGGATGGCCCTTATCAGCCACCGTACAGACTCCACATTTCCACGGGCCGTTAATATAAACAAAAAAAATACATTAGACCCTTATGAGGTTGTGTACAAGAGAATTCGAAACTGGGCTATTCTCATAAAGCTCATTTAGACATCTAGTACATAATTGATTCAGCAAGTTTGCCAAATAGGACGATAAATTTGTCTAGAATGCGTTTTATACCCTTTAAGGTTGACACCAACCAATTATTACCCCATTAAGGATATTCAAAGGGCTCTGCAAAGTGTTTGTCAATATTTTCTTTCATAATTCGGTGTCTTGTTTGTCTGTCTATCAGTATGTCTGTTTGTCTGTCTGTTTGTCTGTAAGTGTATTTATTGTTTTATTCTCGTTGCTATAGAATCCCTGTGAGAATAGCCAGTGTTTGAATGGTGGTTCGTGTATCGTACAAGGTAGACTCGACTACAAGTGTCAGTGTAAGGCTGGCTACACTGGAGAAAACTGTGAAATTGGTAAGTAAGTGAGTAAGTAAATACGCTCACTAAAATATGTTTGAGCGACATGTTCATGAGTCGACACGACCCGTAAACGCATTTTGCGACTCGTACGACAGATATTTACTTCACTCAAGAACATTTGGAGACAATAACAACATCAACGTTTACAATTTAGTTTTACGAATGGTCCTAGTTGGGTCGCGTTTATTAGACATTCTTAAAATTCGAGCCAAATCGCGTGCTATAACATGATTATCCTTTCTTGAAATGCAGACATCAACGAGTGTAGCCGTGCTGACACCTGCCTGCTACCTAATAGTGTATGTATTAATACTCCTGGTTCTTATACATGTGTTTGCAAAAAGGGCTACATAAAAGTAAAGGACCGCTGCGTTGCTATAAGTAAGTCATAGCTCTTCAAAACAACTGACTAGAATATTGGTGTATTGAAATGTTATTCATTATGGATATTTGAATGCATTACAGATTTAGCATCCATTTCATTTCATTTCATTTCATTTCATTTTTCCATCGATCCATTCTATTTTTCCATCGATCCATTCTTCATTTCATCAGATATTCATTCATCCATTTATGTTCATTTTTGTCACTATAGGCTCGTCCTTTGGAATCACAGTGTTTACTAGTAACGATTTTGCGGCTGGTACCGACGCTAAGATCTACATCTCTATAACCGGATACCACTTTGGTGTTTTAACAACTTCATCCGAAGTTAATTTAATAGGACAGTTTGAAAAAGGCAGGTTAGTATGACGAGGTCGATCGGAAGGTGGCAATCACGATGCATTCAATGCATGGAAAATGGTATTGTTTATAAACATTGTGAATGCACTAAAAAAAACAATATGTATTGAGTTGTACTGTATTCAAATGTATTTTTAAAATTGGAGGCCACGTCCACACTAACCCAGATAAATTCGAAAACGCAACTTTATTTCTCCCGTTAGGCCTTCTCTCTCCACACTAAAACGCACGAATCCAAAACAATTTTATGCGAATTTTTGTTTCGGAACAAAAGTTGCGTTGTCAAATTTATCCGTGTGCAGCGATAGACCGAGAAGAAAACAGTTGGAACGCATCAGCACTCTAGGCACAACTCGAATCTTAGCCCGTGGTTACACTATGCCGGGAAAATTTGAAAACGCAACTTTTGTTCGGAAACCATGACAAAAACGCCTAATCAGAATACATGAGAATAGAATTCTTTCCGATTCAAGCGTTCTAGTGTGGACAGAAGGCCTAACCGGATAGATATAGTTGCATTTTCAAATTTATGCGGGTTAGTGTGGACGTGGCCTTAACGCTTCTACACCCCTAAATGTGAATGATTAACTATCTATTAATTATTTTTTGTTTATATCTTTAGTGTCGATGTCTCAAACCTCATATTCTTTAACTTTAACCCTATTACTCAACTGAATATAAGAACCGAGAAATCGCCTAATGCGACGTTCTTCGACTCCTGGAAATTGTCAATGGTAAAGATAAGATAATTTTTGTTATCATTGTGATTTTGTTTGTTTTGAGGATTTGTGCTCTGGGCACTTAAGGGTGTACTAACAATAGGACGTGCGTCTCCTACGAGGCTACTACACCATGGACCTCCGTGTTAACGTCGTTAACCGACATGATGCAAAATTTTAACCATTTGCGGACGAAATTCTACAAAGGCACCAATTTCTCCTCAATTATTTTAAGTTAAGACCCTAAGTGCAGTAAGTGCTTGTTCGGCGTCTTTACGGGCTCAAGACAGTGATAGAGTGAACACAATAGTTCAGTGAAATCTAACCCGGCGGATAAGTTAGAAAACAAAGAGCTATTATATTTATCCCGTTTAGGCCTTTTGCCCAGAAACGCATGAGCATTACCAAATTCTAAAAATGTCGAAGTTGCAGTCAGGATTCATATTAAACAAAATATGTGAAGTTTTTTTACTCTGACTTATTATGATAGTTAATAAGACGTTTTGACCATACCATGATCTCATCAGTTGTTTCAGTTGAAAATTGTAATGCACGAGATAAAATTAATAGATGCTCTCCGCGCGCGCTCGTGCCAGACCTCCTCTAAATCAACGAATGTAAACCTCCAGGCTGCAAATATGGTCTTTTCCAACGTTAACACCATGTGTAGAATGCCAAGCCTCCAAAAATAACCTCTTATGAAAATGTTGTTCTGTTGTAAGTTTTTGGGAAAAGTAACTTTGAGTTATTTTTTAATTACAGATTAAAATGGACAATAAATTTGAAAGGACAAAAACAACATTTAAATGCCGTTGCTGGTTCTTTCCACCGGAATCTAAAACACTCTCACCGAATGAGACTTCCAAATACTAGTTGAATGCGATCCATGGATGTAGAACCATAGTCCATATAACATGATATAATCTCAGCAGTTTTTTTTTTTTTGTGTGTGTGTGTGTGTGTGTGTGTGTGTGTGTGTGTGTGTGTGTGTGTGTGTGTGTGAGTTTTCAAATATTTATACTTATGTTATTGATACGTACTATCATAGTTTTTCTCCAAGTTGAGGCATATTCGTAGAATTAAGGCTTAAATTTGAAAAACGACCGCACCCCTTTCAGTTGGCCAGGAATAAACAAACTAGGTGATTTAGTCAGTCTTTGTTGAATTTGGACAACAAATGTTCTTCTTTGTATTTTGGTAGTACCTCTATAAACACTCAATGTTTAGCCTAGAAAATCAGCCGCTAAGTTGAGTCGTTAGAGGATCGAACGAGAATAAGTATAGTTAATTTAGGGTTGATACTCTTCCCCCTACGTTTGACCTCATTAGTGTGTCCATCTACTTTCTTCGGTATAAACTCCCAGCGAAGTTGTCTCCCCTCTAACTCCCCACAAAGTTCCTCCTCGGCTCCTCATCACAGATATAAGATAGGATTTTTGTGTGACTGGTCTGGGGGTGACGGAGCGGTGATGATGATTGGTGGTGGTGCTGACCATGGCATTGGAATCACCGAAGAAGAACAGGCATCATTTGGGGAAACTGGCCAAGGAGAAAAAGATTTTGGCGATGAAGCCTCGAAAAGAATCAATGCTACTTCACAATACGCACTTAACTTGTGGATCAAATGAACATGTACACAGGGGATTACACAAACTTAACTTATGGTTCCATGGTTGGGTTAACAAAATAAGTGTATCAAAGCACCAACATAAGAAGTTAAATCAGCACTTTTCTTTATAAAACATGGGCTAGTAGTAAAAATGTTGTTCTTTAAAATAATCAATTGTTAAACAGTGCATATATTCAATTTAATGACAAACGTATCTTATTTATATTTAAGCACTATGAGAGCGGGAAGTTCTTTAATGAGGATTGTATACAGAAGATCGGACGCGAATATGTTGAATTATG
This sequence comes from Diadumene lineata, assembly GCA_918843875.1. Lineage (NCBI taxonomy): Eukaryota > Metazoa > Cnidaria > Anthozoa > Actiniaria > Diadumenidae > Diadumene > Diadumene lineata. Next base: position 13,414,385 of record OU974080.1, read on the forward strand.
TATCAGTCAAAAAGACCACGGTCATTTGAATTTCAGCAAAAATAATTGTCAAATGCTCCACTATTCAGTCAAAATAGATGGTCAAATGCCCCACAGTTAGGACTTAGTTTCCATTTGTTTTCCAGTTTTATACGGCTAAGGAACATAACGGTCCACCATTTTGGATCAAAAGTTCCATACGGATAACACGGATGATATTTTTTGTCAAACTAATGCCCGGACGGGGGGCCGGGGGGTAGGGGTTCATTGACCGATAGACTGATTACTTATCATATGTTTAGACTAGAGTTCAGTTCTATTTTGCAATTAAATGTAAACTAGCCGATATATTTGATGTAACCTTATGTAAATTCTGTATCAGGATTTAATAATGAAGTGATGGTTGTATTGTTCTAGGGCAATTGCACAAGTAAACAACTTTATTCCATTCTGTGTTGTTTTTTGTTTCATCACTCGTGCCCAGGCCTCTGGCACGAGTATTAAAATGCAGAGAGTTTCTTATTTTTTTTCGCTGTTAGAAATTTAGGCAAGTTCAGACAAGTTCCATCAGGTCTGATTAAATTAACTAACAAAGAAAGAAATTTCTATGGACGGACCACACTGCGCCGTAGCCGATATTGCCATCCTGCCAAACACGATGTTAATTAGATCCATTAAGCTATATATACGTAGTACGAGGTTCAAGTCTCCGAACGGCCAATAATTTTTTTTTTTGGTTCTTTTCTTTATACTTTTTCTTTATTCTGAAGTAATCTTTCTTTTGCAATTTTATTAGTTATTTTTTAATAAACAATTTTTTTAATAATTAAAACGAATGCTTCCATGTCGCATCAAAACAGCTAAACAAATAATTAAAACGAATGCTTCCATGTCGCATCAAATCAGCTAAATAAAACTTAATTGAAGGAAAAACAATTCGTGGAATTGTTGAGAAGAATCATTAGAAGTGAACAAGATCAAAAAGTAGCAAAAAATCCATTGCGAAAGTGAGAATTTTCCAGCTTGTAAACGTATACATATCGAAGTTCGCTCACTCGACTTTAATAACGATTGTTTAGCGATGTGTATTAACAAAAGCGAAAAAAGACAAATATTTCAAAAGGATCTTTTGAAATCTTACCCAAAGGAGACTATTTGGTCACTTTTCAAGTCTAAAAGGATCTCTTTTTTGGCTGAACTTTGCGAAATTGAGAGAAACATAACAAAGGGCAAACAACGAATAATAGATACTTAATAATGTCCACTCGCTATGGTCCACGCTTCAACTGATTGGAAAATCTGCCGAATTTTGAAAGAAAAAGGGAAAATTTGCAGTATTTTTTCGTGAAAAATTGAAGTAAAGTGCAATTTATTGAAATCTTGTTTATTGAGCTTTTATGCTGATGTAGTTTTTGTGTAATTCTTGTTGATTTTGGAGTATTTTTTGCCGTTAAAGAAGAGGTGGTTCCTGCCTTCTAGTAATATATGTAATAAAGGGAAAAATAGAAATCGTGAATGAAAAAAATTAATGTATAAAAAAATAAAAAGGAAAAATAGTAAGAAAAATATGGTTTAAAAATCAAGTGATAAGAAAATATTTTTTTTTCAAGTCTCCCAGCGTGGGATGCGAACTCGCGCACTTCCAATGAACCGCCATTTTGAAAAGAAGACAAGTAGATTGCTTGGGCTGCCTGTGGTATTATAAGAGCTTAAAGGCAAGTTCGAGATGTCGCAAAGAAACCGTATTGCATATTTTGTGTCGTTTTGTTTCTTGTTTTGTTTTCGGTTTGTTAAGAACCTCTGTTCTTGGGCACGAGTAAACCCTGAATTCAGGGTCTAGTTTGATTTAGTTTATTTACAAAATCTGGAAAAACACAGGCCGGGATAGTTTTTAATCGAAAACTGACAGACATTTTGGACCTTAGATTTTTTCAGACTATTAAAAAAGTCTGGACAGTGATGTTTGGGACAGATCTCATTGACTGGTAGCTTAATTCTGCGACTTTCTGTTCAGCATATTTACAGCTACTCAAATTTATATAATTTTCTCAGTAGTTATCAGTAATGTTATAAATATGCTTGTATATAAAGTTTGCTGTTGTTGTAGTTGTTGTTGTAGTTGTTGTTGTTGTTGTTATAATGTGATTTGAAATGAAACAACACGGTAACACAGCATGAAATTAAGAAGACTTTGAAGAAGAATTTGAATATATTTCTTGTATCTAGATAAAATGGATCTTCTCAATTCAGTACATTTTGAGACAAAATAAAGCAACTAGAGATGTATTATTATTATTTTTTTTTTTTGTTATTTACTTAGCTAGAACGTTTTTGTCATAATTGCACTTTTGCTACTGACTTGAACAATGACGTCAGGAGGTTTCGTTGATGTACGATTGGTTGAGTGAACCATTCTTAGAAAACTCATTTAGAAATATGGTAGATAATTGGCAAGTTTGGCAATCATTATACGATGAATCGATCTATTTATCGTGGTAGTTTTAGGTTGACTGCCGATTATTACCTCAAACACTAAAGGACTCCGAAGTGTGTAGCAATGTGCTTGCCATTATTTTTTCTATTACTTTTTGTGAGATGTACGTTCGCAAATCACTTGGATAAAATGGATTGTGTCTTTACCTGCAATTCAGAAGGGCGTTGTCGATCGGTGAACTACAAAGCTAAGTTAGGAAGAGACGAGAAGGATCACTGTGAAATGCTCTCCGCTGTTATCAAACAGGGTCCAGGTCTGTTTATGAGCATCAAGGTATGTGTTTATATACTACGATCTCTTATCGAATAATTGCAATCGCACAGTAAGGACGGGGTTCAACCATAGTCAGAATATCACTCAACAATCTTAACATAAATGACCACAATGCGCTAGCTTTGTAATTTTGATTTACATTCATTTCAAAAAAAACTATTACAAAACTGTAGTTGTTGGTGATCTCATTTCTGAAAACAACGTTTTAAGAAAAAAGTCGGCATTAGTTTTAACTTCAGGACTGCCTATTATTGCTATATTGACCCAATTGAAAAGAAGCTACGTTTTTAATTAAGAATTCGAAAAGAAGTTTCATATGCAAATATTTCAATTCAAATGTTTTCAGTTGCACTTTGGATAGATTGAGTGGATTTATGAGAGATTGTTGAAGTTTTAATGTTTTTAATCATTTTTCGCGATTTGCTCAGAAACTGTTGTGCTTGGCAGATATCTATTAATTTACGAATATGACTACCTAGCTAGATAAGCATTTTTTTCGCTTTAATCAACTTTATTTTTTTATTTACATCAAAAATAAATTTCAAAATTTTGGCACAAATTTGAATTTGAATTTTTCATAACACTCCGTTTGCCCTGTTTGTATTGTGTGTAGATTGAATATTTTTAATAAAATTTAGGCATTGACCAAACTGCCTTTAATTAAAAAAAATAAAAATATCACTTTTTAATAATTTTCTGTTCTGTTTTGGCTTCATTTGCCTTTTTTTCCGTTCGTCCGTTTTTCTGTCTGCCTGTTTGTCTGTCTTTGTATCCATTGTTATATCAGTCTGGTTTGTAGAATCCCTGTGAGAATAGCCTGTGTTTGAATGGTGGTTCGTGTATCGTACAAGGTAGACTCGACTACAAGTGTCAATGTAAGGCTGGCTACACTGGGAAAAACTGTGAAATTGGTAAGTAAGTAAGTAGGTAAATAAGCTTTGAGTGAAATGTTCAAGAGTGGACACGATCCGTAAACGCATTTTACGACTCATACACAGGGACGGATCCAGACATTTTGAAGGGAAGGGGGGGCCATTAATCAAAGAATGATCCAGACATTTCGAAGGGAAGGGGGGGGGGCATTAATCAAAGAATGATCCAGACATTTTGAAGGGAAGGGGGGGCATTAATCAAAGAATGATCCAGACATTTTGAAAGGAAGGGGGGGCATTAATCAAAGAATGATCCAGACATTTTGAAGGGAAGGGGGGGGGGGACATTAATCAAAGAATGATCCAGACATTTTGAAGGGAAGGGGGGGACATTAATCAAAGAATGATCCAGACATTTTGAAAGGGTGCACTAATAAAAAAGTTACAGGTTATCAATCAACCCTAACATCAGACCTCCCCCCCCCCCCCCCTTCCTCCTCCGCTTGGATCCGTCTCTTGCGTACTACAGATGTTTACTTCACTCAAGAACATTTAGAGACAATAACAACATCAATGAATAAACTGTAAATAGTTTTACGACTGATAAGCATCCTAGTTGGGTAGCGTGTATTAGACATATTCTCGTAAAATTCGAGCCAAATCGCGTGCTAAAATTTGATTATTCTTTCTTGCGATGCAGACATCAACGAGTGTAGCCGTGCTGACACCTGCCCGCTACCTAATAGTGTATGTATTATTACTCCTGGTTCTTATACATGTGTTTGCAAAAAGGGCTACATAAAAGTAAAGGACCGCTGCGTTGCTATAAGTAAGTCATAGCTCTTCAAAACAACTGACTAGAATATTGGTGTATTGAGATGTTATTCATTATGGATATTTCATTTCATTTCATTTCATTTCATTTCATTTCATTTCATTTCATTTCATTTCATTCTATTCCAATTTATTCCACTCCATTTATTTTATTGCATTCCATTCCATATTCTATTCTATTCTATTCCATTTTTCCATCCATCAATCCTTTCATATACGTCCATCCATCATTTCATCGGATATTTATTCATGCATTTATGTTTATGTTTTTTGTCAATACAGTTTCGACCTTTGCAATCACAGTGATTACTGGTCAACATTCTAATGCTGGTACCGACGCTAAAATCTACATCTCTATTACCGGAAACTACTTTGGAGTTGTAAAAACATCATCCGAAGTTGGTTTAATAGGAAAGTTTGAACAAAATAGGTAAGTATGGCGAGGTTGATCGAAAAATGACAACTACGATGTTCTTTGTTATCATTGTCAGTTGTACTATATTCTATTGTGTTACATTGTATTGTCGTTTATGGTGAGGGCATGCCTACACTAACCCGGATAAATTTGAAAACTGTCCACACTAAAACGCACGAATCCATGACAATATTATGCGGTTTTTAGTTACGGTTTTGCAACAAAAGTTGTGTTTTCAAATTTATCCGTTCGTACTTAGCCATCGCCTGAGAAAATAACAATAGAAACGCATCACCACTCTAGACTTAATTTTAACCATTCTATACCTCTAAATGTAATTAATTATCTATTAATCATTCATTGATTATATCTTTAGTGTGGTAGTCTCATCCCGCGTGTTCATCAACGTTAACCCTATTACTCAACTGAATATCAGAACCGAGAAATCTGGTGTGCTCGACGACTGGAAATTATCAAAGGTATTACAGACAAATAGAGAATTGTTCTTACTATTTATATTTTGCGTCTTTACGGGCTCAAGACAGTGATTATAGAGAAAAAAATCCATCAGTGAACTCTTGAAAACAAAGATCATTATTTATCCCGTTTAGGCCTTTCGCTCAGACTAAAACGCATAAACATTACCAAACTCTTCTGATCGGAAGAAGAAGCCCCGTCAGCTATAAAAGCTTTAAAAAGTCACAGACGACTTAACTTTGAGTTATTTTTTATTCACAGATTTTTATCGACAACAAATTAGAAAGGATAAAAACGACATTTATCTGCCGATGCTGGTTCAATCCACCGGAATCTAAAACACTCTCACCGAATGAGACTTCCAAATACTAGTTAAACCCTATCCATAGTGTATAGAACCCCAACATTTGTTTCTGTATTTTGAAATCTTTCCTTGCATTAGTTTTAATATCTTTTTTATAAGTCGAAGCATATTTGTGGAGAAATTAGCGCTTGAATTTGAAAATCGACAGCACCCCTTGCAGTTGGCCAGGAATAAACAAACTAGGTGATTTAGCTAGTCTTTGTTTATGACGTTAATTTGGACCATTGTTCTTTTTTGTATTCTATACTTCTTTGTACTCTGTACCTCATTAAAAACCTAGCCTATAGTATCAGCCGCCAAGTTAGAGTTCTTAAACGATCGAGCGAGAAGATTCATAGTTAAACTTCACAATCCCAAGTAGATGTGTTGTTGAAGGTTGCTCCTGTATCCACCTACTTCCTTCGCTATAAACTCCCCGCACAGTTCCTCCTAAGCTCCTTAGCACTCCACACAGTCCTCATTGGCTCGCTAATATACCACTAATAGTCATATCATAAAAAATCTTACACTGATAACATATGAAGACAACGAGAAAAATAGGAATAATAACAGGACGAAATTAAGTGAAACAAATTGTGTAATTTCAAACCTTTCAAAAGAATCTTGAAAACATAAATGCAGAGCATATCTTGTTGTATACAGCAATATGCAGAAATTATGAGCCACTACCAAGTATATAAGTATATATATTAAAAAGTCCTTAGAAATTATGGGATATTTTCACTGATATTTTTTTCGCACAGACCTGGTCCTAGGGAACAATAACAATATATATTTGAGGGTATCCCATAATTTCTAAGCCATTTTTTATCTATACTTATATACTTTGTAGTGAATGAATGAATGAATGAATAAACTTTATTTAAAGAAGGTTAAAAAACACTTTACAAAAGTGCGCCAGTTTAGCCTAGCTAATCTTCCACTGGGCCTCATAATTTTTGCATGTTGCTGTAGTACAATGTATAGTATAAGATCTTTTACTTTTGTAATTGTTGTTTCAGTAGATACAAAAAGTGTTGCCAGTTCTAAAACAACAATTCTCATTGGCTGACTTTTAATTAAGTAAAACAAACTAAAACAAACTTAACAACGACAGTTTCCTTCTCTTGGGACATGTCTGCTTTGTAGACGATTGTTCGCTTCGATTTTCCCACAGCAGAGCAGTTTCTTGGCGCTTTCAAGAAATCCTGGAAATCTCCATGCGTAAACAAAGAAGTTGATAAAAGAGTTTGAGAATATAATGGCTTTGGATGTATACTGAATATAGCTTGGAGCACAAGCTGGTTTTTCGGCCCCACAGTTTTGCCATTCGTAAAAAGCGACTACAATGAACGGCAAACACGTCAAAGCGGAAGCAAAAGATGAGTAAAATATAGTTTTGCATAGTTTATACTCGTTACGTACATGAGAAGTGTTCTGAAATACTGGAAAGAATCGTAGCTTTATGTAGATGGCTAGATAGGAGCTTATGAGAATCAGAGCAGCAACAGAAGTAGTCCCATAAACTATACAATACCAGACGGTTATCAATGGATTGTCATTATAAATACAGTAGGAAGGAGGAGTTACAAAACATTGAATAAGAGTAATAATCCATGTGATTATCATAGCCACAAGATAATTTTTCTTTCTCAGAACACGGTGTTTGAAAGGTTTGAAGATAGCGTATACACGCTCTAGCGCCATTAAAGCTAGATTAATGAACGATTCTTCAAATCCCAATACCCATAACGAAGTATTGACTATAAACACCACGTGTGTGCAACTCGGATTTGATCTGGAAGGATCATGGTACTTAAACTTTCCTGTTGTTGCAAAGTAGTGCATAAAACTGTGATATAGAACTGCGATTCCGACTACAATGTCGGCCAAACATTGGTTTGCAAGGAGTAGACACGGCCTAGAGTGACGAGCTCTTTTGGTGAAGATCAAGACACCAATGATGTTGCAGAAAATCGTGAGGACACCTTCAAAGATGAAGATAATTATCCAAAAAACGTCCTCAAAGATAGATAAAAACATGTTTTTAACAAAAAGATCGAATAGTGTTTTTACAGAGATTGCCTCAGCAGAGTTACTTATTTTCCACGCCTTTTTAGTTTGCAATGAGAGTTTTACAACACCTTTGTAGCCGTTGCAGTTAAAATGTCATAGTTTCACAATGTGTCTTCAAGTTTTTTTCTCCCAAGATACCATTGAACACGCACCAATCTATATCTGAATTAGTTTTGTCCTCGTATACCGTTTTCGTATTGAATATCAACCATGCAGAAATGTGCAATCTGAGAAATGACTTTTCGTCTTATACAATATTAGTATTGATCTGTTGATATTGTGCGACTTCATAAAAGTAAATGTCTTTCTTTATCATGTACCTACATGCACTGTGAAAAATTAATTGAGTTGTTTGTATATATATTATTAAATTAGATCTAAGAATAACAGTTCAACATTGCCTGTGTTGGTGATTTGGACTCAACCAATCATATAACCTTACAATAGAATTGATTGGTGTTTTGTAAATTGGGTTTACTTTGCAGCGTACTTTCAAATTAAATAGTTGAGATGTTGATTTTAAATTTCAATTGTCCTTTTTATTAAAAACGTTTTTTTATTGATTATTTCTCTTAATATGACATTCGCACAGGCTGTCGAAATTGAACTGAACTTTATTGATTGATTTCTGGTGTTTTCTTATTGTTCACATTTTTCAGATCAGTTATTCTATATGACTATACGTCTCGAGTTATCAATCAAATCTGCGCGTCAAATGCTACATAGGACACATAGCAGCAGTTTGTACAAATTAATATATATTTACTTCACCTCTAATAAACTTTTAATTTACAGTTTTGAAATTGAATTGATTCAATTAAATAGTTAAAACAAAATCAACAACGAGAATTTCCTTCTCTTTGGACATGTCTGCTTTGTACGCTGTTATAGAATTCAATACTCGCGTATTGATCTTTTAATGAATAAAGTTACATGAACTTTTCTTACAAGAAATGATATCGATTCTGCTAGCTGATTTCTGTCCAATGATTAACTCCTTAGAGCTTCTACAAGAATAGTGATTTAAAATCTCTGATTCAAATTCCGATAATCACCGAAGTGTCGCTTGTTAAAGACTGTGATTCACACTCAATAGAAATTTACAACGTGGGTTGCAATCATAACTTACATCTATCACGTGATCAGACTGACTATTTATAACTTCACAACATACGCGATTGCTAACTTCCATTTTCCCACAGCAGAGCAGTTTCTTGGCACTTTCAAGAAATCCTGGAAATTTACATGCGTAAATAAAGAAGTTGATAAAAGAGTTTGAGAATAGAATGGCTTTGGATATATACTGAATATAGCTTGGAGCACAAGTTGGTTTTTCAGCCCCACAGTTTTGCGATTCGTAAAAAAAGAGTGCAGTGAACGGCAAACACGTCAAAACGGAAGCAACAGATGCAAAAAACATAGTTCTGCATAGCTTATGCTCATTTCGGATATGAGAAGTGTTCTGAAATGATGGAAAAAATCGTAGCTTTATGTAGATGGCCAGATAGGAGCTTATGAGACTCAAAGCAGCAAAAAAATTAGTCCCATAAATCATACAATACCAGACGATCAGCAATGGATGGTCCTTATCGAGACAGACCGAAGGAGGAGTTAGAAAACATTGAATAAGAGTAATAATCCATGTGGTTATTATAGCCACAAGATAATTTTTCTTTCTCAGAACACGGTGTTTGAAAGGTTTGAAGACAGCGTACACACGATCTAGCGCCATTAAAGCTAGATTAATTAACGATTCTTCAAATGCCAATGCCCATAATGCAGCGTGGACTTTAAACACCACGTCTGTGCAACTCGGATTTGATCTGGAAGGATCATGGTATTTGAACTTTCCTATTGTTTTAAAGTAGTGCATAAAACTGTGATATAGAACTGCGATTCCGACTACCATGTCGGCCAAACATTGGTTTGCAAGTAATAGATCAAATACGAGTGCGAGTGTTTTATCACGGGATCCAAATACCGAGAAGGTGATGAAAGCACGAGGCCGTAGGCCGAGTGCTTTTAGCACCTTTGAGGTGTTTGGGTCCCGTGATGAAACACGAAGCACGAGTTTTTGATCTAACTTCTCAAACTATCATTTAAAATTCATAACTTTAAAGCAGTGTTAGAACCTAAATTGATTTGAACAAAGGAGTTCCTTTGTAGTGGTATGCCAGCTGGAATGCAGTATAAAACACTTTGCTATACTTTGTTAGCCTCTTGGGTATAGTTAAATTTGCTTAAGCAGCTATAAAAGATTGAAGGTGTTTTATCAATTCACTTGCGAAATAGTATTTGAAATGACAGGTAACAATTCGTCTCTTCGCTTTCGCAATCCGAAAACTCAAGAGCCATGTTTACAAATTGTAAAATTAAAGAGTTTTACAATACCAAGTAGTATCGAGTGAATGACTATTGAATTGTTTGACTAACTGAATTGCATCATTATAACTGAATTGTTTAATTAGAACATATATAATTGTTTGATTGTAACTGAATTGTTTGATTGCAACTGAATTGGAATTGCTAAATGATGACTGAATTGCTTTATTAAATATGAATTGCTTGATTATAACGTAAGTTGTTTGCTTAGTTTGTCGAATAAATCATAGTTAGCTCAGTGGTTATATAGATGGATTTGCATGCGAGAGGTTTCGGGTTCGAGCCCCTGGTAGGTCATAAATAATATGTTTCATATATATAAAAAAAATCGATAACAAAAAGTTGATTCTAGAGAAATAGTTATAATTAACGAAAGAATTGAAAGAAAAACAAAAAAAAGTTGAATAGAATAAATGTGATTTTTTTTAATATATGCAAAGAAGATCCAAGGTCCTAGGGCTTGGATCAAATATCCAAATCCTAGGACGTTGGATCTAATTTGCATGACGATGTTGGATCGCGGTATCCAAACTTTGCACGTGACTCAAATATGCAGATGCTACTGGTTAAAAAAGCTATGAATTATTAATGAGTTTGAGAAGGAGTAAACACGGCCTAGAGTGACGAGCTCTTTTGGTGAAGATCAAGACACCAAGAATGTTGCAGAAAATCGTGAGGACACCTTCAAAGATGAAGATAATCATCCAAAATGCGTCCTCAAAGATAGATAAAAACATCGTTTTTAACAAAAAGACCGAATCTTAATGTTTTTACAGAGATCGTCTCTGCAGAGTTAGCTTATTTTCCACGCCTTTTTAGTTTGCAATGAGAGTTTTACAACACCTTTGTACCCGTTGCAGTTAAAATGTCATAGTTTCACGATGTATTTTCAAGTTTTTTAATCCCAAGATACCAATGAACACGCACCAATCTATATCTGAATTAGTTTGGTCCTCGTATACCGTTTTCGTATTGAATATCAACCATGCAGAAATGTGCAATCTGAGAAATGACTTTTCGTCTTATGTGACTGATTATATTGATCTGTTGATATTGTGCGACTTCATAAAAGTAAATGTCTTTCTTTATCATGTACCTACATACACTGTGAAAAATTAATTGAGTTGATTGTATATATATCATTAAATTAGATCGAAGAATAACAGTTGGATTCAATATCGCCTGTGTTGGTGATTTGGAATCAGCCAATCATATAACCTTATAATAGAATAATTGATTGGCATTTTGTAAATTGGATTTTCTTTGCAGTGTATTTTCAAATTAAATAGAGGAGATGCTGATTTTAAATTTCAATTGTCCTTTTTATTAAAAACGTTTTTTATTGATCATTTCTCTTAATATGACAGTCGTGCAGGCTCTCGAAATTGAACCGAACTTTATTAATCGATTTCTGGTGTTTTCTGATTGTTTACATTTTTTACATCAGTTTACGTTTATTTTATTCTATTTGTCTAAGTCTCGAGTTATCAATCAACTCTGCGCGGCAAATGCTACATAGCAGCAGTTTTTGCAAATTAATATATATTTACTTCACCTCTAATAAACTTTTAATTTACAGTTTTGAAATTGAATTGATTCAATTAAATAGTTAAAACAAAATCAACAACGAGAATTTCCTTCTCTTTGGACATGTCTGCTTTGTACGCGATTGCTAACTTCCATTTTCCCACAGCAGAGCAGTTTCTTGGCACTTTCAAGAAATCCTGGAAATCTCCATGCGTAAACAAAGAAGTTGATAAAAGAGTTTGAGAATAGAATGGCTTTGGATATATACTGAATATAGCTTGGAGCACAAGTTGGTTTATCAGTCCCACAGTTTTGCGATTCGTAAAAAAAGAGTGCAGTGAACGGCAAACACGTCAAAACGGAAGCAACAGATGCAAAAAACATAGTTCTGCATAGCTTATGCTCATTTCGGATATGAGAAGTGTTCTGAAATGATGGAAAAAATCGTAGCTTTATGTAGATGGCCAGATAGGAGCTTATGAGACTCAAAGCAGCAAAAAAATTAGTCCCATAAATCATACAATACCAGACGATTCGCAATGGATGGTCCTTATCGAGACAGACCGAACGAGGAGTTAGAAAACATTGAATAAGAGTAATAATCCATGTGGTTATTATAGCCACAAGATAATTTTTCTTTCTCAGAACACGGTGTTTGAAAGGTTTGAAGACAGCGTACACACGATCTAGCGCCATTAAAGCTAGATTAATGAGCGATTCTTCAAATGCCAATGCCCATAATGCAGCGTGGACTTTAAACACCACGTCTGTGCAACTCGGATTTGATCTGGAAGGATCATGATACTTGAACTTTCCTATTGTTGCAAAGTAGTGCATAAAACTGTGATATAGAACTGCGATTCCGACTACAATGTCTGCCAAACATTGGTTTGCAAGGAGTAGATACGGCCTAGAGTGACGAGCTCTTTTGGTGAAGATCAAGACACCAAGGATGTTGCAGAAAATCGTGAGGACACCTTCAAAGATGAAGATAATCATCCAAAAAACGTCCTCAAAGATAGATAAAAACATGTTTTTAACAAAAAGATCGAATAGTGTTTTTACAGAGATTGCCTCAGCAGAGTTACTTATTTTCCACGCCTTTTTAGTTTGCAATGAGAGTTTTACAACACTGTTGTAGCCGTTGCAGTTAAAATGTCATAGTTTCACAATGTGTCTTCAAGTTTTTTTCTCCCAAGATACCAATGAACACGCACCAATCTATATCTGAATTAGTTTGGTCCTCGTATACCGTTTTCGCATTGAATATCAACCATGCAGAAATGTGCAATCTGAGAAATGACTTTCCGTCTTATACAATATTAGTATTGATCTGTTGATATTGTGCGACTTCATAAAAGTAAATGTCTTTCTTTATCATGTACCTACATACACTGTGAAAAATCAATTGAGTTGTTTGTATATATATCATTAAATTAGATCTAAGAATAACAGTTGGATTCAATATCGCCTGTGTTGGTGATTTGGAATCAGCCAATCATATAACCTTATAACAGAATAATTGATTGACATTTTGTAAATTGGATTTTCTTTGCAGTGTATTTTCAAATTAAAAAGTTCAGATGTTGATTTTAAATCTCAATTGTACTATTCTTTAAAAACGCTTTTTATTGATTATTTCTCTTTATATGACATTCGCGCAGGCTCTCGAAATTGAACTGAACTTTATTGATTGATTGATTTCTGGTGTTTTCTTATTGTTCACATTTTTCAGATCAGTTTACTTTATTCTATTTGTATACGTCTCGAGTTATCAATCAACTCTGCGCGTCAAATGCTACATAGCAGCAGTTTCTATAAATTAATATACACTTACTTTACCTCTAATAAACTTTTAATTTACAGTTTTAAAATTGAATCAATTCAATTGTGAAGCTGGAAAGTAACTACAGTGAAACCTCTCTATACCGGACCCTCAATATACCGAAATTCTATTGAAACCGAACAACTTATTTTGATCCAGAATTCAACTTTATCCAACCCAGACATTTTCTTTTGTCCCAGTACTGTCCGGAATAGAGGGTTCCACTGTATAGGCCTGAATTGACCTAGATCTATGAAATATAATTCAGTTGTCTATATTTCACTTCAGTGTGCTTTCTTTGTAAGACACTTTTATCGCATTCTTTCATCTTTTGCAGTTGTGGTTGAGGGTGCCGTTATTCAATATACTATATTGTGGCGACCAAAAATAACAGTTTAGAAAATATGTATAAAATCAGGGGAGGATAAAAAAGTCTGGACATTCAAGTTGTGAATTTAAAAAAAAATAACACAGATATTGTCTTGGGGTGTATTTTACATCAATTTTCCATTTTTTGTGAACCCAAACACTCGAGTGACCATTTCCATTCGTTGCTTTTGTTCACATTAATAAAAACTACAATGCTCAATCAACTGCTTTCGAACATTCAATTGACATTTTGAAGCTGGAAAGTAATTAAAACGTAGTTCTGAAAGAGTTATGAAATGAAATTTAGTTGCCAGTCTTTTAATTTGTGTTTGGGTATGATTGCACTTTTACTGAGAACAACGTCTTGCTGTAAACCGTTCGTCTTTCAATTGTAGTTAAGGGAGTTATTAAACAACTACATTATTCAGGTAACCGAAAATAAAAGTTTAGACTTAAAATGAAACTTAGTATAAAATCTGGGTAATAAAAGGAGGGACAATCGAGTTTTGTATCAAAGTGACTTCAAAGTTATGGTCACGAAGTGTTTTTTGATACCAAAAAAAATTAAAAAAGTCCTATGTAAATGCATGTACATGTATGTAATCTAATTCCCACAGCAGAGCAGTTTCTTGAAACTTTCAATAAATCCTGGAAATCTCCATGCGTAAATAAAGAAGTTGACAAAAGAGTTTGAGAATAGAATGGCTTTGGATATGTATTGAATATAGCTTGGCGAACACACCCCAGTGTCACAATAAAGCCATTCGTAGAGAAAAGTTGAAGCAAACGGCAAACATGTCGAAACAGAAGCAACAGAGGCGTAGAAAAGAGTTCTGCATAGTTTATACTCGTTGCGTACATGAGAAGTGTTCGGAAATACTGGATAGAATCGTAGCTTCATATAGATTGATAGGTAACTACTGATAAGACAAATGGCGGCGGTAAAAATAATCACATAAATCATTCCCTGCCAAGCGTCCATGAACTTTCGGTTGGTCGTAATACAGTTAGGAAGAATGGTCATGACGCAATGAGTTATAGTTACTACCCATGAAACCATAATTACACAAAAATACGTCCTCTTTCTCGATACACGGTGTTTGAAAGGTTTGAAGACAGCATACGCACGATCTAGTGCCATTAAAGCCAGAGTTATGACCGATTCTTCAAATGCTAATACCCATAATGCACTGTTGATTATATACACCACTTTTACGCAACCTCTCAAGGAGCTGATATTCGCTTCGTACTTGATCATTCCTCTTCTAGTGAAGTAGGTAAGAAAAGCCTGATAGAGTACTTCAATTCCGACTACAATGTCGGCCAAACACTGGTTTGCAAGAAGTAGACACGGCCTGGAGTGACTAGCTCTTTTGGTGAAGATTAAGACACCAAGGATGTTGCAGAAAATCGTGAGGACACCTTCAAAGATGAAGATAATCATCAAAAAAACGTCCTCAAAGATAGATAAAAACATGGTTAAATTTACACTTCGATGCAATTCATTCGATTGTAAAGTTAGGATTATTTCTTCAGGGAGATTTCAATAAACGTTAAATGCGTACTTCCAGTATTGTAACCTTTTGTTTGTGTGTGGTAATCATTCTTTATTTATTTTATTTATTTATTTAATCACTTGCAATCTTTGTGATGTCTCCCTCGATCCACTGATGACGTTTTTTCCAGATGTCGACCAATGAACACTCAATACCTGACTTGTATTTGTGGATAATATCTTAGTCAATACCTTATTAGTTTTTCGTAATGTCAACACTGGCTAAAGTTAGTGTAAAATCCAATTTTTGCAATGTGCAGGCCCGTAACCAAGGGTGCACGTGCATCCCCCAAGAAAAGTCAAAAGGTCCGCTCATCCATCTCCATTTTTTTCATCACAAGAACTTCTTCCTTAGATTTGGAATCAAGAGATTCCAAATCACCCGCAAGAATCACCCGCAAAAATGCAAAGAATAAAAGAATAAAGAAAATAAAGTTTTTCAAAATGACTGTAAGGCGCAATAAGAGCAATAAATTGTTATACGTTTCATGTGATTTTGAAAAGCATACCGATTTGTGAATAATAGGACAGCTACTAATAAAAAAAGGCTACTTAAAAAACATCAATGGTCCAGTATTTTTTAATGTGCACCTCCCCTGTAAAAGTTCTGGTTACGGTAACACTTAAAGGCAATATTTCGGTTCTCCTTATTGTGAGACTCCCTACGCCGCTTTGAAAGCTCGATCAACCGCCTACTGGCGATTTTACTGAAGAAACAATATGACGGTACTTATTTGAGCTCAATCATTTTTTGAATTGGACACGATTTCTGTACTTGCTTGATTTGCAGGTTTGGAGTTATTGATGAGTTTTGCACAACAAAGTTAAATAAACACTACCGACATAGATCCAGTTCAATTTAAAAAATAGATGATTTATTTTACAATTACCTTTACTTGAATTAAAAAGTGTATTTATCATATCTTTGTATGATTCTAAGAACATTTAATTTAGGGAGTTCAGCTGCAGGAATTGAATAAACATTTTCCATCCCGTTCAGCTGCCACTTTCGCACATAGTATATCATGAATACCACAATAATCTTTATGACGTCATCACTGATCATGACGTCATAATTATATCATGACGTCACTAGGGTAATGATGCTAAAACGTATTGTTCGTTAATGTTTGTAAGCAAGAAAAGAGATGTACTGCTTGCTAGCTGGTCAAAAGGTAAGTCGTTCTACAATTGTTAGTAATAGCTAGCTTGTGTTGGCTGTGGAGTGAAGTTATGAATTAGACTGATTTGAGCATGAAAATCTTTGGTGAAGAGACAGAGAAAGGTTCGGTTTGACAGCATCTGATGTTGGATGGTTGCGTCTGCATTTCTTTGCCAAATAATTTGCAAAAACAAAAGTTATTTGACCGACCAAAAGTGAAGTGCATGCATGCTAGATACCGAGCGTGTTTCCTGACGACCGTAGTGTAGACGGGTAGTAGACATATATGAGAATGTCTTGCCAACTTTCCTTTGTTTATGTATGCGCGTTACGTAGCGCGCGCACATTCATATGATGAAATGTACCACAAGAATCCCGCAGATTGTATTGAATCGGTCGGTGATGAAGCTTTAAAGCATTGCTTGAAGGAAGAAATATCGGACTTGAATGAATTTTTTCGTAGGATCTTGGTTCAGCCAATATTTCCTACTTATCACAATAGTTGACATATGTATGCAGTTGATTTCGTCGTGGTGAGTTTGAGAATCAGGAAACATGAACACTTTCAAGAATTGCATGCAAACTTTTACAGGGTCACGGATCGTACAGCACATCACTTTATGTATCAGTTATTCATTTAAGTTAAGAACATAAGAGAATTCGTGAAATAATCTTGTACATGTACTAAAATGTACCCATTGAAGTGAAAATTGCCGATCAAAGACGACTTACCAGTCTGCTTACCAATGGTGTCAGTTTCAGTCGACGATGATTTATAACACTTTGTTATTTCATTGTTGCAGATATTGTCAAGGGATGAAATAAACATCTTTCATTGTGCCAAGATAACAATTATCATGATAGTTTAATGGTCATCCCTAAACTACTTATCTAGTAGCATACCAAATAAAACAATTGAGGCAATGTGTTTCTGTCTCTATGGCAACAGTGCAATATCAAGGATACAATCAGAAGCCTATCTCCCTAGCAACCAAGACAGTGAAAACATGGCCGAGCCGGAAGTAGAACCTTCGGAAATACGTCATCGAAGGAAAAGCTGGTTTCTATGGAGGCGCAGAAAAGGCCGAACAAAAGAGGAAACTGGTGATCACGAACAGACCAGGAACGATTCTGAAGTGAAACTCACGTCACGCAAAAATAGCATATTTCGGGAGCTTTCGTTTTCTCCAGGCGCTGCGAGAAGATTATTTGGGTCACGCTTTCTTCCTTACGTGTCACGCTTTGGGGAACGAGAAGTCGGCTCTAGGCCCCCATACTCTCATCCATTATCCCTAGATATTATTTGTCACGATGAGTACAGCGTTTGCAGTGCATTCTGGGGAGTGGATGAAGAATCTGATAGTGAAAAAGATAGCGCGTTCGCAAGGAATTATGGGTGTGATGATAATGACTTTGCCTCTCTTCGAGATGAAACTTCAAATAGCTGTTCTATTGATCAACAAACTTAGTTGCTACTATTCATAGATTGGAAAAATGTAACGATAACGATAAAAATCCAATTGGTTGTCACCTGTAAAAGGAATGAAAAGGTTCAATTACCCAATGTAGATAATAGTTCAGTAAATAGCTCAGCTAGTCTTTGGGGAGCAAGAGTGGTACAGTTGGCTAGTTCCCAGCCTTCTATGCGAAAGGCCATGATATCGATTCCTAGTGGTTTCACATCCTTGTTTCGACTTTTTTCTATTCTATGTAGCTTGTAGTGGCATTAAATACCCGGAAAACAATGAGGGTCAAAGTGCGCGCACCGTCGCATGGTAAAGGAACTACCAAAGCTAAATAAAGTTGTCCTTTCCTTTCTTTTTCTTCCGCATATATCAAGTTTCCATCACATTCTCACTGTAAAGACACACCCGTTCATACGTATCATATCCCTACAGTAGCCATATTCCATACGGCATTGAAAAACGGCAGTTGAGAAAGTGAAATAAATTGAAGCAATTGCATTTTCTCCCGCTCAGTGGCAGAGGGAAATCCGTCACTTTTAAATCTTTTGGTTTCCTTACTATTCCCCGTTGTTCAGGGTGGCACTTAAGGCATGGACCATTAGGATGATGGTGTTATAAAAGAAATTCAGAAACAAAATTTGCGCAAAGAAAACTGCAAAGCGATTCAAAATCCCATTTTTTATTCCCCCACAATTCATAGACATAATTTTGATAGCTTAGTAACTTCCAACAAATTTAATCACGTTAAATAACGCACTCATTCATAGCTAGACTTGATACTGTTCTATGATAACAAAACCTGTGTTACTGACGGTCCGGACGTTAGTCCTTGATTTGATTTCCTAGATTTCTGATCCGAAATGATCAACGACAAATGTCGTTATAATTTTGTGTTTGTTTCGTACAAAGTCATTGTTCAGTGGGCTGTGCCGGGACATGTTTGTCTTGCTGTGTAGTAACACTGCCTTGTTTTATTGTTGTGTCAATCGAAACCACCACATCGTTGTGATTTTTTGTCGTATCCACAGCAATCCCATGGAGGTGAATCAAGTTATGATTATAAAGCTGACGTTTGCGTTTAAACGATTTGTTACAGATATCGCATTTGTGGGGTCGTTCGCCGGAATGGGTCCTTATATGTGCGGTGAGTTCGTTAGTCTGTTTAAAGGCCTTACCACATTGCAAACATGCAAAGGGACGTTCATTGGTATGTGTCCTGATATGTACCGTCAAATGGTACTTTTCTTTGAAGGCTTTTTCGCAATAGGTACATTTATATGGACGTTCTCCGTTGTGGTGTCGAATATGGTACCTTAGACTCCTGGTTTTCTTAAAGGTTGCGTTGCACAGTGGGCATTTGTGGGGACGCTCTTCCATATGTTCTTTGGATATATGTATGAGACAGTCGTTGCGTTGTTGAAACATCGCACTGCAGTACTGACATTTAAACCTTGCCTTTTTTGTGGACGATTTCTCCGGCTCTGAGCTTTGAAAAACAACGGAATTTGGGTTCCCTGTGTTCGAAGCGAGAGACTGTCGAGTAGACGCTAAAGTTTCCGATGAGAACAACGTTGTTGTGGGTTCATTGGGATCTACTACAATCTGCTCAGACCTTCCAGCAACTGTTGCCTCAACATCCTGTTCTAGATCACTTTGTCGCGAGACTTGAAATGATTTTCTTTGATCTGCTGCATTGATTGTACTTTCATCCCAATGATCCAGACTTTTTCTGTTCTCTTCTTCAGCGGTGCGTTTTGTAAGTAACGAATCGATAAAGGTGTTCAGAGATTGCTTTTTTTGTTTCTTAGCTGGAGGTAAATCACGGCTGTTATCATCATCATCATCCAATTTTTCTACACTTGCCGAGGCGAGATCTAAAGAACTGTTGCGATTGCTGACCGATACTGAAACATGTGACGTGCCTTTGCAGTTTGGTTTCTCAGCCACTACGGATCCCGACGAAATCGACACTTGATCGTAAGGCCTTGAAATGTTCCTTTTTGATACAAAAGTTACTTGAGCTACTTTTTCGTTTCTATTATGGGCACTTACTGTATTTCCATGTGATATGTTCATTACATTTCTTGACATTTGGTCTGGACCGTCTACATTCTGAAGGAATCTATTGAAGGTCGAAGCCCCATCTGTGGATAACTCGGTGGGTTTTCCATTTTGTATTTTCTCCAGGTTTGAATGGATTCGATCAGACTCGGTTATTGGGAAGATAGTATCGTTCATAGCGTTCGACAATCTCCGATTAGTTGGTGTATTTGATATCACTCGATTTGTTTCGTTCGAAAACATGCGATTTGTCTCTGAGCTCGACAAAACTCTATCATTTCCATCGTCATTCTCGACGTTCGAGAAGACTCGATCTAATTGCACCTTCGAGAATACTCGATCGATAGTTACTGACATCGGCGATTTCGAAGCTGAATCAAAAGAGTTATCATTGTTCACGGTACTCACATCCGAGAACATCTCATCGTTCCGCGAATTTGAGAATACTCGATTCTTGTCTCGATTCGAGAACATTCGACCATCGTGTCTTTTCGACAAATATCGATCGCTAGTAACTGAAGCAGTACTATTGTGAAGTGGCCCATCTAAATCATTAGTCGAAAATGTAAATTGTTGTCCTTGTTGCAAATACTTCACAGTCACTTGTTCTCTGTGTGAAGTAATCAGAATCTCACAAGGATCTTTGGACGTCTCTGGTAGATGAATCTGCAGTATTTTTCTTTTGTTATCAGCGGTTCGGCAGGAAGAGCTATGGCCAGTACCACAAGAGTGGGTTGTCTGGTTTCCAAGCAACACGGAGAACGATGGTACTTCATTTCTACAACAACAGCATTGTTTGCTTGCGTTGGTGCAACATGTGTCGTGGATCCTTCCCGGCGTGCTTTTCGGACGTGCTCCTGTCAGCTGATCAAAGATTGACAGAAAAGCTCGCTCAAGGTCCCGTCGGTCAATCGTAAGCTGGTCAGCGGATTGATTCATTGACGATTCAAGATCCATTGACGTGTCGAGGTAAAGTGGCCGTCAATTCTGCAATAAATAATAATGTTATCATTAAGTTGAATAAGTATACGAACAAATGACGGATAGACTAACTGACAAACTAACTAAACGAATGAAAATAACAACCATTAAGTAACTGATAAATGAATGAATAATAAATGAACTTATGAGGATGTTAACAGAACGATTGAATGAATCTACAAAATCAACCAAATCAATAGAATATATGTAAATATTCATTTAATTTCCATACACCAAATTCTAGAAGTGTTGACTTTCTTGCTCTTCTTTGCGTAAAAATATATTGACCATATGTTTTGATCCTTTCTGTTCGTAATCTTGTCAAATCCATATTCCCATATCCAAATCAGCATTCCTTTTTTTTATTTTTTTATTTCAATACAAAGTATTTCATATTTTATAAATTCGTTTCTTTCGTTTTCCATTTAAAACAAATTCAAGCGGATAAATGCGGATAATAAATCATTCATTAGCATGAAACCTGTGAGTAAGGCAGTTACTGATGAATTTGTATACGCACTTTTACATCTTTTGATATCTCGCATTGTATTATTCTTGGTCAAAACACGCAAAATCAACGTTATAAAAGCTTTTACACATGTCATAATATTATGCGATAAAAATCTCAAATAAAAACGCCAGTTGAAATTGTCCTCTTGTGATATTCATGAATGTACATCTCAACCTAACACATTGAAAAGAGACTTCGAATAATACAAATTTACACATGCAAATCATGTGGATCAAAAAATGAATATCAATTAGCCGACGCATTATGGTGGCTATCTCAGTATTCAATATATATTTCACAAACATGTAAAAAAAGTTCGACTGCTATTCAACAAGAAACTGAATTGTAGCTACATAATGGTAATTTTGAATTCTGTGTTGATTATTATGTTTACTTGCATTTGAAACGGAAGCTAAAACGTTTATGGTCATTGTGACAGAAAGTTCAGTAAGCCGACACATGTCGGCCACCTGGCTGGCAAAGCACACACCGACATGTTGTCGAAATCCTTTGTGCGATATATGGCTCTTCTTTTCTATTTCACAAGCATACAGCATACAGCGCTTAAAAAAAGCAACAAATTATATTTAATTTATACCTCTAAATTTAAAATTTGGATAAATTTTGAGTAATTGTTAATTGAGTGAAAATGTACACGTTGTTATGTCGTACGGAGAACTCCGGTTCAGTTCGTTGATTATGTGTACCAGTTTGAATTTCAGCTACAAAAGTTTCCTGCATTTCGCCATTAAAAACTCGAGAGCAAAGAGTACTTTTATACACAGTAAAAGCAATAATGAATGTTTAAACTTATAAACGATTTCGGTTGAGCTTTTGAAGATTACAAAGTGACAATACTGAAGATTTGAAAAATGTAAGAAGTGATTTGAGAAAAATTCAAATTGACGAGAACGTACAATAGTCTCAAACCAAACAAGCTTTAAATGGACCGGATCGTTCAATTAATTACAAAAGAAATCTCAGAGTTGGGTGAACTGAATTTTGTACGACGCATAAAAATTTTTCAAGAGCGTCCCAGTTCACGATCGCCGTATTCTCTTTCTCGCGCAGCCTGAAAGTGAGCTAAATGGCTTTGAAG
Organism: Diadumene lineata; assembly: GCA_918843875.1. Taxonomy (NCBI): domain Eukaryota; kingdom Metazoa; phylum Cnidaria; class Anthozoa; order Actiniaria; family Diadumenidae; genus Diadumene; species Diadumene lineata. The sequence goes on from OU974080.1 coordinate 13,437,086, forward strand.
GCTTTGATTGCATGATTGCAATAATAAACTATCATAAAATATCGAATAAATGTCAATAATTTTCAGATTTTTACCTGAATTTGACGAAAGTACTTGAGAGATACGTTGTTTCTAGGTTGTCAACATTAGAACAAAACATTTTTGAGAGGGGTATGGGTACCAGCGCGACTGCAGTGATTCAGCGGTTTTGCTTTACAAGCACATTTTCAAGATGGCGACTTCGAAGAGTGCAAATACGTATAACAGACAAAATTGGGAAGATGCGGTAAGTTTCAAACATTTTCTTTTACTTTTATGACATGCTTAATGCTATATTAGATATGAGCGTTCAATATGTGTAGTTATGATTTGGTTGTGGTCAGTTCTTGATGAGAATTTTCGTGAAAATATTAGGAACGTTGAACTTGAACAACAAGATTATTTGTAAACTTTTACAAAGATACATCAAGGAAATGCTAATATAATGCCAACACTTATTTTCACATTTCTTGAATTACGTTCTTTTCTTTGTTTTCTTTAAAGCGGTGAAATTGATTTAGACAAACGTTTTTAAAATAAACACTGTCAAATGGACTTGAGACTAACTTTATTGTATGTTTGTCACAGGAATTTCCAATATTATGTCAGACATGTCTTGGTGATAACCCTTATATACGAATGGTAGGATTTATTTTCTTGCAAACGTTGTTATTTTAATCGTTTTGTTTTAATCATAGTTTATATAATCAATGTATTTTATGCAATGACTATGTTTATATTTGTAGACCAGAGAAACACATGGCAGGGAATGTAAGGTAAACATATCATAATCAATCTATTATTAGGGGAGGGGTCATAAGTAGGACTGGACTATTTTAGCAGTACATCTCATATTTTCATATGAAAATGAAAATCTGAAGCAGTAGGAACTTGAACATTGTTTCATTTAACATTCAAATTTCTAAATAACATACCTTACTTTCCAGTGGTAAGGATCCCATGCCCCCATTTTTTATTCAATATTTTGAACGTCAACACAATGTAGTTTGTTCATGTGAAGTTTTCAAAAATTCTGAAGATCAGTTCTTATGCCTGCAAACGTCCTTACATGGTGGGTGACACTTTTGATCTCTGTACTGCAGTCATCTCTGAGTGCCCATGTGTATTGTTCTCTGATTAATTTGTTTGACAAGCTAATATTATTGTCTAGATCTGTGCAAGGCCATTTACAATATTTCGCTGGTGTCCAGGAGCAAAGATGAGATTTAAGAAAACAGAAGTGTGTCAAACCTGCTCCAAGCTGAAGAATGTATGTCAAACATGTCTGCTAGACTTGGAATATGGTAAGAAAAGCATTATTTCATTTTGACATTGTTTATTTAGGGGATAGAATCGCCAAATCCAATAGGAAATTTGACAAAAATTGCTTCTAGCGAAACAAGTTAAACTAAAATGATCCAGTTTTGGGGTAAAATGTGTGTTCATATGTACTAAATAATATTCAGGGCATTTGGAAACTATTCTATTTCTCCTCTTAAATTTATATGGTTCTTTAGAACGATTTTCAGTAAATTTGTGTTGTTTTGTCCCCGCATAATGACCATGATCCCTTGTGTTAAACGATACAATTTTGATGAATGTTTTTTTGGTGACGTCATAATGAATTAGGGCAATTTGAATCTAGTTTTTGGGGGTAATTAAACATGATGTTGCATCCAAGGGGACAGACGTGGGTGGAGGGGGATGCATTGGCTTATTTATTTCCATTCCTCTTTTTTAATTATTATTATGAGTCAACATTGCTGGGATGTGGTTCAAGGCTCATCACATTATCCTGTGTTCTCATTGGAATACCAAAAATTGTGTTTGAAATAATTTTAATTAGACACTATTATTATTTTTAAAAGAGATTGGGGACAAAGGTGATCAGACATCAGTCTTATAGTCTTTAAGTGAATGTATCTGCAAGGACAACTCTATGTAAAAAGTCATTGAAATCCTACCATTTACCATGTTTGTTTCTGCATTATTACATTTTACAATGTCTTATTTAAGGTCTGCCAGTCCAGGTCAGAGATAAATCATTAGGTCTTAAAGATGATATGCCCAAATCAGATGTCAACAAAGAATACTATACACAGAATATTGAAAACCAGGTAACTTTAATTCAATGTATCATAATCAAAAAATAAATCAGTGTTTTCCAGAGTGAGTTTACACAGTTACATTGTTTACTGACAGCCTACATGTATGGTATTTATCTTTTATTTACAATTAATGATGTTGTATGCTTATCAAATAATCATTGGTAAGATTTACGAGTCTATTCTGTATTTAAATCATCAAATTCAAATCATTGATGTTATGCCTTTCAGCTTGGTGATTCTGATGGTACAACACCAGGTGGTGCCCTAGGTAAAGCTAACGCACCCAGTGATCTACTTATGAAACTAGCAAGAACAACACCATACTATAAGAGAAACAGACCTCATGTCTGCTCATTTTGGGTTAAAGGAGAGTGTAAAAGAGGAGAGGAATGTCCTTACAGGTCTGTAAAACTTGATGACGATGAAGGTGGTTGTGTTAGTGATGGTAGTGGTGTTAGTGATAGTGATAGTGGTGGTGTTGCCAGTGATGATGATGGTAATGGTGTTGTCAGTGATGATGATGATGATAGTGATGGTGTTGCCAGTGATGGTGGTGTTAGTGATGGTGATGATAGTGATGGTGGTGGTGTTGTCAGTGATGGTGATGGTGTTGTCAGAGATGATAATGATGGTGATGGTGTTGTCATAGATGATGATAGTGATGGTGATGGTGTTCTCAGAGATGATGATGATGGTGATGGTGTTGTCAGAGAGGATGATGATAGTGATGGTGTTGTCAGAGATGATGATGATAGTGATGGTGATGGTGTTGTCAGAGAGGATTCAGAGATGATGATGATAGTGATGGTGTTGTCAGAGATGATGATATTAGTGATGATGATGGTGTTGTTAGTGATAGTGATGGTGATGGCAATGATATACCTTTTTCTACTCTGTCATTAAAATTGTGGATGACAAAAAAGGAAAATAAACAAGTCCATGTTGTGTTTTTCTTGTAGACATGATATGCCTACCGATCCTAATGACCCTCTAGCAGACCAAAATATAAAGGACCGTTACTATGGCGTCAATGATCCTGTTGCTAATAAGCTACTAACCCAAGCATCAAGTATGCCGTCGCTGGAGACCCCATCAGATAGGTCTATCACAACATTGTATGTGGGTGGCTTGGAAGGCAAAGTCACTGAGCAAGATTTGAGGTAAAATACCAGGTTTTTTTCCCCTCCCCATGACCTATCGGCACACAGGGTATATAATGTAGACTTTGTTTCATCTTCTCATGCAATGGCTCTTAACATTTGTGGATCTTGCTACTTTACTAAATAGTTGGTTGCTAATAAAAGTGATGTAACTAACTAGCTTTGCCTGGTGCAGTGTGTTGCTCTATTAAAACACATTTACATTATCTCATCATTTCCAGAGACTATTTCTACCAGTTTGGTGAACTAAGGTCAATAACTATGGTTCCAAGACAAAACTGTGCATTTGTCTGCTTCACCTTGCGAGCATCGGCAGAAACTGCTGCAGAACGATCATTCAACAAGTTGATACTTAAAGGACGACGGCTGAAAATCATGTGGGGTAAAGCACAAGGACAACAACCTACAACTGGAAAACAAGGTGGCGTTAAACTGACTCCAGTTCCTGGACTACCTGGCGGTAAGTACCAGGAAATATAGGCCTGGCTGATAACATGTCTTATTGGACTGGGTCCTTGTTGAAACAAAATTCAATTGGTTGAAATCATTTCTTATTTATATAATTTCATTCATACTTTGTTTTTATCTAAGCATTCACTGTAACTAACACCTTGACCAATCATTGCCAAGATTAGAATTTCTCTAAATAGGCAATTACTCTGATTAAAGATGATTAAATATTAAATATACATTCTTACTTTTGTTCTCACTCACTCATTCATTCATTCCACTCATTCATTCTTGTATTCATTTATTTATTCATTGACTTTTTTGTGTTCCCATCTAGAAATCCCAACCATCCCTACAATGAGATATCTTACATATCTGCATTATTCAGCTGTTCTTGTGCACTTATGCATTCATAAATAACCAACTGTAATTCTGTATCATCCACAGCCCTCCCTCCACCTCCAGCCAGTAACAAAGATCAAGGCAACAACTTTTTCAATCTAGAAGCACATCAAAACATACCACCACCACCCCTATCAGGGGGTCCACGACCACCTCTCTCACGCCCACCACCACCAAACCTGCCACCACCACCAGGACCACGCCATAGAATGCCTCCACCACCCCCCATGAGAATGCCTGGTGGCATGCATCCTCCTCCCCCTGGATTCCTCCCTCCACCTCCCTTTGGTCCTCCTCCACCATTTGGTCCTCCTCCTCCTCCCTTCTACGATCAGAGAGGAGGTCCACCACCTAGGCCAAGACCACCACCAGTTCATTATCCCTCTCAGGATCCTCAAAGACTAGGTACTGCCAAGGGCTCACACCAGGACGATGCCTCTAAGCCTGCTTCATCTAGCTCTTGAGTTATTTGATATACTAGAATATATTTCAAAAGAAACGTTGTGTGAGAAATTTGGAGAATCGTGAATCGTATAACATCTTGAACGGAATTTTACAGCAGATTAAACCAAATGACAAATTCAGGGAAACAATTTCTAGTTAGTTTTTGGTACTGAATTGCTGTATATAGCGTACAAACAATAAAATATTACATGTATGGTGTATTAACTTTGTTGTTTCTAGAATGCACACTAAAAGTGTGCAACATAAATACCACTAAATAGTGCTATTTTATGCTAATTTTATTGTTTTCTTTTGTTTAATTAGTGCTATTTACAACTGAATATTGACAACTGTTGCACACATTTAGCCTCATTATTTAATTAATATATTCTTTTGGTCGTGTTGATGGAATCCTATCCACCAACTTATGTGGAGATAATGAGATAAAAACTATCAAAATACTAGTGTAGGCTCTAAAAACATTCAATCTAACAAGTAGCGCATGGTTTCCAACATTTTCTTTTGTTAGACCCCTTTTGTGGCGTAATATACGTTTATATTTGTAGAGGAAATGAAATTCGTACGATTATCAATTGTTTTATTCCTCGATGTAGAACGATCTTTATTATCCGTGCCTAGGCTGCGCCGGCACGAGTCTTAAAATGCAACGAGATTTTCTCTCTTTTTAAAAAAAACTCGCAAGTTTTGGTAATTTTATACTTGCGTGATAAATATATTCTTATTACCTGTTCCCTTATTACGTGATAGCAACGAAACACATCACTACAGGAAACGTTCGGTCATACCTCTTATACCTCTACAATTTTATTTTATTCTTGACAGTGCTGAGATGAGCTTGTGCGCGTATTTATAACTGCTTGTGGCTTATTTTCGCCCCAGAGAAGGAATTCCAACAACAGTTTCCTAACTCCAGGGTTCTATATTCTAGATCGCAAGACTTTTTTAAACTATGTTAATGATATATACAGAATTTAATAATAGATACACTGGAATATAGCGATACTTCAGCTGACGTAAGCCTTTGTTATTCATGTGCCAACCAGACAGTGATATTTTGGCCATTATTTCTATAGAGCTTATTGTAGTTCTGGTTGGCACATTAGCATAACAATTTGTTTGTTTATAAACATGAAGTATCGCTATAGTTTTGAAAAGAAGTTCTACTGTAATATACTAGAGTTCTTCTCATTAGATTAGTTATGGAAGAGTTATACTAAGGTAATACAGTCGAACTGGCTTATTTACAGTTCTCCTGAATACAGCCTTTAGATGATTTACTAAGGCTCGTAACTTAGCTATTACGCATGCTCTCACCATGACTTTCAAGGCTATCCCACATGGCCCAGTGCATGCCTCAACTTACATAAAATAATACACTTTGAAATCTTGGTTGTTGTATTACAATTTTGTTTAATTTTCTTTTCCACTTTCTTTATAGTTGCTTCAACGTCTTGCTACACTGTCTATTAAAGCATTCTGCATCATAAAGTGAGCGTTACAATTATGAAAGTTATATTACTTTTAATTCAGGTATTGTTGTCTTCAACTTTGCTCTGCTACTCGTCATCTTCTCGGCTGGCAACGTATCATCTTATTTATCTCTAAACAATGCTACCAAGCCATACGTTAGTATTTGAAGTTTCAGATTTACAACATCTGAAGTTGGTATTCGGCGCTGCATAGAATCCAAAATTATCCTCGCTACTAACAGACCCTGGAGTGTTCTTAAACTGACATAAATCATACGATGAATCGTGATGGAAGATGTAATGTCCTGGTTGCTGCCACCAAGCTACAGTACACTCGCTACAAGTGTGTCCCCTCACGTCGATGAACTCTACCTTTTTACAGGTTTTATCTCCTTTAAAAGTGAGAAAGTCCACTTCGGAGATCTTGCCTCGTACATAGTCACGGTAGTTCAAGCCTTGTGGGAAGTTGCACGTGATACGCCAGTGCGTTGATCTGAGAAATATATAGGAAACCATGTTTATTATTGAAGAGATGAAAACTAGTATGATACATGCAAGAGTGCAAGATAAGACTGTGTCTGTGTTTCTAGAGAAACCACAGGCAGCCCAAGCTCATTATCTGTCAATATTTATAAACATCATTTCAGTTTTAAACTTGAAATAAGTTAAGAATACAAATCAAGGTCATTAAAGAAGTCTCCATATACAAAAAAGTTTTTTTTATTTTTAGTATGGGGGAGGGTAAAAATTAAAAAAAAGGCTTTTTTGTATTTATTGAGACTTCTTTAATGACCTTGATTTGTATTCTTAATTTATTTTAAGTTTAAAACTGAAATGATGTTAATAAATATTGACAGATAATGAGCTTGGCCTGCCTGTGATTAGACACCGTGTAGTGATGATGGCGATAATCACGTTTCGAACGTTAGTCCTTCTACGAATTTACCTCATATTTTACAACCTGTTTATTACTTTTGTGTTGCTAGTTTATGTTGTGAAAGTATCAAAGATGTTTTCGACTTGAATAGACATTCCCAGTATTTGTTGGGTCTTTGATTTTTTAACTCGGGCTTCCTGTGTTCTTAACTGGTGCTAATATGTTTCATACTCGGGGTTCCTGTGTTCTTACCTGGAGTTAATATGTTTCATACTCGGGCTTCCTGTGTTCTTACCTAGGACTAATATGTTTCATACTCGGGCTCCTGTGTTCTTACCTAGGACTAATATGTTTCATACTCGGGCTTCCTGTGTTCTTACCTGGTGCTAATGTTTCATACTCGGGCTTCCTGTGTTCTTACCTAGGACTAATATGTTTCATACTCGGGCTCCTGTGTTCTTACCTAGGACTAATATGTTTCATACTCGGGCTTCCTGTGTTCTTACCTGGTGCTAATGTTTCATACTCGGGCTTCCTGTGTTCTTACCTAGGACTAATATGTTTCATACTCGGGCTTCCTGTGTTCTTAACTGGTGCTAATATGTTTCATACTCGGGGTTCCTGTGTTCTTACCTGGAGTTAATATGTTTCATACTCGCGCTTCCTGTGTTCTTACCTAGGACTAATATGTTTCATACTCGGGCTCCTGTGTTCTTACCTAGGACTAATATGTTTCATACTCGGGCTTCCTGTGTTCTTACCTGGTGCTAATATGTTTCATACTCGGGCTTCCTGTGTTCTTACCTGGCGCTAATATGCTTCATACGAGCCAAAGAGAGCCTGTAGTACTCCCAGTTGGGTTCTTCTTCCTTTAACGGGTCGTTCATGTAAAATGGTACATTTTGAAATTGTGGAAGAACTCGATTCTTGAAGCTCCCCGAATCAATGAGCGTGTAGACTTTATTTGCTTCGCTCTGCATGTCACAGTATACCCGGTAATAGATGTCGTTTCCATCCCGTATATAGTAAATCCCCGATACCCGGTTACCGGACTTGTAATGATCTACGCATGTGCTCGGGTAGTCCTAGAGATTAGAAATAGTAAACCATTTAATTAATAAAGAAGGTTTTTGGAAAGAATCTTTTCGAAAGATTTAATCCTGTTTTTATTGTCTTGAAACGGGTGTTGGATTGGAACATACAAACAAAATAACAAAGCACGGATAATTTCAGTACAAGAACTGAGAATAAGGGAAACACCAAGAACGGCAAAAAGAAGTTATTTAAAATGGAAAAAAAGTGAAGAAATGGATACTGACAACGACGAAGACGATGAACAAGATGACAACAACACAGCAGCGACATATGAGGAACAAATAAAAAGAAGAAAAAATTGGGAAGACGATGCTATAACTTTGATATCTTACCATAGATGCAGATTGTAGTTGCACAAAAACAGAACTAGGTTCCTTGTCAAGTTTGCCTGCAAATCCTTCAGCCATTGAACTGATTCCCTTTGAGTTCAACTCGCAGACAGACTCTCCCATCGTCGACATGTGATTGTACGAGAGACATTGAGGAAACTCAGACAAACATCTTTGTGAGCACGTAAGACTACTGATAGAGTGAAATACTTTATATTTGAACCCGTTTAACTTGTAACCCTGGATGGACACCGGTACGGCTTCAACTGAACGAAAGTCTTCGGCTGTATTGGAGTCAGCCTGAATGTTTGATATGACAACCAAAAACTGAATTAAGACGAAAAAGATTTTGACTTCCATAATGGAATGGTTCTTTGTTGCTGTTGCTTGAATTACTATAATAATCCTTTTTTTAATTTTAAAATTTCATTCAGCTGAGAGTGACAAGTTGACTCATCTCCCAAAAAGATTATGGTATTTAAGACAGATTCGTCTCTTTTCACTTGCAATATCGACTTCAGTTCTGTCCACAATCACTCACTCGACTTTGACTGATTGATTGTATTGCTTATTTTTTTCTGAAATTCAAATTAAGGCATCATTAAACTACCAGCATTATCTGCTAATTTTTATTCGAATTCAAATTCTAAAATTCCCTTTGGAGATTAAAAGAACTGTTTGTAGTAATTGCGCCACAAAAGAAAGTGAGCAAAGCATTCTGTTAGTTTTAATTAATTATGCAAATTGCTTAGCTACCTATAGATCGATGTGATACCTGTTTGTGCCGATGGATCCTATCCAGGTAATATTCTTTTGCAAAGTGCCGCGTCTTCTAAATCAGAACGATCTCGACTAGTAGAAGTACCATTCTAAAATTCCGGTCACTTTTTATTTCTTCAATTTGGGTTGAATTTCGTTTGATATGCTTGTAGCGGACTCTCCTTTGATGTTGAATTTGACGTTTTTAGAAAGTATTTGTTTACTATTACGCAATAATTAGAATTTGTTAATAACGATGGAGCTCCCCGTCGTTAAGCCTTTAATTAGGACAGGTTCCAACAATTCAACACCTTGAGCGATTGATGATGTTCCTAGTGTATCTTTCTGCTGTTGGTGATGGTAATGTTATATTTCTTTCTTTTTTGTATTTCAAAATGATTTCTTTTCGAGCTGCCGCTTGTACCCGACATGCAACGGTATATCATCGGTCAAGCTAATAATAAATGGCTAAAAATATTGTCTTTTTCATTTAATTTGTTGCTTTGTAGATTGCGAGAATAAACGGTTGGTATGGTGCTGGTATCTTCAGATGTTTTCTCATAAAATCGAGAAATGTCAAGAAGTAGTTTTGGGAATTAAATTGTGCCGTTATGTCGATGTTGGTTTGTAAAAGGCGAATCTCCAGTACTGAATCTTTAGCTATCTTTTGAAAAACCTTGTACTTTTTGCTAGTAGTCGATACCGTTTGTAACTTCTCGGCTTTATTCTAAACTATTCGATGTTCTTAACAAAACACAGTTTCACCGTGAAGATCGATCATTCAATTTACTGTATTCATTACCACAGTTCAGACCATTCTATAATACGATATTCAGTTTCTTGAATTTTAAACACGTTTTGCTTTGCATTTTGTCGATTTTACTCCAGTCCTTCAGTTGATATGTTTGATTTCAGTTTTTGCTTTCAACTCTGGAAATGAAGACGTAAATAACAAGGTTTTTCTGGTGTTTTCTAATATCTCAAGTTCGGCACCTTTTAATCAATCCTATTTCTTCTCGCTAGAAGTAAATACATTATTTGCTTTACAGACCTCTAATAAATTATCAGTAACTAAACAATAAGAACGAATCTAGACATCTGTATTTACTGAAGCTGATATTTAGGAAAACAGAACTCCTTCGTGTTCAATCGCAAATCAGTCTCATTCAAGTTTTAAGATCATCCGATAGCGGTTTTTTATACATATTTTGTTTAACTTACTGCGAGTGGAAAATCTATTATTTTTGGTCTTCTTTTTTTTGTTTTATAAGAATAGCTATAGAGCCGGAAAACCAGTGTCATCATGACTCCATTACCATTTTTGTCTTCAGTTGACACTACAACAATAACTTTTTTTCGATTTTCTTAAATAATCATCATTAAAACCATTTATGCAATTCTTGCTGGAATATTTTTACCGTTTTTTTACAGATCTGTATCGTGTTTTTGCTATTATGAATGAGGTTTATTAAAATATTTTGTAGCTATCTATTTTGTTCATTGCACCGTCTAGATAGGTTTTATTCCCGGCTCCAGTGATTGGGCGCAATTTACAAATTCACATTTTGGTCTTTTCCAGTTCAAATAATTGATACACTTTTTCTGAATTATAAATATCTTGCGCAGTGTACACCTTTATTGTTTATGATCATGTTCGTTGTTTCGAATTGTTAAAGTAAACACTTATTGTAAACATTAGCCTCCTCCGCAGGCAACCCTTTTTCAGCCCTTCTTGCCTTTTTTACTTGTTCAGGATTCCTTTGTTGCTCTCTCGACTGAGAGACCTGGCCCTTTATTCTTTCTCGAGGTGACGTAATCCCATAATCCCCAACGGTCAATTGCAAAAAAGGAAGCCCATCCAAGAAACTAGACTAGGAAAACGCTAAAAAGAGACGTCTGCGGAGGAGGTTATGTAAACATGTCAAGATAACATTCCCAATTCTCCTTCATGTGTGGCATCGTATAGTGCGGCCACAATGTTCTGTTTACAATCGATGACGTAGATCCAATTTAGGTTGTGATAAATTAGTTCTTCTGTGTAAACGTCTTTGAAATATAAAGTGAAACGATATCAATTGTAATATCTACAGAGATGCCTTTATAGTTAATAAAAAGATAGAATACATATTTGATCAAATATGATAAAATGTCTATCAGCTCTAAGAAAAAAAAAATTCAATAAAAGTTGTTTAACGTACTACGTTTAAAAGTGATTAAAAAAACAATTTAGAAAAATATACATTAATCTGATATTATTGTTAACAAAACAACTTAAAGTTGACGTTTTCAGGTGATTTCTTTTATTTAGATATATAAGGCAAAAAAGGCCATAAGCCTGGATTTGTTTTTCAAAGTACTAAGTGAAATTTTAAATATCAAAAATGAAGTATTAAAACAAGTACAAACAGTGACATTTATTTCTGTCATGCTTTTGTTAATAATTTAAATTGAATAAGTGAAATCCAACGATTCAGATTTCGCCCAGCTGTTTCTTTAATTCCTGTTCTGCATTTTGAGATGGTTGCTAAGTGCTCACACGATAACATTGAATTTTCTCAACTCAGATCACTTTCACTGAGCAAACATCTCGCGACGGATATTAAATTAAGAGACATCATGACCAAGTGTTAAGAGCTATAGTCCATGATCCATGGCCAGCTAAGCCAAATGGAAGTCTAAGGGTCCCTATCCTGGGTGGGTTCGTTTAGAGCAGAGGGCCATGATATCACTGTACCTAAGCGGTCTGGTAGCTTTTAGGGTGTCTTTTAGCTGGTTTCTGGATTACCTTCCTCAATAGTGGGACCGGAGCCAAGGGGAGTACTCCTATATGACGAGCACATCCAACTGGAGACACGAGATGCATGTATATTTGTCGGCTTCGTTTGAATTTTTTAATTATTTACTAGACGTATAGTTTAATTTCGCTTTCTATTTGGTTTTTGTGATTACCACCACCAAGCTGTGAGCAAATAAACACTATTATTATTGATATTAGTTTTATTGGTCGTCATGTATTTTGAATATAGTTAAGGGCGCTATGCAACATCTTTCAAACATTGTCCATGCACACTCGTTCATACCATGGACTGCTAAAGAAGCCGTCTTTCACCCAAGATGCATTGTGTTCTTCACGTCAAACAATAATCTAGTGGACGCCATTTTCGACAATGTCAAAATTTGAAAAAAAATCAGTGAAAACTGCCGACTGATAATCTCCCAAAGCTAAATTCTTGTTTATTTATTATTTATTTGCTGATGTTGTGACATTATTTCTTATGTAAACAATACCACTTGTCCGCAATGCATACTGGATGATACGGCTGATTCATAATTGGTTATTGCCCTTATATATCTTACCTGCAGTCACCCTAACAAAGTACTAAATGTTACAAAACTTCATAGTTTTCTATATTTAGCCTGTAGAGGAAACGCAGGAAATCTATGAAATGAAAAGAAACAAAATACTAGAGTGCACACAGTAAAAGTGTGCAACATAAATACCACTAAATAGTGCTATTTTATGCTATTTCTACTGTTTTCTTTTGTTTAATTAGTGCTATTTATTACTAAATAGTGACAACTGTTGCACTCTACTAAGTAGTAGCTATTGAATAACTATTTGCAGGTATCTAGTTTTTATTTCATGGTTTTCTCTACAACGCTACACACTTGCAGTGGTTTTAATGCTCTCGATCGACATGTAGCGTCAAACAACTGTAGCTGTTAACAAATCAACACAGAGTTCTATACTTTTGTTCGTTTCACTTATATATTATCGTTTCCATAAACATTGTCAACACTACCCCTCCCCCCCCCCCCCACCAACCCCAGGAGATAAACAATAACCAGTCCCTACATGTCTTCCCGTCAGTAGCTGCGGTCCAATTCTGTCACTACTGCACCTGTCCAGTACTATCCATGTATTCAACACACAATAATAATCGTTAATTAAAAGTTAGCATATAACGGCGTATAAATGTACACCATTACGTTTAAAATGTAATTCATCGGAAGATAACTACAAACGATATGGAAGTAAACTGGAAACGTATTTACTGTATTTGGTTGAAATCTATGGTAATTTTGAGCCAGTTCTTCAGTTGCAACATAACCACTGCTACTGATGTAGCGGATGAGAGTCGTTCAAGCAATATACCGATGTCCATCCTTGGCTACAAGCTAAACGGATTCAAATACAAAGTATTTCACTCTATCAGTAGTCTTACTTGCTCACAAAGATGTTTGTCTGACTTTCCTCGATGTCTCTCGTACAATCACTTGTCGACAGTGGGAGAGTTTGTCTGCGAGTTGAACTCAAAGGGAATCAGTTCAATGGCTGAAGGACTTGCAGGCAAACTTGACAAGGAAATGAGTTCTGTTTTTGTCCAACTACAATCTAAATCTATGGTAAGCAATGAATATCACAACATATTTTTTCTTTTTTTTTTCTTTTTTTCTTTGAGATTTAACTCGTCGGTTGGATTTGTTTAAAAAAGCTGCTTCTATAAAAAGATGCTTCACTGATGGCAAAACAATTTGTTAATCCTTTTCTTTTTCACCGCTATGATAGTCGTCACAATGCATGCCTGTGTTAGTCAAAACTTTCATCGATACCGATTTCTTTTATTTATTTCATTTTATGTAAATATTTCATTGGACTGGTCCTCTAATTGTCACATTTGAAAGTTTTCTAATTCTACAAGTACATCCCATCTGCGATTCAGAATATAATAATAATTATTATTATTATTATTATTCATTCATTCATTCATTCATTCATTCAGTCATTCATTCATTCATTCATTCATTCATTCATTTATTCATCCATCCATTCATTCATTCATTCATTCATTTATTTTTTTTGCACAAATGGTGTTATAATCTTATTTCTTAATATCAGACATTATTTTGTCTCATTGCAATATACAAATGTAGCTGTTTATGTAATCACAAACTGAATTAGATTATATAATCACGGTCAAAACATAAAACTTAGTGGCACATTTTAGAATTATTATTATATGCTTGGAGCTTTTATAAGCTTATTTCGACGCTGGAGTTTACGATTTAGCCGTGAAACATTCCCAAAACGTATATGCAACTTATACGAGACTTGACAAAGCAACTTTTTAACAGTTGATCGTGAAAACTACTTTCTAATATAGACCACTCATCATCATCATCATCAGCAGCATCATTATTATCATGATGAATACCACCATCAATATCGCCATCATCATTATCATCACTAGCATCATCAATAACATCAACAACATCATCACCATCATTATTATCATGATCACCATTATCATTGTCAATGTGAACAGTTTTTTTTATTACTTTTTTTCAGTTTCATCCCAACACCTGCGTAGATCATTACAAGTCCGGTCACCGGGTATCGGGGTTTTACTATATACGGGATGGAAACAACAACTACTACCGGATATACTGCGATATGCAGAGCGAAGCAAATAAAGTGTATACACTTTTTACTTCTTATTCTTTCAAGAACAAAGATTTGCCACAGTTTTTATCCCGACCATTCTACTTGAACGACCCGTTAAAGGAAGAAGAACCCAACTGGGAGTACTACAGGCTCTCTTTGGCTCGTATGAAGCATATTAGCGCCAGGTAAGAACACAGGAAGCCCGAGTATGAAACATATTAGAGCTAGGTAAGAACACAGGAAGCCCGAGTATGAAGCATATTAGCGCCAGGTAAGAACACATGAAGCCCGATTATGAACATATTAGCGCCAGGTAAGAACACAGGAAGCCCGAGTAACTAAATGGTGTTTTACGCATACGCCAGAATATAGATAAGACTAAACATACCGTTTATATACACAGGTCAACGCACTGGCGTATCACTTGCAGCTTTCCACAAGATGGCGTTAAACTCGTGGATTACGTACGAGCAAAGCTCTCAGACGTTGACTTGATAACATTTCAAGGACATGGCTTTTGTGAAAAGATGGAATACATCCACGTTATCAACCATCAGTGCAGTGACTGTACCGCCGCTTGGTGGCAAGGGGGAGGATTTATGTTTCATCACGACATCACGGCTAATTTGTGTGATTTTGGGGCAACAGCTGGCGCCGTGAATAGTCAAGATGTGTTCGGCTTCTACGCGTCCGTGAATAACTTGTTTAGATGCTGTACGTCTGCGTCTTCCAATACAAATTATTGGCTGGGAAGCAGCGTTTGATCGAGTAAAATATTTTGCGAAAGTGTAACCAATAGCAAATGTTCGATGACAAATCCTCAGTAGACGCGTTTTGAGTACGCCCCTTAGTTGTATGCCTGAATTTGACACAATGTTAGATTTAAAACATATAGACAATCGAAGAAAATAAACAGCGATAAGAACAGCAAGCTAGATGTATTCTGTATAGCTTGTAGTAGAATACCCGTAAAAAGGAGCATTAGACTTGAGGGGAAACTGCACGCAACATTGGCTTCCTTGAAGATAATCATTATATGGTAAAGGACCTACCGACACTAAATAAAGTTGTCCTTTACTTTCACTATCCTCGAAGAGTTCGTCCTAACATTGGTATAGTACACACGAGCACATCGTAGATAGAGAGAGAATTTATAATAATTAATTTATAATAATACACTAAGTCTTAATGTGTTAGAAATTATCATTTACAACTATTTTCAAACATACTGAAAATTACTATAGCTTTTGAGGCACGTTTTGAAAAAAAATTGCCTTAAGGAAGGAGAAACGTCGCATGGTGTGTACTTTTTAGTTCCAATTGTCAAAAATTGTACGCCTATTTACCTCTTTCCGTACTTCAGTTTTTAATTGCTCATTTCATACCGTTTTTCTACGGTAGGTCCCAGGTTCTTAACGGTATAATAAAATGGACACGTGCTTTGGGAGATAAGATGTTTATCTTCGATCGAGTGTTTAAAGTTAAAACTTGACATATATTGATATCAAACACGAAAAACATGAAAAACTCATTCAATTGTTATTCTGTTTGTTTAATAAACAACAAATTGCTGCTGCTTTATATTATCGCTACCAAAAAATATAGGGAATTTACATTTCACTACCGTCGTCAATGTTACGTTCAAAAACAAAGTTTATTATTCTCCATGTTAAAAAGATTTGATGTCATCGTGCCACGCTGTTTTGAAGTGATCTAATTGCAGATGCACGCAATCTCTTATCAACTAGGTGTCCTAATTCTCGCCATTTGATGATTAATTATAGATAATGTTAAATGTTAATAATGTTCCAATTGATTTTCAAAATTGTTTTTATTCAAATGCAGCGCAGTGCGATAAGTTTCGATTGATTTAAATATTCTCAATTGTACCACCTGTAAGTATGGTTCGCAGCAAAACTACTTCATCGTTTTACAAAAGTTTGGTTAAGGTCCAAAATCTGTGCCAAAGTCACTGAAAGTAAAGGTGATGATCATGAAGATTGCCCCAACAAAACTCGTCATTTTATTGCTTTATACTTTGTTTTTATGCGCTGAATGTTTAGTGGAAGAAAACTTGCGAACAGTTGAAGCCGTTCCGATGTCCATCCTTGGCTACAAGTTAAAAGGGTTCAAATACAAAGTATTGCACTCTATCAGTAGTCTTACTTGCTCACAAAGATGTTTGTCTGAGTTTCCTCAATGTCTCTCGTACAATCACATGTCGACGATGGGAGAGTCTGTCTGCGAGTTGAACTCAAAGGGAATCAGTTCAATGGCTGAAGGACTTGCAGGCAAACTTCACAAGGAACCGAGTTCTGTTTTTGTCCAACTACAATCTGCATCTATGGTAAGATATTATGAAAACTTCTTACTTCTTTGTCTTTTTCGTTTCTCTTCTCAGTTTAAGTATGT
The DNA here is from genome assembly GCA_918843875.1 of Diadumene lineata. Classification (NCBI taxonomy): domain Eukaryota; kingdom Metazoa; phylum Cnidaria; class Anthozoa; order Actiniaria; family Diadumenidae; genus Diadumene; species Diadumene lineata. The sequence continues at coordinate 13,454,076 of OU974080.1, forward strand.
TTTTATTTTTTCGTCAGTTTAATTTGTCCACTGTTCTTTTTCTAATTCGCATTTACTTTCTTCTGCTTTCACTTCATAGTCTTCTGCATGCATATTCACCTCAATCTTCTTCATTTTCTTTTAATTTTAAGTATGTATATTTGGAATACAGAAACATAGCGATTACCTTCGACTCGGTCAAAACAAATATTTGCAGATCAGCGATATTTTTCCTAGAGTGATTTTCATATGACATTGAACGAAAATAGACCATTTAGTTTGTAATAGTGGATAAACAACAAAAGAAAACAATGGCTTTAGAGTTTACTACTAACTATGACTTTGCCTATTCTTTCACGGTCATTTGAAAATCACTCTATGATTTAAGTTTCACTACATCTTTAATTAAAACTGAAAGGATAACAAAATAGGAATTACATCTCCAACCGCAATAACCAGATAAATTAAGTTGACAAGTGATAAGTTGTCTAAGATATATGATAAAAAAAAGATAAAAAGAAAAATAATGAATGAAAAAAACCAACAACTATTTTTATCTCAAATTAGTTTTATTTCCGAGGTAACGCTCAAACAATCTGAGAGTGAAAAAAATATATGTAAAAAAACAAGGCAAGTTAATTGTTATTGAGTCGACGATGAGTGTGGAAACGGTGGGTTGCATCCTGTGAAACTAATAATGATATTTTTTGTAATTACTTTAAGAAATAACTTTTTTGAAAATTGCTAAAATTTGACCAAAGAAGACTGCTCCATGCAGCTCATCCAAAGCAAGATGAAGTCAACGTAACATCGTAAAATATTACAAACACAATAACCGTAGCTGTTCACAATACCGCTCTTTTGCAGCAAACTTACAAAAACATACAACTAATTCATAAAACACAAAAATTGGACAACAATTGCGATAACTAGGACTAAAAGTATTAATTAGGGCTAAATTGCTAGTTAACTGAAATGAAATTTTAATTAGTAGCCTTTACGTGGTAACTAAAAATACATCAAGAAATGTAGAAAACTTAGCGAACTTTTACTCTTCGGATTAATTGAGGATGTTTTAGATAGTTATTTTATTGCTTTTTTGTGTATTTTGTACCTCCTAGCTTGGTTGTTTAATAAGTAACGAAAAACGGTCTTTTAATTTAGCAGATAGGCATTTGCAGCTGTTCCAACGAAAATATATAACATATTCCGTTTACGTCAAACCTAACAACATCATTTTGTGAAATGTGTGTTTTGCTCCAGTTGTATTTGGCATCGGACGGAAATGCTTTTTAATTGTACTGTAACTCTTAGTCTGTCTTAATTTAATGTTATTTTGCATAGTTTTATGACTTCAATAAGGCTGTATAACTAAAGTCCATATCATAAATAACTCATGTTTTATGTATATATATCGCACAAACATAGGCAAGCAAGCACGTTTTTGAAAAATTAAATATTCTAAACAAGATTTACTGTCATTTGTTTGTTAACAAACTGTCCTAGCAGGGATCTATCTCACAATGTCTTTTTACTCGTGTCAAGGCCCTTAGGCCGAGGGCACGAGTATAGTTCTGCTGCGAGTTTCTTGTTTTTTTTCTTTTTTTCCTTTTTTTTCGCTGTTAGAAGTTTAGACAAGTTCAGACAAGTTCTATCAGGTCTGATTAATTTAACTAACAAAGAAAGAAATTTCTGTGGACGGACCACGGGCTCGAACCTGCGACCTTTGGATTGTCAGGCTGCGCCTTACCCGACTTGTATGGCGTTCAATTTCCGCCAAAATTCGACTTGCTCAATTCAACATTGTACTTCTTCTATTCGACCTTTTTTTATAATTGGACATTCAACTTTGTTGTTTCAAGAATCCAACATCCTTTGCTTCATAGTCCGACTTGCAAGTTTTCTGAATATTGTCGATGTTTCTGCAATCGAACTTTGTACTTTAACGAATTCAACATTCAACTTTCTCACAATCGAACATCCTTCCGCATGCCACTTTCGTCCAGTCAACGCGGGCTCATAAAATACCAATTCCAACACTGTTGGGTAGGGGGACGGGAGAAAAAGGTAACTTTCCGTACCCCCGATGGATAGCTGTGGAACTCAAAGTCACATAAACCCTCCCCTTTTGTCTTGTTCCACGTGATCTAGAAAAACAAGATGGCTGCACGGTGATTTCTTAATTCCCGTCAAAATTGTAACTGGTAAGTATTTTTTTCTTTCTTTTTGAAAATAATCATTTCTATGATAAGCACGTGCTTTTCATGGTCAACTTTTGCTGTACATTCAGTACATTTTACAATCGCAATTAACAGCTATATTCACTATTTCACTAGAAAAACGGCACCTTCAGTCTTTGGTTTTTCTCGCTGTAAAGTCGAAAGGCGATCTGCCACTTTCAGAAGGGCAGACCTGACCTCGTTTAAGTCATCATCGGCCATGTTTCAATCCTCCGTAAGTGCAGCATCCGACCCGAGGGAATGATCACGTGTTTTTGGATAAGACAAAAAAATGTTGCTTTGGGGGAGGGTTTATGTGACTTTGAGTTCCACAGCTATCCATCAGGGGTACGGATAGTTACCTTTTTCTCCCGTCCCCCTACCCAACAGTGTTGGAATTGGTATTTTCTGAGCCCGCGTTGGCAGAGTGGCATGCGGAAAGAAGGTTCGATTGCGAGAAAGTTGAATGTTGCATTCGTTAAAGTACAAAGTTCGATTGCAGAAACATCGACAATATTTAGAAAACTTGCAAGTCGGACTATGAAGCAAAGGATGTTGGATTCTTGAAACAACAAAGTTGAATGTCCGATTATAAAAAAAGGTCGAATAGAAGAAGTACAATGTTGAATTGAGCAAGTCGAATTTTGGCGGAAATTGAACGCCATAGACTTGCCATCGCGCCAAACATGATGTTCTTGAGATCCATTTAAGCTATATATAAGTAGTACGAGTTCAAGTCTCCGAACGGCCAATCTCTTTTTTGGTTCTTTTTTTTTATAGTCTTTTTTCTTATTCTTAAGTAATCTTTCTTTTGCAATTTTATATTCAGTTATTTTTTAATAAACAATTTTTTAAATAATTAAAACGAATGCTTCCATGTCGCATCAAAACAGCTAAAAAAATAATTAAAACGAATGCTTCCATGTCGCATCAAAACAGCTAAATAAAACTTAATTTAAGGAAAAACAATTCGTGGAATTGTTAAGAAGAATTATTAGAAGTGAACAAGATCAAAAAGTAGCAAGAAATTCATTGCGAAAGTGAGAATTTTCGAGCTTGTAGACGTATACATATCGAAGTTCGCTCACTCGAGTTGAAGAACGATTGTTTAGCGATGTGTATTAACAAAAGCGAAAAAAGACAAATATTTCAAAAGGATCTTTTGGTATCTTACCCAAAGGAGACTATTTGGTCACTTTTCAAGTCTAAAAGGATCTCTTTTTTGGCTGAACTTTGCGAAATTGAGAGAAACATAACAAAGGGCAAACAACGAATAATGTTCACTCGCTATGGTCCACGCTTCAACTGATTGGAAAATCTGCCGAATTTTGAAAGAAAAAGCGAAAATTTGCAGTATTTTTTTCGTGAAAAATTGAAGTAAAGTGCAATTTATTGAAATCTTGTTTATTGAGCTTTTATGCTGATGTAGTTTTTGTGTAATTCTTGTTGATTTTGGAGTATTTTTTGCCGTTAAAGAAGAGGTGGTATGGATGATAGTTTCCTTCCTGCCTTCTAGTTGCTGCGAGCGAAGCGAGTAGATTGCTTGGGCTGCCTGTGGTATTATAAGAGCTTAAAGGCAAGTTCGAGATGTCGCAAAGAAACCGTATTGCATATTTTGTGTCGTTTTGTTTCTTGTTTTGTTTTGTTTTCGGTTTTTAAGAACCTCCGTTCTTGGGCACGAGTAAACCCTGAATTCAGGGTCTAGTTTGTATTACATGTTGTACAAAGTTGTTAGACTGAGTTTAATTCTATTTTTGACAGTTCATTGAAGCAGCGTCATTTTGAAATGCAAAAAATCGCTTGATTTTTGTCATTTCATCAAGAACGAGCAAGATGTCCATCAAGGTTGTACTGATTTATTTCTATATTGTTGCAGTACTATCCACGGACATGCGCAGATCATTACAAGTCCGGTAGCCGGGTATCGGGGATTTACTATATACGGTATGAAAGCCACTACGACTACCGGGTATACTGCGACATGAAGAGTGAAGTAAATAAAGTTTATACCCTGGTAATGTCTCAGAGCTTTGCTAATCGAGCCAAGTTCAGATCTTTGCCACTATATCAGGATACACCCTTAAAGGAAGACGAACCCAACTGGGAGTACTACAGGCTCTCTTTGGCTCGTATGAAGCATATTAGCGCCAGGTAAGAACACAGGAAGCCCGAGTATGAAACATATTAGCACCAGGTAAGAACACAGGAAGCCCGAGTATGAAACATATTAGCACCAGGTAACAACACAGGACTTGGGCGGCCCGAGTATGAAACATATTAGCACTAGGTAACAACACGGGAAGCCCGAGTATGAAACATATTAGCGCCAGGTAAGAACACAGGAAGCCCGAGTATGAAACATATTAGCACCAGGTAAGAACACAGGACTTGGGCGGCCCGAGTATGAAACATATTAGCACTAGGTAACAACACAGGAAGCCCGAGTATGAAGCATATTAGCGCCAGGTAAGAACACAGGAAGCCCGAGTATGAAACATATTAGCACGAGGTAACAACACGGGAAGTCCGAGTATGAAACATATTAGCGGCATCTACGTTTTTTTCAGGTCTTCTCTCTGGCGAGTCACGTGCAATTTCCCATCAGAAGGTTTGAAATACGTAGATTATGTTCGCGGGACAGTCTCCGATCTAGACTTTCTAGCTTTCAATGAAGAGGCGTCTTGCAAGAAAGTGGAATACATCAATGTTGTAAAGCACGACTGCACTGACTGTACTGCTGGCTTCTGGCAAAAAGGACATATGCTCCACCATGATATGAATAGCGATATTTGCCAGTTTGGTTTAACACCGGGGTATAGTGATAGCCAAGATGCGTTCGGTTTGTACTTATCATTTACTAATAACTTCAGGTGCTGCTCTTCTGAGTCTTCCAATACAAATCATTGGCTTGGGACCCAAGTGTAGAAAAAACATTAAATACAAACAGCTAGACTAAATACTAACAATAGTAACTATTTAGTAACGTGGCCCGTGGTACTTGCTAGCGTATATATAACCACGGGCATAACTGCATGTCACAGCACGGCGTTCGACTTGTGGCCAATATGCGTGAGAAAATTAAATGCAACAACGGAAAGGTTTGATCCCTTTTGTTTCGGAAGTCCACAAGTTCATTAGCGTCAGCTGTGACGTGTTCGCCTTCATTAAATAAAGTTGGATTATATTAGATAACGCTTGTAGAGTGCAAACAATAAATCCGTGAAACACTAATTACTATTTAGGATACATATTACTTGTAGCTTCTTGACAATTGTGAACCACTGGCCTGCCTAGATTAGTGTTCTACTATTTGCAGGTCAGTGGTGTAACTATCCACTGTGTAAACAATTTGTAAATAAACTTTGACTTGACTTGACTTTGACTTTTTTTTTACTTTTTTGTGTTAATTAAACAGAAGAAAATAATAGAATTTGCATAACATTGCACTATTTAGTATTACTAAAGTTTCACGGATAAATTGTTTGCACTCTATCAGAGTGCAAACACCAAATGTGTGTAATAGAGTACAAACACTAAATGTGTGCAATAGTTGTCACTATTTAGTAGTAAATAGCACTAATTAAGCAAAAGAAAACAATAGAATTAGCATAAAATGGCTCCATTTAGTGGCGTTTATGTTGCACACTTTCCGCTAGAGACTTGGGTTGAAGAGGAGGCACGAGGCATACATACACTATGTGTAGTAAATATCATACAATAGACTCAGTTATGTCAGTTTTCCCCTTTTATTAAACGTGAATGTACAGTTTACATAAATGAATGCATTTTTGCATCTAGCGAATTCGCTTTCGCACGAGTGAGAATCGGTGGTGATGACAGTCCTTCGATGTCAAATGATTGGAGGCCTACCTTAGACAGGTTTTCATGTGGGAAACGGTTTGTTTGGTTGGTGTGACTCGATCATTTTCTTAGAATTTACACGTATGGTTACGATGTGTGCCAGAGTCGTTTTCGTATGAGTGGGAAACAGTACCGTACCGCATCATAACCGAAGCTTCTAAAGCCTGGTTTCCATATAATCGCTACGATCGCCACAATCGCCACAAGCTGAACTCGATCGCCGAGATAGAATTCGAGCGATCCCAGCGATCGAGATCGCCACAGTCGCCACGATCGCTGAACTAGTGGTTTCCATATAACCGCTGCGATCGCTCGTCAATTTTTTCCGGCAATTGTGGCGATCGTAGCGATTATAATTATATGGAAACCAGGCTTAAGAAAACACCCGAATCTGCCGTATCGTGGCGGTATCTTAACCGTACCGTTTCCTGTGCAATCATGTGAAAACGACTCTATCAATACACTAGAAAAAATATTTAATCTATACAAATAGCTATAGGGTGAATTGATAATTGTACGTCGTGAAATATACGTATCTCTTTGTTTGGACTTGCTTATTCATTCGACTATAATGTTAATATTCATTTATTTGCTTAGTAATTCATTTATCTATTCAATTGACTAATTTCTAACCCAGAGCTGGTTTTTAGTTGCTGGTTTTGGTTGCTGTTGTTTTTGTTTGTTTTTAGTTGCTGTTGTTTTTGTTTGTTTTCGTGTCACTTTAACACTTTGATAATTCATACAGTTTACACAAAATAATCTCAATTGAGAGATTCTAAATACACTAAAAATAATCTGTATTTCCCACTTGTGAAGACCTTTTAAAGGACTTCTATGTCAACCATGTTTGCCACGTAAGTATAAAACAAAGTACTTATAACATGCTCTGGATCTCAAACATAGTTGCGAAAGCAATCCTTTTCACTGCAACTAGAAGGGCCTTCTTCTTCCCTTTGTAATAATTAACATCCCGATTTCAATTCAATTGTAATTATCATCAATATTAAGTAATAAAAGTAATTTAAAGCGTTATAACTATCCACAATAGTTTGTATTTCCCTTTAGTCTACTTCAACGTATTCCTCGTCAGGTTCTACTTTGTTTTAAGCGAATGCAAATATTGTGAGTACAGGCTATATCTACTGGATTTTTCAACTTGCCCAAATTATGGCAAATACAAAAGCCCTGAAAACGAAGAAGATGGACGTATGATGGTAATGAATGATCAGAGTTTGAAGACTGTAATAGACCTCGACAGCATGTTAACAAGCTCACTAGGTAATGAAGACATCGAGGGTGAGCTATTTACGTGCTAGCAGGCTTGTTTATAAATCTATTGCATCCTATAAAGAGTTAACCTTTAATAGTTATTCTCCATCTAGTAAATTACTTGTACTCTTAAAACTAGTTAATCCCTCTGTTTTTAACCGTTTTAGACGTTCTATCACGTCAATTTGTTGTTCAAAATAGTGTACAATGTACGGCTCCGTCAACATGGACGCTAAAAACTGCTCAAACGAAATCGACCATTCAGAATCAAACATTCCAGAAGGTCGATCGCTCAAATCGCTATCAAAATCAACTTCCGATTCTTCTTGAGTCGGCGTTGTTGGCTCATCTTCGTTGTTCTCTCCCGTCGTACTACCGTCGTGAGAGTCTATTCTAGTGTTTTCAAGCTTGACGTATAAGCTAGATAGCGATTCGACACCGCCGTTCTGCTCGACGTCCAGTGGTTCTGGACTACTGAAGCCGTCCTCGCTTGGAATCATAACGAAGTCGTCACCAGACGTGCTCCTTACTGGACTGCTTAAGGAAGATTCACTACTTTGCGCCGCGTCTGCTAAGGCTTCTTTCAGCAACGTAGACGAAGAAAGCTCTGAAGATGTTGTGACGCCTTCGGGAAGGTTCGGACTTTCCGAAGTGTTGTCGGGAATGTTCGGATTCTCGGATCCTAAACTATTGGCGAGGTTCTCTTCAGGTATTCCTAGAGGAGATGTTGAATCATATTCACTTCCAAATTCTCCTAGTTTAAGTAGAATGTTTCCGATGCTTGCAATGGCCTGGTACATTTGTTGTTCATTGGGTAACTCACGGAATAGTGAGTACAAAGTCTTCCACAGATGTATAAATTGTTCCTGTGAAAAATAAAGACAAACTTCAGTCACAGCGCGATGCGTTAGCGTACCACTAGTGTCAATGACGGTATTGATATACTTCTATGTCTAAATGTAGCCAATCAGCGTTAAGTTTACATTGTATCTCGACCACTGATTGGCTGAAATACAGACAAAGACAAATTGTACCTGCGTCATCTTCGGAAGAGCTTGTTCTTGATTCTCTTCGTCACCTTCCAGCATTTCATGTATCTTTACACTATCTCTACTATTAGCACTTGAGCTTAATGGTGGCTCCTCTTCTTTCTCATTTTCCCTGGATGCTTCTGCAGTCTCTTCTCCAGTCTCCTCCCTGTTTTTTTCCTGGACTTCAATGCCAGCCTCACAGTAAGACTCCAGGCTATCAGTTATCGCGGGCTCAACATGCATACTATACTGAAGGAATAGAAAACGAGGCAGCGTGCTCTACCGAGTTATAGAGCACGCGGGAATTTTAAGAGAACGAGAGAAGCGTTAGGAGAAGCACGACGCGTAGCGAAGTGCTTCTCCCGCTTCTCGAGTTCTCTTAAAATTCCCAAGTGCTCTATAACTCGATAGAGCACTGCTGCCTCGTTTTCTATTCCTTTTATAAAATATTCAGACACGAAAAATGAAAGAATTGAAGCATTAACGTAAGTCTTATCATAAAAATAAATGAAAATTTCGATAAATGTAAGTTATAAATCGAGTACACTGTTGAGAATTTCTCTATCATTGAAGCATTAAAATTTTCAAAAGATTTATAAGTTATTTGTTTAAACAGGAAGCAGTAAAACTGACTAGTTGTTGAAATAAATATTAAAAGGCAATTCAAACTACAAAGCCGACACAAACAAGTTACTGGAAAACAAAACAACAAGTTTTTGAAACGAAACTATGAACCACTTTCTTACCTTTTAATACTTTATTAAGTATTCTTAGAAATGTAAATTCCATAATTCTTTAAACCAGAGTAGTATAGAAATGCAAATAAATTTGAAAAGGTAGTTTTAGCGTCCATAATCAATCGACGGATGAGTTTGATCATGAGTTCACAGAACAGCTCAAACAGTCTTGTGTAATTCAGCTAGCGAAGTTCTCCGATTGTTTTTAGCAGAAAGGCAGCTTCAAATCAATTCAATACTGTCCTGGCTGCTTGTAAAAATAGCCGATATCAAAAATCACCATTGAGTCCTCTACTTGCAGGTTTGATAAGGTTGAAAATCATTACAATCGATTTGAGCGAACCTGGAAACACATGTTTTTGTCTGACAAAATGTCCTTTCAAATTCTCGGCTTTTTGACGAAGTCAAACGTTAAAATCCACTTTCATCTGTTTCTAAACTCCCTTATTTACTTATCTAGCTTTAGTCTTGAAAATTGTATGCAAATATTGACAAATTTTCCATCGAAACAAGTATATTATTCTCAACTTTCACTGAACGAGGAAATTTTTGCCAAAGCCATCGATGAACTTGCCCAATGTTTCCAAGGCAACGGTCCGTGCTCTGTTGTGTTATAGAGAACGCGTCTCAGCCAATCAGAGCGCGCGTTGTATCTCAAATATTTTATAAATGAACTGTAATCTATCATGGAGATCACCTTTACATACTTGACCTAGTGTGTCTACGAGCTGTTTGAATGTGATGTAATCGCTTTTTCCTTGAGTTATCACCTAGAAATCAGATGACACAAATATTAGTATGGCATGGCATGGTATGGTATAGCATGGTATGGTATGGTATATGGTATATGGTATATGGTATATGGTATATGGTATATGGTATATGGTATATGGTATATGGTACATGGTATATGGTATATGGTATATGGTATAGCATGGTATGGTATATGGTATATGGTATATGGTATATGGTCTATGGTCTATGGTCTATGGTCTATGGTCTATGGTCTATGGTATATGGCATGGCATGGCATGGCATGGCATGGTATGGTATGGTATGGTATAGCATGATATGGTATGGTGGTATATGGTATATGGTATATGGCATTGTATGGTATGGCATGGCATGGTATGGTACAGTACGGTATGTAGACAAGAGGAACATGTGTGCAGCTAGGCTGATGCCACCTTAAGGAAATAAGTAAGTTAGTATTCTTTGTATTGCACCATAGTCTATAAAACTCTACCAGTCTTACCTTGAACGCTCTAAGAACTAGAACGTCACATATCTCACAGTTTCCCCAGTCAGTTAGACTGACAAAGAAAGGTTTGAAACCTTCAAGATCAATGCTCTGTAGATGTTGCCATTGTTGACTGGAATCACGTGTTTCTAGACTTGGATGCCTTCCTCGTGTCTGCAGATGACTAACCTTAAAACACATAAAAGACACGACATTTTTTCTGATCTTTTTTCCTCTGTTCCCTTCCCTTCTACTATCTTATCTTCCCTTCTCTTCAATTCTGTTTTTTTATCCATTTTGTCTCTTCTCTTCCCTTCCCTTCCCTTCCCTTCACTTCCCTTCCCTTCCCTTCACTTCCCTTCAACCCCTCTTTAAGTACCAAAAGATGCTACTGAATTACCTTGAAAACAGCATACATCTGTTCAAGTTCTTTCTGGTTGAAGACAGAGCTTTCAGCTCCTATACTTCGCACTACATTTCTTCTCATGCTGTCCTCAAGACCCTGGAACAAATAGGCATTATAATATTGTCATTCTATTTCAAATGATTTTGAAATATTTTAGTGGTTATGTACTCAGAGTGCATTTTGTTTCAAGCTGGATGTAAAGTTAGGTTTGTAAGGTAAGAAGAAGTTATGCAACATAATAACCCGGGCATATACAGCGTTTTTAATTTTAAGATCAATGCTGTTTCCTTTGTGTATGGCTGAGTTAAGAGTTGGAAGTTTTGCTCATGATAGCATATTCTTTTCATTTGTGAACACCCCGCCATTTTGACATAATTTCACCATTTAGAAGAACACAGTATTCCAGCATCATTGGTCATACATTAGTTGTGTACCTGCACAACCTTTAGTCTTTGTATATTTCTCATGGATTCAATATGTTCTGATGTAATGAAACCAAACTTCTGGTAGGACTCTAATATTAGATTGGACACATCTACAGAAGATGAATACTACAAAAAAGAAATCAATATTACTATAATAGTAAAAACAGACAGACAATCAAAGACACAAACACAGCTAGACAGGAAACAAAAATAAGCATTTGAACGTTGCAAACAATAAACGTTTTTACTGACCTCTGGACATGGTACTCCGATACTACGGTTGTTCACAGTCATCGTCAGGGTCTGGTAACTAGCATCTCTATTGGTCACATGTTCAAGGTAGGCTCCTAATATGGTCATAGCCTCCCCATCATCCTCCACGGCCAGCAGCTGGGTTTTGTTGGCTTCAAGAGTAGCAAGGGCTATTTGGAACAGAACCTGGACAGTGGAATGAGATAAGTTCTGAATTAGGTAAACAAGGGAGACTAGGAAGAGAAATAATCAAACACCAACCTTGACTCCATCGTAGAAGAAACAGTCCATGATATTCACAGCAGAAGCGAATGGCATAACACTAAAACATAACCAATAATTATCATTAGGCCCTGAGGAAATGATTTCAATTTTTAACTCATCACGCATTTGTATTTTATCTAAAGCAACATTGAAATCACTTTTCACAAAATCTAAAAGGTGTAAGAATCTATTGAATTTGACATCAAAATGAGTTTGAAAGTGTATGGTGGATAATATCAAAAATGCTACTCAAAAGAAAAATGGAAACTCTTTTCCCTGGCCTTTACCATAAAACAATACGGCACACTATATTAATTTACTTGAGCAGACAATGTTTTTTTTTGTGTGGATTTGTGCTCTAGGCAGTGGTGATTCATGAATGTACATTCTGTCCCCTATGAGGCTAGTTAGTCAACAGTAATGCACAGTACACACCACATACCTGAGAAATAAAGTAAGAAACCAAGACAATGATATCATGTTTAATATTCCAAGATCTTTGAGGTGATCGTACAGCTCTGGTAGATGGAGTCTTGTTAGATCTTCAAACACACCTACAACACAGTAAACAACAGCTCTCACTGCAATGATGGACAACAAGGCAAGCCATCTAGAAAAGTGCAAAAAGTAACTAAAAAACTGAGGATATTTTTTAAAAGGTGTGAAAAGGTGTAAAATGTGCAAACAGTGTGAAAATCTAATTAAGTCAGCCTAAAATTATATGATATTTAATTAATTTCTTCAAAACTTCATGCATCCTGTCTAAAGTTTGGACAAAAATATGGTAACTGTTGGAAAATGTTGATAAGTTTAGTACACGGTATAAATAGTGTAATTTAGTACAATTTTGGATAAAATAGTGCAGGACTGCACCCTTTTTTTCCAGATCATATGCCATGACAAGCTCTTCTCATGTTACCTGAAGCAGCATATAGAGAATTTGTCTGCGCATGTCAGAAAATTTTAGCTTGCGGTCATGTTTACATTTTTTTCTACGACCGGGGAACTTTTGAGTTCCAATCGCAATCTTAGTGATCTTCAATTTAGGAAAATATAAATGGATACTTAAAGTCTATCACTTTGTCAGGTGCTGTGACTAAGTCAAGTAAATGTGGAGGTTTTTGATCTCAAAATGTTTTGAGTAAAAGTCCGCAAAACGAAGAAGAAAAACACAAACCTACTGCATTCGTGTAAGGATTGCTGCCATAATAAAAGAAATAGCAGAAAACGTTTTCCACAGATTAAGAATCAAAGCTCATGGGAATTGTGTGGTACAGAATGATTTCTTATTGAGAATCGATTTTGTGGGGTGATGAGCAGATTATTTGCGCATTTTGCAAGTTTTGGTCAACTTTCCTTCTTGATAAGCGGTATGTTTAAAGGGCTGCGCCGAAGCTAAATATAACTGATGTGAGTCGTCAAACCGCATTCTACATCACAGCATTGTTATTTTTTTAAGAAAGATTGGCCAAAACGTGATATTGCGATATTTGTTGACGCCATGGTTGTGTTTCTCCTCTCAAGCAATTTCGACTGATTTGAATACCGAACCTGAAATTAGGTTATAATGATCTTGATTAATCCAAATGATTGTGAAAACACAGATGAACTACCAAATTTTGTAATTTTCTGGTCGGGCTTTTGTTGATATACTTCTATCTTCACTAAATATAATCTTTAACTCAAGCACGGAGAAGATTTGTCAGTCTTACACTTTGGTCAATTTTTTCGCTTAAATTTGAAAAAAAGTCGAGCTTAAATGTATGCGCCGCTAAGTTTTTCCTTGGTATGCTTTCTTTAATAATCTTAGATTAGTATGATACTTTTGGTTTTCAATAGATTTTTGGCCAAAATCTTTGATCGGCAGTCAAAGATGACCAGGTCTTGTTGTGAAAGCGGCCATATTGCAGAATCTTGCAGATACTTCATGGTTATAAACAAACAAATTGTTATGCTAATGTCCAACAAGAACTATAATAAGCCGTACAAAATTAACGGCCAATCACTGTATGGTTGAAACAGATACTTTCGTCACCTGAAGTATCGCTTTTGTGAATTGGGATTAAAAGGGATTTAGAAGGTATTTTTCTTTCGCGTGATTATAGCGGCTTCTACCATTAACTTACGACATGCGCAGACAAATTCTCTATATGCTACCTGAAGCTAGACTGAGTAGAAAGAAGCTAAACAATGTCAATTGAGTAAATGTCAGAAACTAAACTTGATCCACAAGAGCACCCACAACCTTAGTGTTATAATAGTCAGGTAAAAGTCGTTCACAGACAGCGACTAGTAACCAGAAAGCTTCTTCCTCAGTACAGTACAAGAGAAGAACTGAAGCAACAATGTTCGTCGCTTGACAATATCCTACAACACAAGTAGTATGTGGTTTTTATGTGACTTTGAGTTCAAGTAAAAACTGGATGGATCATATAAACTGGGGAAATATTCTTGGCTGCACTTTTGACAAAATTCCTCAACAATATGCCAGGCAGTTTCCCATTCATTCATTCCCTTCCTTCCTTCCTTCCTTCAGTCATTCATTAATCATGTTATTTTAAATTTTGTTCATGGATTTCGCTAATTTATTCATTCATTCACTAACTCATTCATTTATTCATTCTGTCATCCATCTATTCAAACATTTATTCATTCACTTTCTTATTCATTCACTTATAATTATAACCTTACCAATACTAGGGTTCCTCCAAGCATATGCAGTCAGAACTCTTCTCAAAGCACCAATACCAACATCTGACTGGAATGCTGGATGTCCTGGTAATGACCTGTCAAATTCAAATGCAACTTACAGCCAAAAACCAATGGTATGGGCCAGTAATAAACTGGTTGCAAACTTCTATGTCACTAAATTCAAGTCAATGATCAAGTGGTTTTATTTGTTTTCAGTGAAATTAATGAGTAGAAAAACATTTTGTCCACTCTTTCATTCTTCAAGTGAAAATGCAATAGTCATATCAATTTCCTCCCAACTCCACAAAAAACTCCTTTCTACCTGTGTAAATCTCTCTCAATTTCTTCTGTTGCAAGAGTTGTTTTTCCTTGACATTGCTCCACCATGGATGCATAATATCCTGGGTGCGTTTCAATCTATAATTAAATACGTAACGAAACACAGATCATTATTGAAGAGGATCGATTAGAGACAACTTTTATCCTCTTCCATTTGAAACCTGATTACAAAATCTTCAATTATATACAAATCATCATCATCATCATCATCACCATCATCATCACCACTGTTTTACTATCATCATCATTATAATATTAAATCATAATAATCATCATTATCATCAGCTTTATTATCACCAATGCAAACATTTGTTGAAAACTGTGCCTTGTGAAAACTTCCTGCTGGGAAGACATGAGGTCATTTTCATTTACAAAACTCATTTGAACCTCTTCTTAACATTAATTCAATGATCAACATGCTAGTGAACTGTGACTATTTCTTGCTTTGTATATAAAAGCAGCGCGTTATGAGGACCAGTGTAAGCAACAATAACTATACCTCATTAATAGCCCCAGAATACACCAACCATATCTCTGCACGATGGCTGTCAGGTATTCCCTTGAGAATCAGCTCATGAGTCTTGACGGTACGATACATACACACACCACTAAAGACACACAACAAATGTCAGATGAAATGAAAATAGATGCAAACAAGGGTGTGAAGGTTTTCTCTCGATAGCATCTACAAGTGCCAATCATCATCATCATCATTAGTATCATTATCATTATCATCATTATCATCATCAAAATTGCTATAAACTCAGAATTGCAATCATCAATATTATCATTTTGCTGTATCATCAACAGCATCCTGTTATTATCAGGTAATTATCAAATTATTATCATCATCATCATCACTATCATTATCCTGATCAATCATCATCATCATCCACCATTCTCTTACCCTCCAAACTCGGCAAGATGTAACCTCCATAGATGTTCCTTTACAGACTCTTTGGCAGAGTGTTTATCGCTGGATGAGTTGACAAACACTTGTGTCAATGGTGGCTGGAAGTCTGGTTTGTCCTTTGCTGGTGGTTTTTCTTCATTTGCTGCATACTCCCACTCACCACCAACATCCCTGGGAACATCAAGGTATAGATCAGAAATACATGGATGGATGGATGGATGGATGGATGGATGAAGGAAAGAATTGAAAGAATGAATCTATGTATGAATGAATGAATGAATGAACGAATGGATGAATGAATGAATGAATGAATGGATGGATGGATGGATGGATGGATGGATGGATGGATGGATGGACGGATGGATGAATGAATGAATGAATAAATGAATGAATGAATGACTAAACAAACGAAGCAATACACAAATGTTAAGTGAATTGAGTGTGTGAATGAAAAGATGAATGAATGAATAAATGAATGAATGGATAGAATAGTTTTATTGCTCATATTACACGTTATTTACAGTTTACATTTGTGAACCTAATGATTTTACAATTTAGATAGTAATAGTAATTAAAAGCATTTGATGAGCCTGAGGGCTAAATCAACTGTTAGGTTTTCTAGTTAGCCCCCAGTTTTTTAAAGTTGCCACAGTAGTACAGGTTTGAGAAAAAGAGAAAATTATTGAACTTAAAATTTAATTTTAAGTATATATAATATTACAAGAAGTTATTATCAATAGTTTATAATAATTATTTGGAAAATATAACCACTGTAATGAGTAAATGTATACTGACAATAGTTAATATACATCTAAACAGTACTTTCGATAATTTGTTGTTGAAGTAAGTCAATTTTTAATTTTCTTATTAAACAAATATGTTTGTTTGGAAGATTTCAGTTCAGCTGGAATACTATTCGAGATATCAATAGTCGAGAACGAAACTGATTGTTTGCCAATATTTGTCTTAACTTTTGATTTGTATAAATTACAGTTATTGGCATATCTTGTATTGTAGTTATGGACATCTCTAGCATACACAAACATTGAGTTAAAGATGCTAGGGAGTGATCCAATGTGCCATAAGTGCATGAATTTTAAAACATGTAAATAATAGACGTTTTTTACTGTAAGGACATCAAGCAAGTTCAATAAACGCTTAGCACTTTCTGTGTCCCTACCGTAAAGTGTAGTAAAAAATATTAAACGCATGATGTGATTTTGCTTTGTCTGGATTTTTGTAAGGTGAGTTGTATAGGCGCTACCCCAGGCCATGATGGCATAAGATATGTAGGGGTATATTATATTGTAGTATATATATTGACGACATCACGGTTAATTTGTGTGATTTTGGGGCAACAGCTGGCGCCGTGAATAGTCAAGATGTGTTCGGCTTCTACGCGTCCGTGAATAACTTGTTTAGATGCTGTACGTCTGCGTCTTCCAATACAAATTATTGGCTGGGAAGCAGCGTTTGATCGAGTAAAATATTTTGCGAAAGTGTAACCAATAGCAAATGTTCGATGACAAATCCTCAGTAGACGCGTTTTGAGTACGCCCCTTAGTTGTATGCCTGAATTTGACACAATGTTAGATTTAAAACATATAGACAATCGAAGAAAATAAACAGCGATAAGAACAGCAAGCTAGATGTATTCTGTATAGCTTGTAGTAGAATACCCGTAAAAAGGAGCATTAGACTTGAGGGGAAACTGCACGCAACATTGGCTTCCTTGAAGATAATCATTATATGGTAAAGGACCTACCGACACTAAATAAAGTTGTCCTTTACTTTCACTATCCTCGAAGAGTTCGTCCTAACATTGGTATAGTACACACGAGCACATCGTAGATAGAGAGAGAATTTATAATAATTAATTTATAATAATACACTAAGTCTTAATGTGTTAGAAATTATCATTTACAACTATTTTCAAACATACTGAAAATTACTATAGCTTTTGAGGCACGTTTTGAAAAAAAATTGCCTTAAGGAAGGAGAAACGTCGCATGGTGTGTACTTTTTAGTTCCAATTGTCAAAAATTGTACGCCTATTTACCTCTTTCCGTACTTCAGTTTTTAATTGCTCATTTCATACCGTTTTTCTACGGTAGGTCCCAGGTTCTTAACGGTATAATAAAATGGACACGTGCTTTGGGAGATAAGATGTTTATCTTCGATCGAGTGTTTAAAGTTAAAACTTGACATATATTGATATCAAACACGAAAAACATGAAAAACTCATTCAATTGTTATTCTGTTTGTTTAATAAACAACAAATTGCTGCTGCTTTATATTATCGCTACCAAAAAATATAGGGAATTTACATTTCACTACCGTCGTCAATGTTACGTTCAAAAACAAAGTTTATTATTCTCCATGTTAAAAAGATTTGATGTCATCGTGCCACGCTGTTTTGAAGTGATCTAATTGCAGATGCACGCAATCTCTTATCAACTAGGTGTCCTAATTCTCGCCATTTGATGATTAATTATAGATAATGTTAAATGTTAATAATGTTCCAATTGATTTTCAAAATTGTTTTTATTCAAATGCAGCGCAGTGCGATAAGTTTCGATTGATTTAAATATTCTCAATTGTACCACCTGTAAGTATGGTTCGCAGCAAAACTACTTCATCGTTTTACAAAAGTTTGGTTAAGGTCCAAAATCTGTGCCAAAGTCACTGAAAGTAAAGGTGATGATCATGAAGATTGCCCCAACAAAACTCGTCATTTTATTGCTTTATACTTTGTTTTTATGCGCTGAATGTTTAGTGGAAGAAAACTTGCGAACAGTTGAAGCCGTTCCGATGTCCATCCTTGGCTACAAGTTAAAAGGGTTCAAATACAAAGTATTGCACTCTATCAGTAGTCTTACTTGCTCACAAAGATGTTTGTCTGAGTTTCCTCAATGTCTCTCGTACAATCACATGTCGACGATGGGAGAGTCTGTCTGCGAGTTGAACTCAAAGGGAATCAGTTCAATGGCTGAAGGACTTGCAGGCAAACTTCACAAGGAACCGAGTTCTGTTTTTGTCCAACTACAATCTGCATCTATGGTAAGATATTATGAAAACTTCTTACTTCTTTGTCTTTTTCGTTTCTCTTCTCAGTTTAAGTATGTTTTTATTTTTTCGTCAGTTTAATTTGTCCACTGTTCTTTTTCTAATTCGCATTTACTTTCTTCTGCTTTCACTTCATAGTCTTCTGCATGCATATTCACCTCAATCTTCTTCATTTTCTTTTAATTTTAAGTATGTATATTTGGAATACAGAAACATAGCGATTACCTTCGACTCGGTCAAAACAAATATTTGCAGATCAGCGATATTTTTCCTAGAGTGATTTTCATATGACATTGAACGAAAATAGACCATTTAGTTTGTAATAGTGGATAAACAACAAAAGAAAACAATGGCTTTAGAGTTTACTACTAACTATGACTTTGCCTATTCTTTCACGGTCATTTGAAAATCACTCTATGATTTAAGTTTCACTACATCTTTAATTAAAACTGAAAGGATAACAAAATAGGAATTACATCTCCAACCGGAATAACCAGATAAATTAATCTAAGTTGACAGCGTGTGATTAGTTGTCTAAGATATATGATAAAAAAAAGATAAAAAGAAAAATAATGAAAGAAAAAACCAACAACTATTTTAACCTTTTTTTCGAAAAAAAAAATCTCAAATTAGTTTTATTTCCGAGGTAACGCTCAAACAATCTGAGAGTGAAAAAAATATATGTAAAAAAACAAGGCAAGTTAATTGTTATTGAGTCGACGATGAGTGTGGAAGAGGTGGGTTGCATCCTGTGAAACTAATAATGATATTTTTTGTAATTACTTTAAGAAATAACTTTTTTGAAAATTGCTAAAATTTGAACAATGAAGACTGCTCCATGCAGCTCATCCAAAGCGAGATGAAGTCAACGTAACATCGTAAAATATTACAAACACAATAACCGTAGCTGTTCACAATACCGCTCTTTTGCAGCAAACTTACAAAAACATACAACTAATTCATAAAACACAAAAATTGGACAACAATTGCGATAACTAGGACTAAAAGTATTAATTAGGGCTAAATTGCTAGTTAACTGAAATGGAAATTTTAATTAGTAGCCTTTACGTGGTTACCAAAAATACATCAAGAAATGTAGAAAACTTAGCGCACTTTCACTATTCGGATTAATGGAGGTATTTTAGATAGTTATTTTATTGCTTTTTTTGTGTATTTTGTACCTCCTAGCTTGGTTGTTTAATAAGTAACGAAAAACGGTCTTTTAATTTAGCAGATAGGCATTTGCAGCTGTTCCAACGAAAATATATACCATATTCCGTTTACGTCAAACCTAACAACATCATTTTGTGAAATGTGTGTTTTGCTCCAGTTGTATTTGGCGTCGGACGGAAATGCTTTTTAATTGTACTGTAACTTTTAGTCTGTCTTAATTTGATGTTATTTTGCATGGTTTTATGACTTCAATAAGGCTGTATAACTAAAGGCCATATCATAAATAACTCATGTTTTATGTATATATATCGCACAAACATAGGCAAGCAAGCACGCTTTTGAAAAATTGAATATTCTAAACAAGATTTACTGTCATTTGTTTGTGAACAAACTGTCCTAGCAGGGATCTATCTCACAATGTTTTTTTTGTATTACATGTTGTAAGAAGTTGTTAGACTGAGTTTAATTCTATTTTTGACAGTTCATTGAAGCAGCGTCATTTTGAAATGCAAAAAATCGCTTGATGTCCATCGAGGTTGTACTCATTTATTTCTATATTGTTGCAGTACTATCCACGAACATGCGCAGATCATTACAAGTCCGGTAGCCGGGTATCGGGGATTTACTATATACGGTATGAAAGCCACTACGACTACCGGGTATACTGCGACATGAAGAGTGAAGTAAATAAAGTTTATACCCTGGTAATGTCTCAGAGCTTTGCTAATCGAGCCAAGTTCAAATCTTTGCCACTGTATCAGGATGCACCCTTAAAGGAAGACGAGCCCAACTGGGAGTACTACAGGCTCTCTTTGCCTCGTATGAAGCATATTAGCACCAGGTAAGAACACAGGAAGCCCGAGTATGAAACATATTAGCGCCAGGTAAGAACACAGGAAGCCCGAGTATGAAACATATTAGCACCAGGTAACAACACGGGAAGCCCGAGTATGAAGCACCAGGTAAGAACACAGGAAGCCCGAGTATGAAACATATTAGCACCAGGTAACAACACGGGAAGCCCGAGTATGAAGCATATTAGCGCCAGGTAATAATAATAATAAAACTTTATTTAGAGAAGGTTTAAAAAGTATTTACAAAAATACACCAGTTTAGTCGAAACTAATCTTACACTGGGCCTTCTGGAAAAAATAAAAGAATAAATGAATAACATTAAATAAGTGATAAATATGATAAATAAAAATAAATAGAAATAGTTAAAAATATATTGATTATATATATATAAATATGAAAACTAATTTGCAATACTATACATTTCTAAGAAATATTTATAAAGTTCTTTTTTAAAGGTAGTTAAACATCTAATCTTTCTAATATTTGAAGGTAAAATGTTATATAATATGGCTCCACTATAAGCAAGTCCATTCCTAGTTAGATTTAACTTACTATCTGGAACATATAAATCATTGTTTTGAGTGCTCCTTGTAACTCTTTGAGAGACAGAATTTTTGAATATGAATAAACTACTTAAGTATTTTGGCACAAGGCCATTGACTGCTTTATAAGTCATTAAAGTCAACCTAAAATTTACTCTATAATCAATGGGAAGCAAACTAGATTCTTCAAAAAGAGGACTAGATGGTGAGTCCCAAGGCTTATCATATATTAATCTCAGTGCTAGTTTTTGTAATTTAAAAATTCTGGTGATATGACTAGATTGGCCCCATATTGTGCTACAATAATCAATAATTGGTTGAAAAAAGACTTTATAATACAAAATTCTTATATTGGTTGGAAGGTAAGTCCTTATTCTACGCAACAGAGCTAGGTTTTTGCTTAGTGTTGATGCAACATTGTCTATGTGCTCTTTCCATAGTAAGTGTTTATCAATGGTGACACCCAAAAGCTTGTCATGGGGTACACTGTCCAAAAGTTTGTTGTTGTAGTGAACTTGTAGATCAGTACATCCAATTTTGGATTCTTTCTGATAAGTAGAAATTGTCATAGTCTTAGTCTTTTTAATATTTATTACCATACCATTTGATAAACACCAATTATGTACACTGTCAAGGGCTGAGGTAAGTTCATCAGACAACTCATTCACAGATCTGCCTTTAGCATATAATGTTGAATCATCTGCATACATGTCAATATTTGATGTTGTAGATAACGGTAGATCATTAATAAATAAGATGAACAGTAACGGCCCAACTATACTTCCTTGTGGTACGCCGTGAGATATTGGAGTTGGAGATGATATGCTATCCTTGACTTTAACACAGTGACTCGGGCGTTCCTTTAGATAAGAGTCCATCCATTTTAGCAATGAAATATCAAAATGATATAACTTTAGTTTCTCTAACAACAAATCAAGGTTTATCATGTCAAAGGCTTTCCGGAAGTCAATAAGAACTAAGCCATTTAAAAATCCATTCTCAATGTTCTGATGCCATGTATTTAATAGTTTGTTGAGGGCTGTTTCACAAGAATGTTGAGGACGAAATCCTGACTGAGCAGCAAAAAGTAAATCATGTGAAGAGATAAAGTTGTAAATATGTTTATGAATGTGACGCTCTAACAGTTTACTGATGATAGGCAAGATAGAAATTGGTCTATAGTTATCCGCATCTGAATGATCCCCTGATTTAAACACGGGTGTGATTCTAGCAGTTTTCCATTTGGAGGGAAATATTCCAGATTCAATACTTTGGTTGAAGATGGTAGTAAGGTGACTTGAGATGACAGGAGCTGAGATCTTTAGAATTTTGGATGTTAAGCCATCTAGCCCTGTGGCTTTGTGACTGTCTAGGCTAGCTAAAGATTTCAGAACATAGTCTCCATTTACAGGTGGTATTGAAAGTTTTGTTTTATCTGTAGGCATTTTGCTGGCAATAAACTCCTTTAACTTGGTAAAGTCAGGATCTTTGCATTCAGGTGGTAAATATTGATTGACAATTGTTGCAAAATGATTGCTTAGATAGTTACTTATGTCACTAGGTTTTGTCAAGATCTTATCATGCACTTTAAGCATTGTAGGACTTGATTTAGATTCTTTTGGAGATATAGTATTGAGGTGTTTCCATAGTTTTGATGAGTCCCTACTGCTGTTAGTGATACAGGTTTTAAAGTAGTTTTGTTTGGCTTCTCTGATCAATTTCACACAATGGTTTCGTGATAATTTGTACATATTAAAATTCCCATTTACCTTATAGGAGTCCCTTTGTTTCATGACATGAATAATTTCATCTGTCATCCAATCAGGTTGTTGAATATTTTTTACCCTTTTACTCTTTAAAGGAAGATGTTTGTTTATAACATTATTAAAGAGTTCATACCACTTATCCAGGGTTTCATCTACGTGATTTAAATTATCCAGCTGGTGCCATGGACATTGCTGTAGGTCTTCAAGGAAAGCCTTTTGATCAAAATCTTTATAACTTCTATAGGTAATACTGGTGTGGCAGTTTTTCAACCCAAAGCAGCTTTTAAGAACTGCACATATAGGATAGTGATCACTTAATCCAATTTTAGCCACTTTGACAGCCCTTACTTTGTCAGGATTGGTGGTGAAGAAATGATCAATTAAAGTGGAAGTAGTTGCAGTTACTCTAGTTGGTTCTTTTATAAGCTGTGTGAGTTGAAAAATTGAGGTGAAATCAAGCCATTCCTTGCTATTACTGTTATTTGAAGAAAGATCAATATTGAAGTCTCCCATTATAGAAAGTTGATGCCCTTCAAGATAAGCGTTTGTTAGCTGGGTTTCGAAGCTTTCAATCCATTGTTTCAAATCATAGTCAGGATTCCTATAAGCAGTACAAAGCAAATGTTTGGGACGTTTTGGGGGGCAGAGTTCTATCCAAACAGATTCAATATCTTTAGACTCAAGGTCAGTTCTTCTTTTGTAGATAAGGTCTTGTTTGATGTAAATAATAATGCCCCCTCCTGTGGTCTTATTTGCAGGAAGTTCTTTATCCTCACGGTCCACACGTTCGAAATTGTAAGCAAAAATTTTTAAGAACACAGGAAGCCCGAGTATGAAACATATTAGCACCAGCTAAGAACACAGGAAGCCCGAGTATGAAACATATTAGCACCAGGTAAGAACACAGGAAGCCCGAGTATGAAACATATTAGCACCAGGTAAGAACACAAGAAGCCCGAGTATGAAACATATTAGCACCAGGTAAGAACACAGGAAGCCCGAGTATGAAACATATTAGCACCAGGTAAGAACACAGGAAGCCCGAGTATGAAACATATTAGCACCAGGTAAGAACACAGGAAGCCCGAGTATGAAACATATTAGCACCAGGTAAGAACACAGGAATCCCGAGTATGAAACATATTAGCACCAGGTAAGAACACAGGAAGCCCGAGTATGAAACATATTAGCACCAGGTAAGAACACAGGAAGCCCGAGTATGAAACATATTAGCACCAGGTAAGAACATGGGAAGCCCGAGTATGAAACATATTAGCGCTAGGTAAGAAAACATATTAGCACCAGGTAAAAACACAGGAAGCCCGAGTATGAAACATATTAGTGGCAGGTAAGAACACAGGAAGCCCGAGTATGAAACATATTAGCGGCATGTAAAACCCTTTTTTATTTGAGACGCTTCAATGAGCGATGTACGTTTTTTTTTTCAGGTCTTCTCACTGGCGAGTCACGTGCAATTTCCCATCAGAAGGTTTGAAATACGTAGATTATGTTCGCGGGACAGTCGCCGATCTAGACTTTCTAACTTTCAATGAAGAGGCGTCTTGCAAGAAAGTGGAATACATCAATGTTGTAAAGCACATTTGCACTGACTGTACTGCTGGCTTCTGGCAAAAAGGACAAATGCTCCACCATGATATGAATAGCGATATTTGCCAGTTTGGTTTAACACCGGGGTATAGTGATAGCCAAGATGCGTTCGGTTTGTACAAATCATTTACTAATAACTTCAGGTGCTGCTCTTCTGAGTCGTCCTCTACAAATCATTGGCTTGGGACCCACGTTTAGCAAAACCATCAAATACAAACAGCTAGACTAAATACTAACAATAGTAACTATTTAGTAACTATTTGTGGCCGTGGTACTTGCTAGCATCTGATAAGCACGGGCATAACTGCATGTCACAGCACGGCGTTCGACTTGTGGCCAATATGCATGAGAAAATTAAATGCAACAACGGAAAGGTTTGATCCCTGTTGTTTCGGAAGTCCACAAGTTCATTAGCGTCAGCTGTGACGTGTTCGCCTTCATTAAATAAAGTTGGATTAGATTAGATAACGCTTGTAGAGTGCAAACAATAAATCCGTGAAACACTAATTACTAAATAGTACAAAATGGTATTAATTAAACAAAAGAAAACAATAGAATTTGCATAACATTGCACTATTTTGTATTACTAAAGTTTCACGGATAAATTGTTTGCACTCTACCAGAGTGCAAACACTAAATGTGTGCAATATAGTACAAACACTAAATGTGTGCAATAGTTGTCACTATTTAGTAGTAAATAGCACTAATTAAACAAAAGAAAACAATAGAATTAGCATAAAATTGCTCTATTTAGTGGTGTTTATATGTTGCACACTTTCCGCTAGAGAGACTCTCACTTGGGTTGAAGAGGAGTCATGAGGCATACACTATGTGTAGTAAATATGATACAATAAACTCAGTTATGCCAGTTTTCCCATTTTATTAAACGTGAATGTACAGTTTACATACATGAATGTATTTTTGCATCTAGCGAATTCGCTTTCGCACGAGTGAGTCGGTGGTGATGACTGTCCTTCGATGTCGAAGATGGCAGTTATGAATGATTGGAGACCTATCTTAGACAGGCTTTCATGTGGGTTGTATGAAACGGTTTGTTTGGTTGGTGTGACTCGATTGTTTTCTTAGAATTTACACGTACGGTTACGATGTGTGCCAGAGTCGTTTTCGTATGAGTGGGAAACAGTACCGTACCGCATCATAACCGAAGCTTCTAAAGCCTGGTTTCCATATAATCGCTACGATCGCCACAAGCTAAACCCGATCGCCGAGATAGAATTCGAGCGATCCCAGCGATCGAAATCGCCACGATCGCTGAACTAGTGGTTTCCATATAACCGCTGCGATCGCTCGTCAATTTTTCCGGCAATTGTGGCGATCGTAGCGATTATATGGAAACCAGGGCTTAAGAAAACACCCGAATCTGCCGTATCGTGGCGGTATCTTAACCGTACCGTTTCCTGTGCAATCATGTGAAAACGACTCTATCAATACACTAGAAAAAATATTTAATCTATACAAATAGCTATAGGGTGAATTGATAATTGTACGTCGTGAAATATACGTATCTCTTTGTTTGGACTTGCTTATTCATTCGACTATAATGTTAATATTCATTTATTTGCTTAGTAATTCATTTATCTATTCAATTGACTAATTTCTAACCCAGAGCTGGTTTTTAGTTGCTGGTTTTGGTTGCTGTTGTTTTTGTTTGTTTTTAGTTGCTGTTGTTTTTGTTTGTTTTCGTGTCACTTTTAACACTTTGATAATTCATACAGTTTACACAAAATAATCTCAATTGAGAGATTCTAAATACACTAAAAATAATCTGTATTTCCCACTTGTGAAGACCTTTTAAAGGACTTCTATGTCAACCATGTTTGCCACGTAAGTATAAAACAAAGTACTTATAACATGCTCTGGATCTCAAACATAGTTGCGAAAGCAATCCTTTTCACTGCAACTAGAAGGGCCTTCTTCTTCCCTTTGTAATAATTAACATCCCGATTTCAATTCAATTGTAATTATCATCAATATTAAGTAATAAAAGTAATTTAAAGCGTTATAACTATCCACAATAGTTTGTATTTCCCTTTAGTCTACTTCAACGTATTCCTCGTCAGGTTCTACTTTGTTTTAAGCGAATGCAAATATTGTGAGTACAGGCTATATCTACTGGATTTTTCAACTTGCCCAAATTATGGCAAATACAAAAGCCCTGAAAACGAAGAAGATGGACGTATGATGGTAATGAATGAACAGAGTTTGAAGACTGTAATAGACCTCGACAGTATGTTAACAAGCTCACTAGGTAATGAAGACATCGAGGGTGAGCTATTTACGTGCTAGCAGGCTTGTTTATAAATCTATTGCATCCTATAAAGAGTTAACCTTTAATAGTTATTCTCCATCTAGTAAATTACTTGTACTCTTAAAACTAGTTAATCCCTCTGTTTTTAACCGTTTTAGACGTTCTATCACGTCAATTTGTTGTTCAAAATAGTGTACAATGTACGGCTCCGTCAACATGGACGCTAAAAACTGCTCAAACGAAATCGACCATTCAGAATCAAACATTCCAGAAGGTCGATCGCTCAAATCGCTATCAAAATCAACTTCCGATTCTTCTTGAGTCGGCGTTGTTGGCTCATCTTCGTTGTTCTCTCCCGTCGTACTACCGTCGTGAGAGTCTATTCTAGTGTTTTCAAGCTTGACGTATAAGCTAGATAGCGATTCGACACCGCCGTTCTGCTCGACGTCCAGTGGTTCTGGACTACTGAAGCCGTCCTCGCTTGGAATCATAACGAAGTCGTCACCAGACGTGCTCCTTACTGGACTGCTTAAGGAAGATTCACTACTTTGCGCCGCGTCTGCTAAGGCTTCTTTCAGCAACGTAGACGAAGAAAGCTCTGAAGATGTTGTGACGCCTTCGGGAAGGTTCGGACTTTCCGAAGTGTTGTCGGGAATGTTCGGATTCTCGGATCCTAAACTATTGGCGAGGTTCTCTTCAGGTATTCCTAGAGGAGATGTTGAATCATATTCACTTCCAAATTCTCCTAGTTTAAGTAGAATGTTTCCGATGCTTGCAATGGCCTGGTACATTTGTTGTTCATTGGGTAACTCACGGAATAGTGAGTACAAAGTCTTCCACAGATGTATAAATTGTTCCTGTGAAAAATAAAGACAAACTTCAGTCACAGCGCGATGGGTTGGCGTACCACTAGTGTCAATGACGGTATTGATATACTTCTATGTCTAAATGTAGCCAATCAGCGTTAAGTTTACATTGTATCTCGACCACTGATTGGCTGAAATACAGACAAAGACAAATTGTACCTGCGTCATCTTCGGAAGAGCTTGTTCTTGATTCTCCTCGTCACCTTTCAGCATTTCATGTATCTTTACACTATCTCTACTATTAGCACTTGAGCTTAATGGTGTCTCCTCTTCTTTCTCATTTTCTCTGGATGCTTCTGCAGTCTCTTCTCCAGTCTCCTCGCTGCGTTTTTCCTGGGCTTCAATGCCAGCCTCACAGTAAGACTCCAGGCTATCAGTTATCGCGGGCTCAACGTGCATACTATACATGAACTGTAGTCTATCATGGAGATCACCTTTGCATACTTGACCTAGTGTGTCTACGAGCTGTTTGAATGTGATGTAATCGCTTTTTCCTTGAGTTATCACCTAGAAATCAAATAACACAAATATTAGTATGGTATGATATGGTATGGTATGGTATGGTATGGTATGGTATGGTATGGTATGGTATATGGTATAGAATGGTATGGTATATGGTATGGTATGGTATGGTATGGTATGGTATGGTATGGTATGGTATGGTATATGGTATAGAATGGTATGGTATATGGTATGGTATGGTATGGTATGGTATATGGTATAGAATGGTATGGTATATGGTATAGAATGGTATGGTATATGGTATGGTATGGTATGGTATATGGTATAGAATGGTATGGTATATGGTATGGTATGGTATGGTATGGTATGGTATGGTATGGTATATGGTATAGAATGGTATGGTATATGGTATGGTATGGTATGGTATGGTATGGTATGGTATGGTATGGTATGGTATGGTATGGTATGGTATGGTATGGTATGGTATGGTATGGTATAGCATTGTATGGTATGGCATGGCATGGAGTGGTATGGTATGTTATGTCATGACATGGCATGTGTGCAGCTCGGCTGTTACCACCTTGAGGAAATAAGTAAGTGATGTTTGTATTGCAACATAGTCTATAAAACTCTACCAGTCTTACCTTGAACGCTCTAAGAACTAGAACATCACATATCTCACAGTTTCCCCAGTCAGTTAGACTGACAAAGAAAGGTTTGAAACCTTCAAGATCAATGCTCTGTAGATGTTGCCATTGTTGACTGGAATCACGTGTTTCCAGACTTGGATGCCTTCCACGTGTCTGCAGATGACTAACCTTAAAACACATAAAAGACACGACATTTTTTTCTCTTCTCTTTCCCTATGTTCCCTTCCCTTTGACTCTCTTAACTTCCCATCTCTTTGATTCTGCTCTCTTCGATCCATTTTGTTTCTTCTCTTTCCTTTCCTTGCCTTCCGTTGCCTTCCCTTCCCTTCAACTCCCCCTTAAGTTCCAAAAGATGCTACTGAATTACCTTGAAAACAGCATACATCTGTTCAAGTTCTTTCTGGTTGAAGACAGAGCTTTCAGCTCCTATACTTCGCACTACATTTCTTCTCATGCTGTCCTCAAGACCCTGGAACAAGTAGGCATTATAATATTGTCATTCTATTTCAAATGATTTTGAAATATTTTAGTGGTTATGTACTCAGAGTGCATTTTGTTTCAAGCTGGATGTAAAGTTAGGTTTGTAAGGTAAGAAGAAGTTATGCAACATAATAACCCGGGCATATACAGCGTTTTTAATTTTAAGATCAATGCTGTTTCCTTTGTGTATGACTGAGTTAAGAGTTGGAAGTTTTGCTCATGATAGCATATTCTTTTCATTTGTGAACACCCCGCCATTTTGACATAATTTCACCATTTAGAAGAACACAGTATTCCAGCATCATTGGTCATACATTAGTTGTGTACCTGCACAACCTTTAGTCTTTGTATATTTCTCATGGATTCAATATGTTCTGATGTAATGAAACCAAACTTCTGGTAGGACTCTAATATTAGATTGGACACATCTACAGAAGATGAATACTACAAAAAAGAAATCAATATTACTATAATAGTGAAAACAGACAGACAATCAAAGACACAAACACAGCTAGACAGGAAACAAAAATAAGCATTTGAACGTTGCAAACAATAAACGTTTTTACTGACCTCTGGACATGGTACTCCGATACTACGGTTGTTCACGGTCATAGTCAGGGTCTGGTAACTAGCATCTCTATTGGTCACATGTTCAAGGTAGGCTCCTAATATGGTCATAGCCTCCCCATCATCCTCCACGGCCAGCAGCTGGGTTTTGTTGGCTTCAAGAGTAGCAAGGGCTATTTGGAACAGAACCTGGACAGTTGAATGAGATAAGTTCTGAATTAGGTAAACCAGGGAGACTAGGAAGTGAAATAATCAAACACCAACCTTGACTCCATCGTAGAAGAAACAGTCCATGATATTCACAGCAGAAGCGAATGGCATAACACTAAAACATAACCAATAATTATCATTAGGCCCTGAGGAAATGATTTCAATTTTTAACTCATCACGCATTTGTATTTTATCTAAAGCAACATTGAAATCACTTTTCACAACATCTAAAAGGTGTAAGAATCTATTGAATTTGACATCAAAATGAGTTTGAAAGTGTATGGTGGATAATATCAAAAATGCTACTCAAAAGAAAAATGGAAACTGTTTTCCCTGGCTTTTACCATAAAACAATACGTCACACTATATTAATTTACTTGAGCAGACAATGTTTTTTTTTATCGGATTTGTGCTCTAGGCAGTGGTGATTCATGAATGTACATTTTGTCCTCTACGAGGCTAGTTAGTCAACAGTAATGCACAGTACACACCACATACCTGAGAAATAAAGTAAGAAACCAAGACAATGATATCATATTTAGTATTCCAAGATCTTTGAGGTGATCGTACAGCTCTGGTAGATGGAGTCTTGTTAGATCTTCAAACACACCTACAACACAGAAAACAACAGCTCGCTCTCACTGCAATGATGGACAACAAGGCAAACCATCCAGAAAAGTGGAAAAAGTAACTAAAAAACTGAGGACATTTTTTCAGGTGTGAAAAGGTGTGAAATGTGCAAACAGTGTGAAAATCTAATAATGTCAGACAAAAATTATATGATATTTAATTAGTTTCTTCAAAACTTTATGCATCCAGTCTAAAATTTGGACAAAAATATGGTAACTGTTGGAAAATGCTGATAAGTTTAGCACACGGTATAAATAGTGTAATTTAGTACAATTTTGGACAAAATAGTGCAGGACTGCACACTTTTTTCCAGATCAGATGCCATGACAAGCTCTTCTCATGTTACCTGAAGCTAGACTGAGTAGAAAGAAGCTAAACCATGTCAATTGAGTAAATGTCAGAAACTAACCTTGATCCACAAGAGCACCCACAACCTTAGTGTTATAATAGTCAGGTAAAAGTCGTTCACAGACAGCGACTAGTAACCAGAAAGCTTCCTCCTCAGTACAGTACAAGAGAAGAACTGACGCAACAATGTTCATCGCTTGACAATATCCTACAACGCAAGTATGTGGTGTTACAGACAATATCCTACAACACAAGTATGTGGTGTTATAGACAATATCCTACAACACAAGTATGTGGTGTTACAGACAAATATCCTACAACACAAGTAGTAAGTGGTTTTTATGTGACTTTGAGTTCAAGTAAAAACTGGATGGATCATATAAACTGGGGAAATATTCTTGGCTGCACTTTTGACAAAATTCCTCAACAATATGTCAGGCAGTTTCTCATTCATTCCTTCCCTTCCTTCCTTCAGTCATTCATTAATCATGTTATTTTAAATTTTGTTCATGGATTTCGCTAATTCATTCATTCATTCACTAACTCATTCATTTATTTTCATTCATTTATTCATTCAATTATCCCATCCATTCATCCATTCAATTGTTCACTTGCTTCTTCATTCACTTATAATTATGATAACCTTACCAATACTAGGGTTCCTCCAAGCATATGCAGTCAAAACTCTTCTCAAAGCACCAATACCAACATCTGACTGGAATGCTGGATGTTCTGGTAATGACCTGTTGAATTCAAATGCAACTTACAGCCTAAATTCAAGTCAATGATCAAGTCGTTTTATTTGTTTTCAGTGAAATTAATGAGTAGAAAAAACATTTTGTCCACTCTTTTAAGTGGTTCTTCAAGTGAAAATGCAATAGTCATATCTATTTCCTCCCAACTTCACAAAAAACTCCTTTCTACCTGTGTAAATCTCTCTCAATTTCTTCTGTTGCAAGAGTTGTTTTTCCTTGACATTGCTCCACCATGGATGCATAATATCCTGGGTGCGTTTCAATCTATAATTAAATATATAACGAAACACAGATCGTTATTGAAGAGGATCAAAGTTGTCTCTGATTAGAGAAAACTTTTATCCTCTTCCATTTGAAACCTGATTACAAAATCGTCAATTATATACAGATCATCATCATCATCATCATCATCGCCATCATCATCACCACTGTTTACTATCATCATCATCATCACCATCATCACTGTTTACTATCATCATCATCATCATTATAATAATCATAATAATCATCATTATCATCAGCTTTATTATCACCAATGCAAACATTTGTTGAAAACTGTGCCTTGTGAAAACTTCCTGCTGGGAAGACATGAGGTCATTTTCATTTACAAAACTCATTTGAACCTCTTCTTAACATTAATTCAATGATCAACATGCTAGTGAACTGTGACTATTACTTGCTTTGTATATAAAAGCAGCGCGTTATGAGGACCAGTGTAAGCAACAATAACTATACCTCATTAATAGCCCCAGAATACACCAACCATATCTCAGCACGGTGGCTGTCAGGTATTCCCTTGAGAATCAGCTCATGAGTCTTGACGGTACGATACATACACACACCACTAAAGACACACAACAAATGTTAGATGAAATGAAAATAGATGCAAACAAGGGTGTGAAGGTTTTCTCTCGATAGCATCTACAAGTGCCAATCATCATCATCATTAGTATCATTATCATTATCATCATCAAAATTGCTATAAACTCAGAATTGCAATTATCAATATTATCATTTTGCTGTATCATCAACAGCATCCTGTTATTATCAGGTAATCATCAAATTATTATCATCATCATCACTATTATTATCCTGATCAATCATCATCATCATCCACCTTTCTCTTACCCTCCAAACTCGGCAAGATGTAACCTCCACAGATGCTCCTTTACAGACTCTTTGGCAGAGTGTTTATCACTTGATGAGTTGACAAACACTTGTGTCAATGGTGGCTGGAAATCTGGTTTGTCCTTTGCTGGTGGTTTTTCTTCATTTGCTGCATACTCCCACTCACCACCAACATCCCTGGGAACATCAAGGTATAGATCAGAAATACATGTTGGATGGATGGATGGATGGATGGATGGATGGATGGATGAAGGAAAGAATTGAAATAATGAATCTATGTATGAATGAATGAATGAATGAACGAATGGATGAATGAATGAATGAATGAACGAATGGATGAATGAATGAATGAATGAATGAACGAATGGATGAATGAATGAATGAATGAATGAATGAATGAACGAATGGATGAATGAATGAATGAACGAATGGATGAATGAATGAATGAATGAATGAATGGATGGATGAATGGATGGATGAAGGAAAGAATTGAAATAATGAATCTATGTATGAATGAATGAATGAATGAACGAATGGATGAATGAATGAATGAACGAATGGATGAATGAATGAATGAACGAATGGATGAATGAATGAATGAATGAATGGATGGATGGATGGATGGATGGATGGATGGATGGATGGATGGATGGATGGATGGATGGATGGATGGATGAATGGATGAATGGATGAGTGGTTGAGTGGATGTATGGATCAGTGGATGAATGAATGAATGGATGGATGGATGGATGAATGAATGACTAAATGAATGAATGAATGAATGAATAAATGAATGAATAAATGAATGAATGAATAAATGAATGAATGAATGAATGAATGAATGAATAAATGAATGAATGAATGACTAAACAAATGAAGCAATACACAAATGTTGAGTGAATTGAGTGTGTGAATGAAAAGATGAATGAATGAATGAATGAATAAATGAATGAATGGATGAATGAATGAATGAAAAGATGAATGAATAAATGAATGAATGAATGAATGAATGAATGAATGAATGAATGAATGAATGAATGAACGAATGAATGAATGAGAGAATAAATAAATGGATAGGTGGATAAATGGAGGAAGGGCTGGATACATCAGTCAAAAGAACAAATAAATACATGAAAAGTCAATGAATGAATGAACAAGTCTAGCATGGACGACTCCATACATATCAACAGCAACTCATGATGTAATATCAGGATTACACCCTCACCTTGGTTCTGGAGTCTTGGCCAGGAAGTCAGTTATCAACTGCATCAGGTAGTCACGTTCACCAAGTGATGAGAACAAGAAATTTGCCTGTCACAAAATAATAGAAAGTGTGGTCATCCTACCCTTACATATATCAAGTATCATTGAAAGTCATTCTCCTGATTACACAGCTATGGTTCAAACAAGGGACAGGTTGGACAAAGCCCAGGAAGAAAATACTAAAACTATTCAATGTATGGGTAAAACTTTTCTATAATAATTTAACAAAATTTGTAAAGAAAGAGTCTATCCACCTGATAGGGATTTGTCTTGCACAAGTATATCATCAAGATTTCTTTTCTTTTTTTTTTTGTAATGTGCACTTGTCTAGCTGTTTAGCTTTCAAGAAACAATGATTATTATAAACATAATTAATAGAACGAAATGATTAGGAAACTCCTTTGTTACAACTAATTGTACACTTTTTTCAAGTGTGACCATGCACAACCTTTTTTTTCTCTTCTATTGTTTTACTCTCGTTGGTTAAGGCTGAGTGAGCAGACCAAAATCGTTTTTTCAGCTGCTGGCACAAAATAACTAATAATTTATGCAAACAAATTCAACAATTCTTAATATAATATCAGAGACAGAGTTAATTTCGACTTATTTCACAATTTCAAATGGGCATAAATAAAAACCTGTGCACGCTCAAGACCAGTTCAACCTCGAAGACAAACAAAGACATAAAACAATAAGCTTCCAAACCATTCTTTCTATTAACTATGTTATAAATATTGTTTGGTGGTCAAAAGGGTTTGAATGCTTTTGGTCAATTCACATTGTTTAACAGACTTACTCCCACTGTATGTAGCATACCTTTGATCTTGTTGTGATGTGAAGAGCATTAGGCACCATTGATGAGGTCTCAACTTTCTCTACCAGTGTGATTTCTCTCATTGGTAGAACTACTGATAATAACTGACGCACCTAAAACAAACACAAACGATATCTTTGACATGTTGCTTTAGTAACTGTCACAACACATGGAATAATCTTCATCATCACCAAATGTATCAAAAACATCAGAAATGAATGTCATCATTATTATTAAGTACTATAATTGTAATATTAACATCATCAACATCACCATTTCCATCATCTTCATTTTAAAATTATCAAGTCATTAGTATTGCTAATCTATACAAAGAAGACAGTGTTTACCTTGCTAGTGAAACAAAGGAAGTTGGGTGAGCAGTACAATGTTCCCAGGACATGGATCTTCTCATGTGGGCTCCATAGAGTGCAGTCGCAATGTCCATCTAGACGCTCTTCAATGGGGAGGCGAAACAGATTCCTGAATAACAAACAATTAAATAAAAAACAATCAGCATTTCTTGTCACTTTGTAACTGGTCTTAACATTGTCATCAATTTGATCCTAATTATCAACAAGATCCATCATATACATTTTATGATGTTATCTGACAGTCTATTTCTTACCCATAGTTCTTACTTTGTGCTCTATCGTCATTAACTGATAGTCTATTTCTTACCGATAGTTCTCACTTTGTGCTCTAGAATCTAAATCTCTTTTCAGGTTTGGAATCTTTTTCATGGCTGCCTTGTCCTGTTTCCTAGGAAAATAGTAATACTGGTGATGAATAATTGAACAATGATGGTTATTATTTGACAGTTTATAATTATGTTCATCGTAGTTTGCTTCATCAACCATGGTATGGCACAGTATGGTATGGCATGGTACAGTATGGTATGGTGTGGCACAGTATGGTATGGTATGGCACAGTATGGTATGCTACAGTACTGTACAGTATGATATGGCATAGTATGGTATAGTATGGCACAGTATGGTATGGTATGGCATAGTACAGTACGGTATGCTACAGTACTGTACAGTATGGTATGGTGCGCCACAGTACAGTATGGTATGGTATGGCACAGTACAGTACGGTGTGGCACAGTATGGTTTGGTATGGCACAGTATGGTATGTTATAGCACAGTATGGTATAGTGCAGCACAGTACAGTATGGTATAGTGCGGCACAGTACAGTATGGTATAGTGCAGCACAGTACAGTATGGTATAGTGCAGCACAGTACAGTATGGTATGGTGTGGCACAGTATGGTATGGTAAAGTGCGGCACAGTACAGTATGGTATAGTGCGGCACAGTACAGTATGGTATAGTGTGGCACAGTACAGTATGGTATAGTGTGGCACAGTACAGTATGGTATAGTGCGGCACAGTACAGTATGGTATGGCACAGTATGGTATGGTATGGCACAGTATGGTATAGTGCGGCACAGTACAGTATGGTATAGTGCGGCACAGTACAGTATGGTATAGTGCGCTACAGTACAGTATGGTATGGTGTGGCACAGTATGGTATGGTATAGTGCGGCACAATACAGTATGGTATAGTGCGGCACAGTACAGTATGGTATGGTGTGGCACAGTATGGTATGGTATGGCACAGTATGGTATAGTGCAGCACAGTACAGTATGGTATAGTGCAGCGCAGTACAGTATGGTATGGTGTGGCACAGTATGGTATGCTACAGTATGGTACAGTATGGTATGGTGTGGCACAGTATGGTATGGTATGGCACAGTATGGTATAGTGCGGCACAGTACAGTATGGTGTAGCATAGTACAGTATGGTATGGTACAGTATGGTATGATATAGTACAGTATGGTATAGTGCAGTACGATATGGTATAGTATGGTATGGCATGGTACACTATGGTATAATACAGTACGATATGGTATGAAACAGTACAGTATGGTATGGCACAGTACGTATGGTACGGCACAGTACAGTACATGTTATGGTTTAGCATACTACACAGTTTGTTAATGTCATACCTTGGTAGTGTTGGAACAGCTACTGTTTCTTCATATCCTTCATTAGATAGCAACCTAAAAAAGATAATACAACTTTTAGTAATGGTACAAATGTATGTTTTGATGGTATACATGACTTACTGTCTCATTGCAAGATTAGCAAGTTGTTCCATTAGCCCAAATGTTTCTGATGGATGCATTAGCAGAGAGAAACAAAACTAAAACAAAAAAGAACAGACAAAATCAAGACCATTTGTATTGTCTGACTCATCTTTGAAATCTAATATAACCGCAAATTTGTAGGAGGGCAAAATGCCTGGCTACATGACACTTTGAGACGTTAAAAAGGTATATTATTACTCAACCACTATCACATATTCAAACAGGCTATAATCTGTCACACTGTGGATGCTACTGCGTATAGTTTTTTTTTTCTTTAAATAATGAGCAATCTTGCACCACAAGAACAATAAGCATGAACATTACCCAAGAATTATGGCCATTACAGGCATAGCTATACCATATACTTACCTCACCATCTCTTGTGGTAACTTTAATGCCGTCAGCCAGTAGCACACTGTTAGTTCTTTCTAAAGACTGACAAACAGAAAAAAAGTATTGCTTCATAATTCACAAAAACACTGCAGCACGTTTTAATATTTCTGCTACAGCATGTGTACAGACCCTGCAGACTACCCTATGGAAGAATTCAGTTAAGACGACTACAAATACAATAACAACAACATTTTTTATCTGACAGTATATAGCTATCCATTTTTCCAGTTTTTGAAGGTTTATATCTCACAGACTTTTTACTGTATAGATCCTAACTAATAATTAATCAACATAATGAGATGTGAGAGCCTGTTACGGGTTATATTTTTTGTTATAAGAAGTGTATATCGCGTTGTTATGAGTGCAAAGATTTGATAGTACTCACTGTTACATGTTATATTTTTGAGAAGTGTATATTGTGTTGTTATGAGTGCCATGTTTTGGTTGTACTTACTGTTACATCTGTCCATTGGATAACTAGCCTGGCTTCTTTGCCCATCAGAAATGAATAGAAACAAACATGATTGACAGATAGATACAACCAGCCCTGTCGTGGGACACGGCCCTTCCAGTAGCTACACGAATAGTCTGTGAAATAGCATTAATCAATTAACACTTACACCAAGTACATGGAAACAATTGCAAATAAACTCTCTGCACTTTATATAGTGCAACACAAATGCATGTACACCCATCTTGACAATATAAATAATTCTTCATTTTAGCTTGATTATTTTTAAATCAATAAATGAATGATTGATTGACTGATTGATTGATTGATTGATTGACTGATTGATTGATTGATTGATTGATTGATTGATTGATTGATTGATTGAATGATTGCCTGGTTGATTGATAGAATGAGTGATTGATTGAATTGATGATTGATTGAGTCAAACCAACTTACAGTTGACAAGTTTTTCACTTTCCTGTAGGTTGAATAACCTATGGAATCTCTTTGTAGCTGACTTGAACTTAGTTGTTTCATAATCTGCAAAAGTATTCATTCAAGATGACTGAGTGTATGACATTTGCATCATCATCATTATCACATTCATCAACATCAACATGATATCATTATCATCATTTTCATCAGCCACTAGCTACCATCACTACATTACAATCACCACAACAAATGACAATGACATCATTTACAAATCATAGTCATCATGATTTTTATCATAATAATCACCAAAATCATCATCATCATCATCATCACATTAATCATCATCAACATGATATCATTATCATCATTTTCATCAGCCACTAGCTACCATCACTACATTACAATCACCACAACAATTGTTATTATCAATGACATCATTTACAAATCATAGTCATCATGATTTTTATCATAATAATCACCAAAATCATCACCATCATCATCGTACCTTCCATGGTTGGTTGTTCACTGTCAGCTTCAACATTACAAACAAGGCTCTCAATTTTTGCTCTGACAAAATCCCTGATGTCATCCTCACTGTCAATATTTTCTACAGAAATACAAATATTACATTAATATTAAGATTTCAAATGCACAAAGCAAAATTTGATATATCAACAGTTGGTAATTTCAAAATTATGAACACTAATTGCATCTATTGTGTTATCATACACCACCACATCTATCATCATCATCAACACCATCATCTAATATCATCTATCATCATCATCAATACCATCATCTAATATCATCACCATCATCTATCATCTTTGGGAGATTAAAAGAGAGCCAGCCATGCAGGATAATCATCACCATCACCATCATCTATCATCATGTTTACTATCACTTTTATCACCACCATCATCATCACTATTATGTATCATCATGATCATTCATGAACTTACCCAGTGTCACAATCAGATATTTTGTCAACCAATCCCAGTCTGATTCAATTTCTTTGAATGTTGCTCCATGAGAAACCACTAGAAACAACAACAATGGCAACTTAAATGTACCTTTATGTCCAATCACTAAATCACGTAATATCTGATTACTGTTTGACTATTGCTCAAAACTATAAGACCATCAACCATGTACATGATTGAATAATTTTATTATTATGTACATTTTAACCAATCACCAATCAAAGTGAAGTGTAAATATTGAGCTGCGTGATTGCAACATACATCTACACATATCCCTTATGCAAATACATGATAACTTGTTCAAGTTTAAACACCAAACCCCACAACAATTGATCAATTTGTACAAATGTTTCAATTATAAAAACATAGATCTATGGTGTTCACAGCCTGCTTTTCATACTTGACATTATCAATTTCATGCAGTTTAAGGTCAACAAAATCCTATTTTTAGTGCTGTAGATATGCAAAAAATCATTATGAAACATATATGTTTTTTTATTACCATAGCTGACATCAGAGTTGGGAAGCTGAAGCAGAATGCGAAATGGAAGTGGCTGAAACGAATAAATAACAAATATTATCCTATATGTTTTTTTCCTGCAGACAATCAACTATGCAGGCTTCTTCCCCTGATTTACCATCGAACATTTCTACTTCCTCGCTACCTGTTGATTATTTTTCCTCATCAAAAACATTTTAAAAAAACATCGGAAATTCACACTATTGATGTACAATTTTTTTTCTACGAAGTGTCACAAAAGACACTTGAAATTACCAGAGAAAAGAAAATAAACCACACAGTTGGAAAAACAATATTAAAAAACATATGCTTTCATCAAAAATAACGTGGAGGGAAAAGTTGAAAGCTGAACAAATTAATTTATTGATTTTTACACGCATCGAGATAAAAACTTTCTTTAAAAAACGGATATAAACAAGAGAGCTCCTTGTAAAAATAAAAACGATAACGTGATAAAATAATAATAATTTGAATTAAAAAGGTACAGTCACAAAAAATAACAAAACGACGCTATCATTAAAAGTTATGGACTAAACGATCGAAGCTATATTTCGTCGAGGTAAGTTATAAATGCGAGACGCTGTTCAAAAGAGCAATTACCTTAGAGTCCAACACATTATCCAATGTGCCGATCAATAATGAAGTAATTCCACCGCCTCCATGTCCTTTCCTTCTTTGAAGCACAAAATAGGGATTTGCTCTTTCAGTGATCCTGAAAAACAAGCCATAAATCGCGAAATTACACTCAAGGTTTCACGGAAATAAAACTTTTTAAAAAGTATGCAAAAACAGGCCTGATTTCCCCCAAACTTCTTACCACAAAGCATTAGCTAGTAATACTTCTTCTGGTTTAGTCCACATATTTTTTTGAGATTAAATATTCTATGAAATTATTATTTTAAAAATGTTAATTCGTGTCATTTCGCTGTATGTCTTCGCCTATTTGTTATTTTTAACTCGTGCATGACTCTTGTGGTTAACCGCTGAGCAAAAATATCCACGGGATCCCTGTGTTGGAATGATCCGAGTTTCTGCAGTTGTTCTCTCAGTTTCGCTTATGTTGGCGCTGTGGCGGTTTGGGCCAAAACTCTCCACTCTTAAACCTTCTGCTAGTTTGTTTTCAATTTCTAGAAGTCCAATGAAGTTTTTGAACCAGACAGAAGCTCAGAATATTGACCAGGAGTTGTTCAATGAGTATGCATTTAGTGTGGATCAGTTGATGGAGTTGGCTGGTTTGTCAGTTGCTGTTGCACTCGCGAAAACCTATCCATTGGATTCTGGAAATTTTAAAAACAAAGTTTTAGTTGCAAGTGGTCCTGGTAATAATGGGGGTGATGGTTTGGTGGCTGCGAGACATTTGAAATTATTTGTAAGCAATTTTTTTAATTTGTTTCACCAAACCCCCCTCCCCCTCCCCCACCGCCTGGCTGTTCCAGCTCTGCCACCAATGTATTTATAGCTCATGACTATTTTTTCATGATAATTATGATGGGTGGTCACCATACAATGATGATGTTAGTGAAGATTCTAATGGTAGTGATGGTAATGATGATGATGACATCATAGTTGATATACTACATGATGACATCTATAATGAATTCACAATACAATTAAATTGCTAATCAACTCCTATATTTTATTGCAGGGTTATGAGCCTCATATTTTCTACCCTAAAAAACCCAACAAAACATTAATGAATAACTTAGTTACACAATGCCAAAAGATGGAGATTCCTTTTCTTGACAGCCTGCCAACATCGGCGCAGATATCTGCTGATTACAAGCTTATAGTGGATGCTATTTTTGGGTTCAGTTTCAAAGGGGATGTGCGAGCACCTTTTGATGAAGTGTTGAAGACATTTAAAGATGTTGAGATTCCACTTTGCTCAGTGGATGTGCCATCAGGTTTGTTTAGATTTGTAATGGTGATGTGATTTGTCAAACATAGGTGCTTTATGTACAATTCATCTTTGTACAAAGTCTTTGAATGTCAACCACTTTTTCCAAGGCCCTGAAGATGGAAAATATCTTTAAAAGCTGGACTGATAAAAAACATTAGGTGATCGATTCTCAAAGCAATATAATTTCTTAAAAATA
This sequence comes from Diadumene lineata, assembly GCA_918843875.1. Classification (NCBI taxonomy): domain Eukaryota; kingdom Metazoa; phylum Cnidaria; class Anthozoa; order Actiniaria; family Diadumenidae; genus Diadumene; species Diadumene lineata. The sequence goes on from OU974080.1 coordinate 13,496,181, forward strand.
ATTTCTCTTAAAAATATAATTTTTAAATTATATTATATAAAATTATATTGTGTTTTTTTTGTTGTCATTTATAATGTATGTAATATTATGAATTTCCATCTTTTGTCAGGTTGGCATGTTGAAAATGGAAATCCAGATGGTCTGCAGCCTGACTTTCTTATTTCTTTAACTGCTCCTAAACTATGTGCAAAACATTTCAAAGGTCGCTTTCACTATCTTGGTGGACGATTTGTCCCTAAAGCTCTTTATGATAAATATGAACTAGATCTTCCAGAATATCCAAGCACAGAGCCTTGCGTTCTTCTAAATAAATAGTTATATGGTAGAGACTGCTGTAAATTATAGCCTACGGCTTAGGGGTATTTTTGAGGTAGTCATTGTCATCAATGTGTTTGGCTCAAGAATGTCCTCAAAGACCTCAAGGTGAATTGTCAAAGTCACTATAAAAACTCCAATAAACAGTGATCATCATTCCAAATACATTTAATGCATGGTTACAAAGCAAAAGATGGTATTGGTTGCTGAGAGAATTTAAGAGATCTAAATACAAACATGCATTACTGGTCACTGAATAATAAATTCAATTAAGCTACATGATGATGAAGAATGTTTTGTGTAATTCTTTTTTAACATGCACTTTTAAAATGTCTTGTAAAAAATGGGTACAATAGATAAACAAATATATAGCGTTCCACACAATTAGTGTTTGTACTCTAGCTGTGTGTGTGTTGTTGTTGTTGTTTTTTTTTTTTTTTTTTTTTTTTTTAATTAATTTTTGCACACCTAGTTTCTTTTTCTTTTTTTATTTGATTCTGTTACTTTTAATTTTTTTTTTATTAGTTTACAACTAAATTATGGCAACTATTACACACATTTAGTGTTTGCATTCTAGCTGTTTTTTCCCCTTTTGTTTTTCTTTCATTAATTTCCACATTTCATTAATATCACCTTTTTCTTTTTTTATTTGATTCTGTTACTTTTATTTTCTTTGTTATTAGTTTTTCTATTATGTTCTGAACCACTCCACTTCTACTAAAACTCACTCCTAAAATTTCGGACTGGTAAATAACTGTCACCCTTATTGTTGACCCTATTGAAAACCCAGCCAAACAAAAGATCTTAGATAAAAAGCTATATTACTCAGTAGGGCAATCATTAATATCTTGTTCAAACATTTGACCATGTTTGGGCTTCGATTTCATCACAAATAGGACTTCCTGTGGTAAGTCACGTGACAAAGTATATTTGTATGAGAATAAAATGGTATAGGCAAATTCGCACAAACTAAAATGACCTAAACTCGAGAATGGCTGGAAATAAAGTAAGTAAAATGTACTAGAATGCCAGCAGATAGTTTGGAGATTAATAATCTTTATTTGGTTTCTTGTAGGTTCGCGTTTTGTATGATTTTGACGGCGATATTGACTCGGGAGAGCTCATCATTTCAACGGATGAAATCCTAACAGTTACTCGTACGGTACGTTTAAAATGCGTTAAATTTTCTTATTTTCCTCTGTATTAAAGTACCGTTTGTTTGTTGCTTTGTTCTTATACAGGATGTCGGTGATGGATGGTGGGAAGGAGCGAACCAAAATGGGATGAGAGGTCTATTTCCTGAAGCATACGTTGAGGTATTATTTGTCAACTTTGAATTCTAAATTGAACTTGTAGAAAACATTTCTGTGTACTGTATGATTTCATGTCCTTTTCTTAGATACGTTTAAACAATTTTACGCTGATAATTTTACTGTACTGTTAAGTAAAGACTATACTTTCGGATTAACGCATATGTAAACTTTCCGACTTCTGTTTGAGCATGATACCATACAGAACTTCGCCATAATCAATTTTACTTCCATTTTTATAAATTATCCGATTTAACTTTATGACAACTCAATTATGAAATATTACAAATATCAATTTCTCAAGTCATCTATATTTTTTATTGATGTTTGAAGTGCTTGTTTCTGAAGTTGATGTTTGTATTACAAACTTTCAAGCTCTTGTATAAATCGGTGATAAATTTTTAATGAACTTTTTGGAATGCTCTGTTTAAGCTCGATTATCGATATCCAAACATTGTTATTATGCTCAATAATCAAACAAAAACTTGTTATTTGGGTTTGATTGTTGAGAAAGTTTTGTACACGAACACAAAAGATGGCTTCTTAATTATTTATGCATACATCATTTGTTATTCTTTGCAATGAGTAGTACGGACGGTTTGTGCTGTCATATCCGGTTTGAAAAGTCAAATTGATCGATTAATTTTTGCTTTTTATTTTTTCCACACAACTCATCAACTTCCACATAAACATCAGACAAGTTTGGTTACATTTGAAGAAAAATATTGTCGTTTCATATTTTTAAAACATTTTTTTTAATCAGGAACTCATACGTATAATATCTTTGACAATTCATTTGTCAAGTGTAATTTTGTGAATTGAATTTTGTAATTTTATTTATTTGTGTGTGAATGAACTTGGAACATTATTGAGATGTGCTTAGTGTATAGTGGTAGATCTGTGACAGTTTTCAGGGGGTGGGGGGTGAGACTGAACCCTTTTCAGGAGGGAGTTGCACCACGATGACAAAGTGAAAAAATCACTAGACAACACAGAATTCCTGCAGAATAGCACCTCTGTCTTGGGTTTGTTTATGTTTAATGAATCACAATTATTATTGGAATACAAAAGAGAATTTATAAAATCTGCCATTTCAGACATACTTCAGCTTATCAGAACAAATTAAGATGACTCTCATGATAATATACTATTAATTAATACCTTATTAATTTTATTATTTTTATTGTTATCAGTTTATTGAAGATGAACCACCATCAGCTCCACCCATAAGCACAATGCCGCCACCCATAGCCCCACCCATGGCCCAACCCACAGCCCCACCCATGAACCAATTCGCCAACCAATACCGGGCTGATTCCCAAGACCAAGATGATGGCGAGGGCTGGGATGACGACTGGGATGAAGATAATGACAGTAGTTATTCAGGAGGAGATGCGCAGACAGCAACGAGAGAGAGGCGTGACACAGCATCATCAATACAGAGATCTGGCACTGTTAGAAAGAGTATGAATAGGTTTGTGAGAACTCATCAATATACATGGCTCAACTTGGATTTAGGGGTCTAATTCTTATCCTTTTGTTTGTTACTTTGTTCATTCATTCATTCATTTATTTATTCATTCATCCATCTATTTCCTTACAATTTCCCATTAATTCACTTATTCATTCATTCATGTATTTATTTATTCATCTGTCTATTCATCCATCCATTCAATCTACCCATTTATTCATTCATTTATTCATTCATTCAATTCATTTATTCGTTCATCCATCTATTCATCCATCCATTAAATTTACCCAATCCATTCATTTATTCATTTGTCCATCTATTCATCCATCCATTTAATCCATCCATTTAATTCATTCATTCATTCATCTGCTCATCCATTCAATTCATTTATTCATACATTTATCCATTCATTCAATCTATCATTTACAATGTACACTCATCCTTTTATTAATCCATGTATCCATTCATTGATCTTTTATCTTCTTATATCTTGACTTATCAGTAAACATGCCATAACCTTACGTTACCAGGTTTTCAGTGTTTGTCAAGTCTGGTGGTGAGGCATACCTACTTGGTACATGTCAGAATGACAAGAGTACGTACTGTCCTGCCGACGAGAGGGTGGTAGTAGTGACACAGGTGAGGCCAACATTGTCATTAGAAAATGATGATAAAATTGTTGTATGTCAAAAGAATGAATGATAATAATATTCATTTATAATGTGCAAATACCTGACAATGTTGTCACAATGACAACAAAGTGTCTCTTGCAATTAGTTTTTCTATTAAAATAACAAAATAGTTTATTCTAATTAGTTTGTTCTGCTTACTTTCTCTGATGAAGAAATATTGTATGAAACGTCTGCTGTTCCCAATACATATTTATGGTTATTCAGATTATTGCAATAATATATTCAATGGTTGGTAGTTAGCTAATAGGTGGTGTGCATTGGCAAAATTTGCTCCAAACACTCATCTCAATCATAGATCATTTAAGAAGGCTGTCAACAGTAGAAATGAATATTTTTGGTTTGGAGCCACTGATTTGGCATCAAAGGACCAGTTAATATATTTTATTTGTTCTTGTTCTGTTGTTAGAATGGTGAAGGATCTGCGTCGATGGCCTGGAAGATCATGGCTCAACCATTCACTACCTCTGTATCTGAACCAGAAAAGAAGAGCAAGTTTAAAGGAATGAAGAGTTTTATTGCTTACAATGTCAGCAAATCAGTAAGTGTTATTTTGTTCATTTGATTTATTCTGTAACTCATTCTATGACATTTTGTTTGTTTTATTAATTGATTTTATCCACTATGAGCATTTGTATGATAGATGGGAGACTATGCACACTCTGATTGGTTGAGTGAGTCGTGTGGGATTGACATGAAAACAGTTATTCCAAGTGTTGAGTATTCACTCAGTCACAATTTTCAAATAGAACAAAAACAAAAAAGAAACTCATTTTCCATTTTTCCATGTGTCTGTTCTCTGATAGTTACACAAATGATTTGTAGTGAGAACAATAGTCACATGCTTGACTTCATTTTGTACATACTTTTTAATTTGTTCTCTCCATACACCGAATCGAAATATGGTGTAAGGTCGGTTATGTACTTAAGCGAGATCACAGAAACGAGGCTACTCAGTCATGTGTTTTGTGTTGATCCTTATATTGTACGTAGTTTAACTTCAAATAGAATGGTTTACATGAGCTTTGTACCATTTTTTTTATTAAAACAACATAGCCGAAGATGAATTGTTCACCAAGACGACTGACTAGCCTCGTTCTCGAGATCGTCCGCCATTTTTTGATTCGGTGAATAATTTACCGACATCTGTGCATCCATAAGAGTATAAATGCATGGAAAAATGGAACCAATTTCTTATATAATAGTTGTTTTATTTTTGCTATACATTTGTTAGTGCATTTAATTACTTTGTAGCTCTGTCCGTTTTTATGTTAATATTCATTTTTTCTTTCATTTATTTATCCATTCATTCCTACTTTTTTCATTTATCAATAGTTTCATTCCTTCATGAAGGTTTTATTCATTTGTTCATCTATTCATCAATCAACAATATTGGACATCGATACAATTGTTTGTTCATTAATTCATTCATTCATGTTCATTTCTTCTTCCAAGTATACTAAGTATTCATTCATCTATTTCAAACTTCAGAATTCCAATACTGTTGTAAGCAGAAGATTCAAGCATTTTGATTGGCTGTTTAATCGTTTGGTAGAAAAGTACACTTTGATTGCCATCCCACCCCTCCCTGAAAAACAGATTACAGGTATGTTAATGCCCATACAAGACTGAAGTTAGATGACATTTCACCCTTGTCTCTATACCATAATAGTTTTCAAATTCAAATTTTCATATAAACTTTTTTGTTTAGTGCACAAAAGCAATGTCTAAAGGATTCTGGTCTAGAGATGGGGTAAAACTTCAACAGGCTTCAGGGTTATCTATTGATTCTTTTTATAAAAAGAGTTGATTTTACTCCAACTTTAACAAACATAATACATGTCTATCCTATTTTGCTGATGGTCTGTGATCATCTGAGATTAAAAAGCCCATGGCCAATACACAAATGAATAAATGAATATTTTACACATCTCATCCTTACAGTAGTTATTCTTGAGATGGACACTCACACTCGCTATCCCTACATTAATTATTTTACACACGTTTCATACATGTTGGTTTTGATACATGCCAATTCCTAGGTTGTTTTGAAGGTGATTTACAGAACAAAAGAGAGAATTGCTAGAAAAGCTGTGCTTGCAATTTAAAAAGAAATACTAATTGTTAGGTCAGTGGAAAATAATCAAGAGTAGTTGAACTGACTCTAAGTTTACACTTCAATTCAAAGGTCGTTTTGGAGAAGATTTTATAGAGAAAAGACGAGAAAAGCTCGAGGTCTGGCTAAATCGAATTTGTCAGCACCCTGTGTTAGCAACAAGTAAAGTTGTGGATCACTTTCTTACCTGCTCTGATAGTGAAAAGGTACATTAGTTATTAACTACAAAGGCAATTTTATTTTTTTCATTCTTTTATTCAATTCATTTGTGATAAGTATTTCATTCATTCAATTTTTCATTAATTCACCATAGATGTTTGTGCCGGGGATGGGCTGGGGGTGGGTTAGATTTTTTGACTGGTTGACTGGTTGATCTGTCCACTTACCTAACTAACTGGAAGCTTGCTGGTTCTCATTTTGAAATTGTTGATTTCACAGGAGTGGAAAGCTGGGAAGCGAAAAGCAGAACATGACAAATTCATGGGAGCAGCTTTTTTCAAAACAGTCGATAACCCTCCAATTAAACTGTCAGTATATGCTGTGTAAGTTATAGATAATTTTGACATTCAAGAAATGATAAAAAAACTGAACTTGATTTTAGCAACGTGAACGCTGGGCTTCCTGTGTATCACATGACACAGGAATCCAGAAAGTAGATAACAGAGTTAATTTATTTTCAGTGAGCAGTATGTTGAAAACTTTGGTCGTTTCGTCAAGTGTACAGACGACAGTATAAAGACCATGATAGACCGAGCTAACACGCACTGTGATAAATGCATTGGATGTAAGTACTCATCATGTCTATCTATATAGTTAGAGTCGATTTCGAATGAGTGGGAAACGGTACGGTTACGATACCGCTACGATACCGCAGAAAATTCGAATAGAGTCGTTTTCGTATGAGTGGAAATAGTACTGTATCGTATAGTAGCCGTAGTTTCTAAGAAAACTTTCAATTATTTACCGTATCGTAGCGGTATCGTAATCGTATCGTCCCCCACTCGTACAAAAACCACTCTATTTTCTTAGAAATTACGATTCCGATTCGATACAGTACTGTTTCCCACTCATACGAAAGCGACTCTACTGGAATAGCAAATATAAAATTAAAGGAATGGATGAGAGAGGAGAAAGTTGAATGTGAATTAAAAACGTTATAAACTGACTTTTCTCTTCCATTTCTTTCCGCTACGAATCAGAGAAGAGTGTGCGTCGTGGATTTCGATAACAATGTATTTTGTCTTTATCTTCAGCGTATAAAAATGAATATAAAAAAATCGGCTCGACGTTCACTGGTCTTGGGCAAGCTTTCTCGATAGAAGACAATACACCAAGTGAGTCAGTAAATTAGAATAAGAGTGAAAAAATACTGAAAACTGAGAAACTCTTGCAGGGGAATCACCCTATTCCGGGAAGTACTGGGAGTAAAGAAACGCTTGGAGGGTTTTTTTTCTGAGTCCTTTAAGTCTAAAGGGTAATGAGGTTTTACCCCCGTCTCTAGACCAGAATTCGTTTCACATTGCATTTGGTCACTCATTATGACTATTCATTCCTGTTTTCTCGAGGGAAAGGATTTAAAAAAACTTATTATGGTATAGAGACGAGGAGACGGGGATAAAACGTCATCACGGTCCAGGGCTATTCTGGACCCAAAAAGGTCCATCAGTATAGAAAGATTCACTGTATGTTAAATGCAGTGTTCACAATTACCATGACAGCAGGTAAATAAATAGCGGCATTTCAACCATTTCCTCTGCCCAATATTTGAACCTGACCATTTTGTACGAAGCGCTTTCGCCAACAAATACTACAACAATTATTATTACTAAGTTTTTGCTATTTATCTAGAATACCAAATTTATATCTGATGTAAGCCTGTCGATAGGCAACTGTTTTTTCGTATTTTGGGATTCCTTTGTAAAACAAAACAAGAAATCTGTAATTTGCATTCGAAGAAGCTGCAAAATGTTTGGCTCTTGACCAAAGGGAACGATTGGAGTGCCAGAGTTGGCAGATACGTCATCATTCGTCTTTGTATGCATGTTGGGATTCCTGTGTTGCTATTTGGATGGATTTTATGTACGTGTCCTTTTTATAGGTTTTCTATGTTAGGCAAAGGTCCTTAAATCGAAGAACCTCTTAAAATCTCTCTCAATTAGCTACATAATATCTTGTTGGTAAGAATTACCTCCTGGTTTGAACATTTTCGTTGTAAAAACTAACTTAGCAATGGATAAACTTTGACAATCTGCTTAAATTGTGCTTGCTTTTAGATTTCCTGCTAAACCGTGGCTGGTTGATGCGCTAATCTGCATCGACCTCCCAGGAGACATTAAAAACAAACCACTGGCTTGAAACTAACTCGTATTATACGTATAATCGACTTACTCTGATCGTAATTCAATCTTTTAGACGTTTAGCGTAATTATGATTGGTAAACTCAATTTGATCGTAAGATTTTGAGTGACATCATAGCTACAATTATTTCATTGCTCGATCTTTTTGCAGCTTTGGTTTTCTCTACTTTTTTCCTCGTTTCGCTTGTTTGGAATCTTTTAACCTTAGTACCTTTTTTTCTGGTTGGTTATTTGTGTACTCTCTTTTTGCGGAATTTCTTCTCAAAATGTCAAAGAAAATCAAGCTGTTTTCTTTTTTCAAGTCTTCTTTTCATTTTCACAAATACGCTCGTAAGCTATCTTACAGAACGCATTTCGGCTAACGTCCCAATGCGTTTTACAATATCTAACACTTCTATAGTAAGTCAAAGCGCTACAATACGTTTACAGTCTACGAGAATTAACTTGATTAGTAGTTAGTGATCATTCGTCTTGAATATTTACTGTGAGAATTGTGAGAGTTTTTTTCTTTTGACGAGTCGATTGTTTTTCAAAAATCCAGTATGTCCTTTTATTCTGATTTCAAATTTTTGATTTAAAACAAATCATTATGAATTATTAATTCTTTTTTTCTATTTAAAATGAGCTTGCTCTCCTGCAGCGAAACGGTTGATTGTACGAACTGGTTGAACAAATGATATGAACATTTTTTAGTAGACTTAATCTTAAAAAAAGAGGAAATAATTTCCAGGTAAGGTTGGTTTCTGGCGCAGCAAGAGGTAAGCTGACAATATCCGTGGAGGCCGGCGCTATATCTTTGTGTCTACTGGTACTGTACATCAGAATCTATCCCAGTGTTTAACAAACCATACGATTGTTCTTTATTTTGATTTTCTACTCAATGTAGCTTGTATTATAAGCAAGGATGGTACAGACTGCCTCTACTGACTAGGGTAATTGGCTATGGCTTTTCCTTTTTATCTAAAATCACGCTGTTTGACTATCATCATGCACAAATCTAAATAGTTCCCATGCAAGATCAAGGAGGACACTAACTGAACAAATTGGCTAAAGGCTTTCCCTTTTTTCCAAATACTTTTGCTGAGGGCTTAAAGGGAATTTTTATATTCAAATGAGTTTGCTGCTGAATTTGCTTCCCGAAATATCCCGAACCATTGTCGCCATACTCCCGACGACTCCCGACGCATCCCCGGGCCACGCTCCCAATGCCAGCTCCCTCGTTCGTTTCACGTGAAAAAATAGTTGTGCATCGATTTTTTGCTCACAGGTTTTGTTCCCTCGATTGCTCTCTCGTCTGTGATTAGTGTGAAATAGTTACGAAACGAGTTGATTGAGCGTGTTTCGGGAAGAAGTTTGCAACCAACGCGAACCCTTAGTTTTTGTAGTCTTTTTTATGCAACGTGGTATGAATTACAGTATGAACACAATAATACTGAAATTAACAATAGAATCGCTTGTTTTTGTGCTTTAATGGATTTAAGCTTTTGTTAATTTGTTAGTATTATTGATTTTGGAGGAATGGGGATTCAGTAAATATATACAAAGGAAATATTAAAACAAGTCAATAGTGCACCAAAAGACTCTTTTACCGACATACAGCGGTATTGAAGTCCGCATGGATCTAATATAAAAGCACTTCACAGTTTGTCCGTCCAATCTTTATGCACACTCCAACTATTAACACTGAACTTTTTACTGCTTCATATTCTTTAAAAAAGTAGGACTGAACTCAAATACATCGAGATATCAAAATGAAAACGTTTTCAGATCGATTCACTCAAAGGATGGATGTTAAAAAAAGTATCAAAAAGCACAAAGATTTCATGGTTCAAGTGCCCTATTGTCTATTGATTTCCTTTTTGCAAGAGAACTTTAAGTAACGTTCCGAGTAAGAACTAGTGTAGCAAACGGCAATGGAATGCATAAAGGTGTTAATTGTGTATTGTTTAAATGCTTGATCTGATTGGCTAAAACAAGAAAATTGGCCTTTTTTCAAACTTTTGGGATATTTTTCCTATATTTTATTCAAAATCACATTTCAGTTTTATTAAAGCGATCTTATTTTTTTCTATGAGAAAATTTTACCGTGGGACTCACTATGAAAAGCAAGCGTCTCCTAGCCATTGTTTTGAGCAATTCTGATTGGACAAAACCATTAAACACAAAAGAAACACTGTCTTGTAAACAGCATTTTGTAGATTTTACTTAAGAAATGTGTAACCCTTAGCTAGATACATCAATATAGTGAAAATTAAAGAATTTCTACGTGGGGAAGTTTTTTTGCCGCAGAACAATAGAAACCTCACTAGTTTTTACGCGTATTGTTACTTAAACAGTTTGAAATGGTCTCAAAAATCGCATTGTAACAGATTATATGATAGGAGGCGGGCTAGACAAAACTTAAACCGTTTTCATTTGAAACTGGTTAGGGTATGTTGTAGTACAATTTTCCGCCTTGATATTGTTGTAGCTAAAGTTTTGTTTTTCAGTTTTTTGCCTTGTGTATAAAATGAAAAATATTTTTACTTGTCGTCGCTAGTTCCTTCTGCAAGGACGGGTTAGGGCTCCCTCAGTAAAACGAGAGTGCGCACTTTTGATTACCAACATTGTAAATTCTAAAATTCTAAAATTCTATTTAGATATTTGTCATGAATAGCAATCTTTCTGTTTGAGTTTTTCTTTGAATACGTAGTAGTGATAAGCTAATGATAATATAGGAACAAATGTACAAACCCCTTTTTTAAATTTAATCGTTTCTTTTTTTATAAAACTTAAATGTTACATATTTAGAATATGAAATTCGCATGTTTTCTTTACAGAGTACTCGTATTTATTTACCAAATAGTAAACCTCTTTTAGTGTTTTTCTATTTCTTTGATTGTAAAGCTCTAGCAACTAATCTGCTTGCAATCCTTGGACCAAAGTAAATCTTGGATTATGGAGCGTCCAATCACGTCCGACATGACTGCATCAAATCCCAGTTAATCCCAATCCTAATCCACGTCTCCTGTCAATAAAAAGCGATTCTTTTCATTTTGCTTTATCTGCGTTAATCCGTCTGGATCCCTCGTGGTTGGACTAATCCGGATCTACTAAATCCTTATTGTTATTAGTAAAAATCTGGCTTTGATTATGATGAAATATACGACAGTAGAAGAACTCGCTTGAACACAGCACACCTTGCCACTTCTAAACTCCTGTAGTCCCTCAGTGCGTCCCACCAACCACGATGGAATTCACATTTCGTACGCCAACCGGCAGGGTAAATCTAGCTTTTGATTCGGCTACTAGTCTGCTTGAAGTCAAGGAAGTTCTAGGCCGACGATTAAACATTAGTGTCTCGGAGTTGTTGGTCGGCTTCCCACCCAAACCAGTTCGTGGAAAGACACTGGATGCCTTGAGTTCTAATGAGGTCATTACTGTTGCTGAAGGTAAAGAGATGTTTTTTTTGTTATGTAACTATGTTACTGTAGTTTTTGTTAGTTTAGTTTAATTTGTGTTGTTTGTTTTTTTGGCACATTTTTGTTGCACTTGTTATGGGGTCTGGGTGTGTAAAAAAAGATTGTTAAGGCATGCAATGTAAAGTAAGTACTTCTTGTCAACCCATTGGAAGAATTAACGCGCAAAGTTTTGTCAAAAATGATATTGTTTATTTTATAAATGTTCTTATTTATTTCTAAAAAAGAATAAATTAATGAAATTGTACGAAAATGGTCTGAAAAGAACAGTTATTGGGAGTTTAATGATGCGGTTTTGTGTGAGTTAAACAATCGAAATTGTTGTTAAAAAGTCATTTTTTCAAGTTTGCGCTTGTTTTCTCGCTTTGTTTTGTGAAAGTTTGCAGTAAGTTATGCTTGGCATGCTAAACTGTTAACGTCAAAATCATAATATCGGAAAATCTGAATTTTATGCAGTTTCCTTAAATAAAATTGGCGAGTAATTTTTTGTGAGTTTTTGGAATCTGTTGGATTTATTGTTTTTTGCGTTTCATAACGCAGGCCATAACGTCCGTAGCAAACTTCACTGATTTCGACGTTGTTCACTGTTTAACGTGTTTATCTGTTTTATCGCAAAGGAGAAATTGCTCTTTTAATAACATTGTAATTATCTATAAAGTGATAAACTTTTGACTTTTAATGTCCGGCTTTTGATAGTGTTTTACAACCCTTAGCACATAACATTAACCTGAACGACTAAAGTTATTATTGTTTTTGTTCTTTCTTTCCAATTTTTTTTTTTTTTTTTTTTTTTTTTTGAAAATAAAGTTGGTGGTCTGTTTTGTTTGTTTGTTTACTCTTTGCTTGTGTGTTTGATTGTATATTTTGTTTGTTTGTTTAATTGTTTGTTTCGTTTGTTTCAATTGTGTGTTTGTTTGTCTAAAACAATTACAACTATACTCATCAACAAAATCCTCCTATCAATTTATCTCAGGTCCAGACATCGAAATAGTCAAAATCAAAGAAGAGCCCGTGGAATCCCACCAGTCGCGAGACCTCCCGCGGGATCGTCCCGTACGAGTAATCGAAGCCAAACGTCTGATTGCGACAGAAATCAACCAGCAGAAGATCGCCCAGAAAGTGATCTGTCGAGTAATCTTAGGGGTGTCCCAGGGGCGACTTTGTCAACTAATGCAAGACACAGCTTATGATAACATGATCATAAGCAAACCTTACCCGAACAAATCTTTGGAGCATTATCACAAGATTTACGAGTTTTTAACTCAAAGAAGCCCCATGGAACGGTATAATCTTTACTGCTCAGCAGCTTGGAGGATCGAGAAAGAGAGATTACAGAAAAAAGACGCTTATAATTGCACTATGACATCTCAATCATCTGCCAGTGAACTCGCCCCAGTTCCCAGGATACGAATTGGAACACGCGGCAAGAGGACTTATATTCCTAACTTTGCCAAGAAGGCCATGGAAAATTATTTTATTAACACGAGTCGCTTTATTACTCAAGAAACCAGAGAGTTCTTTTCGAGGCAGTTGAACCTGCCTGAAGAAACTGTACAGTTTTACTTTAAGAATTTACGAGCTAGGGAGAAGAAAGGCTCTTTTATTCCCGTGAATTAATTTTGTACATATTTTAGCTTAAAAGGTAAATGATTATGTCAATGGAATGAAGGAACAATTTGCGGTTGTGCTCTCACAATTCCGCTGTGTATACTATTTTAGCACTGGTTGTCGTATACATTTCTACTGCAGTTCTTTTCGTAGAAACACTGCTGTTGTGTATACTATTTTAGCCACTGGTTATCGTATACATTTCTACTGCAGTTCATTTCGTAGAAACACTGCTGTTGTGTATACTATTTTAGCACTGGTTATCGTATACATTTCTACTGCAGTTCTTTTCGTAGAAACACTGCTGTTGTGTATACTATTTTAGCACTGGTTATCGTATACATTTCTACTGCAGTTCTTTTCGTAGAAACACTGCCGTTCTGTATACTATTTTAGCCACTGGTTATCGTATACATTTCTACTTCAGTTCTTTTCGTACAAACACCGACGTACATTTTTACTGCAACTGTATTCTTTGAAACACCCATCAGATTCGATATACAATGAGCCAAAGTATAGTATAAGGCTGCGCTGATTCCGCCACTAACTCAATTTCTTTTTGTAAAATCAGACATTTTCGAGAAAGTGAACTCTTTTTCAAAGTTTATTTTCTCGATTGACCACAATCTCCGACAAAGGTGCTTGGCACTCGTACATATATTTGCTAAAGTATTTCCGTGTTGAATTGAGCTCGCAAAATTTCAGAACATCTTTCTTCTGCTCCAATATTGTCTTATCTAGTGTGTGGACGAAAACCAACACTGATAGGTAATGTCGTAGCACCAATATTTAAGAAGGGAGCTGAAGAAAACTGACAAAACCTGTATATGGGAAAAGGGAGGGTTTCGCACAGGTTCCTTTATATACAAGGACTTGAGTTCAGTGTGTGTGTTTCGGAAAACTAGTTAATTTTTTTTGTAGTAACGATAGTAAATAATAGTTTTATTAACTTAATTTATAGATAGCCTGGTGTTGTGGATTTTGAATAAAAATGGTTGTTTTTCACTCGGTATTTTGTGTTGATTTTTTGTCTTTTCGTTTATTGATACAACTGAATTGATACATTGAAAAGAAAAGAAGTACGAAAACACATAAATAAGCAAACATCTCCATACAGTAGAGTGGTTGTATAAACCCATGAAACAAAGTGTCTTCAGTATACTATAACAAGGTGGTGTAAAATGTCAATAAAACACCGAAAACACAAAAGAAAATATGAGAAATCAAGTGTCGTAAAACGTGCATGAAACGCTTGATACAAGTGTACCATTACTGGAAAATGTTTTTGTTTTCTCTATGCTTGGTACAATGTTTGATTCATTCTTTGTTTGTTTTTTCTCCTGCTAGTGTATTACATTAATTTGTTCATTTATTTAGTTAGTTTTATCTTTGCTGGAATTTTTGTTCTTTTTGTTTTGTTTTGCATCCATGCCTCCATTTGATACGCCATGTGTTAGACCTAAGGTTTAAAAGCCCAAAAATGACATTGATCGTATTTTATTGGTATGACCCCTCCTAGCTTGGCTAGTGATTGTGTGTTTGTTTAATCAGTTTAACTATTAATACTGACAAGGAAGACATGGCTAACTGATAATCTCTTTCTTCTTTGTTTAGTCAGGCTGTTCGCAAATCTACTTATCCTGCTACGAAACCACACAACGTCTTAACTATGACGTTGTTCTTGTGTAAATAAAACGGAGCAAAATAACACAGGCGTTGTGCAGGTTTTCAGATGGATTAGTGGTGGATAATAAATAGATACATGGATAAGGAGTTTGACGAATAATTAAATAAAGCAATTGTTGGATGAATGGATGGATAAGTGAATGAATGGATGACTGGATTAATGAATGGATGAATAAATGGATGGATGGATGAACGAATGGATGGATGGATGAACGAATGGATGAACGAATGGATGAATGAATGAGTGAATGAATGGATGAATGGATAAATGAATGAGCGAATGAAGGAATGAATCGCTGACTGAATTGATGAATAAATGGATGAATGAGCAATAGAGTTTATAAATGGTCGATGGTATAGATTAATCATGAACAAGCGAATGAATGACGATTGACGGATGAACAGAAAACAGCTGTATAGCTGACAGCAGGGATGTTTCCATTGTACTAAATCCTTTACTAATTCCATTTCCAATGCATAACTAAAAATGTTTTCACTTCTTGACCGCAGTTTTTTTATAACCCAAATGAGGAAATTTACAGATTATGTTGGGGTCAGCTAAGTTAAACCTGAACCTTTCTTCCTACGCCACAAAGGGCTTTAAAAGGATGAACTTTTTTGTAATTGTACGTCGGTTTAGTGCAGCATTTGACTTATAAACCAGATGCATGGTGTAGGTCGTGTTTATTACAAACAGCTGTGCTATGTTTTGATATGATCTTAATTAAGTAAGATATTTGGGTGTGAATTTAATCCAACGTGGAACCACAAGAGTGCTGTGTAGAAAATGTTTCTAAACCTGAACCCGGAAGGGGGACTCGCATGTAAAAGATGTCTCTTTGTTTTAATCCCCCCCCCCCCCCCCCCCCCCTACCACTCGCGGGACTTGTACAGAATCTGATCAAATTGTGTTTGGTTGGGAATATCAATACACTAGGACAGTTATGTTGAATTTCATTTCATTTTCCTGAATTTCCAACACGTTTAGGCTACCAGCTTTTCTTTATAAGTTATAGGACTGGGCAGAGGAAGCGCGCGTAATTGATTTGCAAATCCAAAATGCATAACAAGTCTGTATATTTCTGTATATTTTATCAATTGCTTTTTACTTTTCACTCATTTCACATGTTCTCATTTGTTTCCCGTTTTTTTTTTTCTTTTTTCCCAGCGTCTAAATGTTTAACGCAGGCGGTCGAACATACAGGCAGGACGTATGATGAAATTGGGGAGCTGTTTGCTGAACAGGTAAACTACATAGTCACCCTCTTGTGATTCGCTCTTCAAAGCTCAACCGGAATTTGTACTATCGATTGTCCGTCGAGACCTAGATACTCCAAAAACGTTACCTGCATTATGTTACGTGCATTACGTTACGTGCATTACGTGACGTGCATTACCTTACGTGCATTACGTTATGTGCATTACCTTACGTGCATTACGTTACGTGCATTACGCTACGTGCATTACGTTGCACTAAATACATGATGTTGTTTACATTACGTTACGCGCATTGCGTTACACTAAATACATGTTGCTTACGTTACGTATATTTTTTTACGTTACTTACGTACATTAGGTTGTGTACATTTCAATACGCGCGTTGCTATATCTTACGTATACTGTTACGCTACGTACATGACGTTACAAATATTAAGTATATTTAGAGTCCGCCTCATGCAAAACAACTGTGATACGTTATGTTACAAACGTTACGTTAGGTACGTTAAGTTGTGTACATTAGATTACGTAACGCACATTCTTTAACATTTCGTAGAATACTCGCTAATCCATGTTTACTATTGTAGCCAAAGGAGGATATCGTACCATTAATAGAAGGACTAAGAGAATATTCTGGGATGCTTTCTACATTCCCTGAGATTCTTCAAGTACATAAAAGCTCTGTGGCTAGAATCAAAGACTTACAAAAACAAAAAGATGAAGAAAAAGTCGAGGTGAAGACATTTATTGAGATGGTGGTGGTGACAGTTATTGTGATGATGATGATGGTGATGATGATAATGATAATGATGATAGTGATAATTCAGATGCGTTTCTCTTTCGTGTAATTTGCAATAATGATTTTCATGCAGGACGACGTACTAGAGGAAGTATGTAATCGCGCTGACACCATCACAGCTGTATCATTTGGTGAGTTTACGCATACTGTGATTTTTGTCCTTCGCACGGAAGAAAGGCATCGTATAAACACGTTCAACGGACACAATATTACAGTTATAGAATATACCCTGTTTAATGTGAAGGGATTTGTCTGTTTGTGTGTTTAATCGTTTCTTTGTTTGTTTGTTCACGTGTTTGTTTGTTTGTTTGTTCACGTGTTTGTTTGTTCGTTAATCTGTTTATTTGCTTGTTTATTCGATATTTTGTTTGTTTGTTTGTTTAAACGTTTCTTTTCTAATTTGTTTGCTATTTTTTGTTTGTCTCTTTGTCAGTTTGTTCGTTCGTTTTTGTTTTTTGTTTGTTTGTTTATTTGTTGTGCGTTTGTCTGTTTGTTTGTTTGTGCGCTCGTTCGTCTGTCCGTTGTGCGTTTGTCTGGTTGTTTGTGCGTTGCAGCAGTGATACTAAATAGTCAGTGTTTTATTTGTTGTCAGCTGAGATGAATCATTTCCATAAACTAAGAATTACAGACTTCAAAACTATGATGCAGCACTTTATAAAAGAACAAATGACATTTCATCAAAAAGTAAGTAGACAATCACAGCCTTGCTTACATCGACGTCTGTCTCATCATTAGAGGTTAAGTTTGACGACAAATACAAGTACTTATACAAATGGACAAAGGAAATCAACTCATGTGAATATTCTGAGTCGCAAAATATATGTTAAAAGACTATTTATGTAGGTTACTTTCACTTCAACATTGAACCCCGCATGGAACTAATATAGAAGTATTTAATAACTTTTCCGCTAAACTCGTCTTGGTACTCGTCAACGCAACTTAACCTCTGTATTGTCAGGCACAAGGCGACTTGCTACATGCTATGTCAATATAGCCTTTAATTCCAGCCAACGACTTTTGGATTGTTTGTTTGTGTTTTCTCGTCCACTCTGTACAAGTCATTCCATCTTGCGCACATATTTTCTATCCTTTATGTTTTTTTCGTTTTCGGTAAGCAATATTTGTTCATAAATTTCCTTCTATTTACAGATAATAGACAAACTAGAAGAATCTTATAAAATGTACGACCAAGTCCAAACACAATAGTAGCAAGAACACACTAAACTTAAAAAGATACCAACCCTCAAAGAAATCGCCTTCTGATCACCACCATAAGCAGGCTTTCAACACTATCAAAACTGCCATAGACATAGACGATTGGTTGAAAACTTCATGCTAACACACACCTATAGATCTATGTAACAATGTAAATTTATTAACACAGAAGGGCTGTGTTGCGTAAACACAAGTTTTGAATATAAAGAAGCACATTTCCCGCATTATAACATTTCGTTTCTAAAACCCCAAAATGATATATTTTTATGCTTCGAAAGCACAGGAATGTTCTTTATAGCTAAATACTATGGATAAATCAATGCATTTTTAGTGAGAATGTTAGGGCGTTTTATTTAGGGAGTCATGGCCCGGTTATTCAAAGCTCGAGTAGTGCTAATCTAGGGTTAACTCAGGACTAGAGCTAATCGAGCTTTGAACAACCCAGCCCAGTATTGTCAATTGGTTTATCTGTCCAATAACTACACATGTAGGTCAGTTTAACGTATTTGCAAAAATTGTTGTCAACATTTACAAAGAAAGCAAACTTTTGACACTTACTGAACATACAGATTCACTATCACACACGGGTGAAAAGGGCTTCTTGCTACTGAGTGTGTAGCATCTTCTGCAGGCTACTCCTTTCTTTATTTGGGATTCCTATGGCGAATTTGTACCTTTCTGGGTTTGCTTCTTCGACTAGTTTCCAGTAGCTCTCAGTTAATTTTGCTTGAAACAGGGAACCCAAAGGAGATGCATGTGGAGGAGGCTAACAAGTGTGGGTGTTTCTCATCTTGTGCTCAATGCTTGCATTGCTAGGGATGACATGGCTTTGCACTCGAAAGAAATATATTACAGCTTAAATTGTTGCTTTTTTTTCTGCAACATCAACCATTGATCCAGCAAGTCGGGCATTCATTGATGTCCCAGAAAAAAAGAAACAAAATCTAGTCACAGTTGCAAAGGCGCCCTGTAGTGACACAATGATTTTAGCTGTTAAATACAATGGGGAACTTTGGCCAAATCTTTTGTATTTTATTTGGGGCAATATTTTTAGGATGTTTTTACCAAGAGTATATATTAAGTATTTCTGTGCTTGGAAGGGTTGATCCCTGAAATCTCATCCCAAAATTCATTTTAGTGAAATTTTAACGAATGAGTCTCAATCTCATGCTGTAAATTCTAGGTATAATTATTAATGAATTTTATTAAATAAAGGTTATTCATGATGATTTAATCCAAATATATATTCATTGTTATGTACTGATCAGTAGTCGTTTGTTTTTGTTTTGATGGAGAGTGGCTTGAACTTGAACAAAAGCACTGCACAGCTTCAAACTGGAAAAAACACCACACTTGGCAACACCCTGCGTACCGTTTGTTTTTGTTTTGATGGAGAGTGGCTTGAACTTGAACAAAAGCACTGCACAGCTTCAAACTGGAAAAAAACACCACACTTGGCAACACCCTGCGTACCGTTTGTTTTTGTTTTGATGGAGAGCGGCTTGAACTTGAACAAAAGCACTGCACAGCTTCAAACTGGAAAAAACACCACACTTGGCCACACCCTGCGTACCGCTTAGCACAGGTGGATCCAAGGGAGGGGCAGAAGACCTGATTTATTTTTATCAATAGACTCGATTATCAGTAATTGTTTTGATTAATGCACTCCACTTTCAACATTTCTGGATTCGCCTCTGGTGAGTGGAAGTCAACAAAGTAAGGATAACCACTGATTGTACAGTCTCTTGGCTGCCTTCAGGCACTGTCGTTCTAAACTGCTGTACATAGTTTGAACAAGTTTTTGAAGGCCAATTTGTGACATTACACAACACAGACATGTAATAAAAGAAAATAATTTATTATAATTTGAGCAAAATGAACACATGTGAACAGTACTTCTTTATAAATTATGACACTAATGTCACCATGATCCACCACCACCTATAATTTGTGCACATACTTCTATGTCTACATTTCAGTTAGTTAATTGCATTAGAAATGTATACAAAGGAATATGAACTTACAACATTCCTGTCATACTTTTGAGTGCTCCTTTCTAAGACAGTATTAGACCTGTTTTCACATGAGTGGTAAACAGTACGGTTACGATATCGCTATGATAAGGCAGAAAATTTGAATGTTTTTTACAAATTACGGCTACGATATGATGTAGTACTGTTTCCCATTCATACGAAAATGACTCTAAGAAAAGAAGTAAGATAACAAGTCTGGGTGCAAAATGCACACATGGGCTACCATGAAATGCAAATAACAGGAAACACCCAGTTTTTTTATATGTCAAATTATAGCACATCTCATATCAAACTGAAATCTATAGCTTTTTCAAATCTATTTTTTCACAAAAGCAGAACTGATTCCTTATGGATTTTATTGCCAATATATTGCATATTGGTACAAAGTTATTTCAAAACAATTCAAACCCCACCACCCACTCCCCCCTAGATTAAAATTTCTATACCTTCTACTATCTTGGAATAAATAACAATGAAATCTTGTATTGGCACATTTGAAATATTTTCAATTGATAATATATTTTTGATATTATGTTAATATTTGTTGGTTTTGTTCATAGTCAGTACTTTTGTATATATGTCACATCAGTTTTGATCGCAACACTGTTCAACTCTCTTGGAAAAGAAATGCTTACATTGTTCTAATAATGGATCCATTATATGGTCATTTGTACTTAAAAATTTGCCATCACTCTGCACAAACAAACTCTCCAATTGAGATTTGTGCTTTGCAAATGTAAGAAATTATTCTACTTTCCATAGTAGTACAGCCAAACTTCAAGCTACATCAATGATCTGCATGATTGTCACAAATAAGGACCGGCTCCAAGGTATGGCCTATTGTCAGTACCTGAGGCTGTCAATAAACCAATTTTGTACTTGTTCACTAGGATAACCTTTATCAATCTGAAAGTTAAGACTACACCCCTTCACAAGCAGCATTCAGCTTCTCTTGGACTCTGGATTTTGTGTTTCAAGACAAAGACTGACTGAAGATGTAAGGGAGAAGTCTAGTCTCTGTCCCACAGGATTCCAAAAGCAAGAAAAGCCCGAAAGTTGCATGTACAAGAGGTTAAGTTACAACAACAGTGAACATAAAAAAAAATAAAATGTGATACCAACAACATCACAAGATACCAACTTGAAGAAAATCAGCATTATGTTTTCAAGATTACCTAAGATAATATTAAGCTGTCCACAGCTGCTCTTTGCACTGGCAAACATTTTTTTCATGTTTTTATGCTTAAGAGGCCATTACTCTTTTTCCACTATAAAGGCCTACTGGCTATTTCACATTACACAACTCATCTACTGCACATGCTCAGTCTACATTTTTATGAGTTGAGCCCACATGGCTTATTGTCTTTACAATGGTTGGAATAAAAACAAAGTACATTATCATTACTCTAGCCACATCAAGAAACTAAAGCTTGATGTGAAGCTTGAAAGAATTTTGCTCAGTGACTAATGATGAAAACCTCATCTATTTCTAAACCAAAGTTAAAAATCTACAAGGACACGGTCTACACTAGTTTACTCAAGTCTCTATTCTCTTGAAAACAATCGGGCTGTTTTGTCAAGATGGCAAATTGTGGCAGTGTCCCTTTAATATCCCAGGTTTTATTGCACCGGTGTAGGAGCATATTGGTGTTTTACATGTCACCATCTACATCAAGATTGACGTTAATGGAGCTGGGATCAAACTCTTCTCCTGTTATTCTTTTATACATATCCATGATGTCTTCACAGGTCGTCTCAAAGTGAGTTGTAGCATCGTAGGACTTGGTGATGAACATCTACAGGTAAGCAAACAAATAATGGAAACAACTTTAACAAATAAATTTATTAAATAAATAAGTAATAATGAATGAATGAACAAATTAGTAAATGAACAAATAAGTGAATAAATGTGTGAATAATAAATGAATGAAGAAATGAACTGATGAAATGAATTGACAGATATGAATGGATAAATAAATGAATTACTAAGTGAATGGATGAATGACTGAATGAATAAATGAATGAATGGATGGATGAATGAATGGATGGATGAATAAATGAATGAGTGGATGGATGGATGAATAAATGAATGAATGGATGAATAAATGAATGAGTGAATGAACAAATGTGTTGTCTATATGTCCAAGTACAATCAGTCCTGGCTAATACTCACATAGCCCTACCACCCCACCCTCACCTTGTCCTGTGTGCCATCATCTATTGGTTCATAGATATCAGACACAGCTAAGAATTTCTTGTCTATATTTCCAAGAAGGTTTAACCCAGGTTCTAGTTCTTTCTCAGGGTTGTCTGTTTCTACTGTAGTGCTCACAATGGCCAGGTATTTGTCTTTTGGTGTGACACAGTTGGTGTGTGAGATACAGCATACAAAGATATCTAGAATTATATCAAATTATCATTTATAAGTAATATATACAATATGAGTGGCCTATCTGAATGTGATATGGGTATATTTCCCATGGAGATCAAACAGGAATATTGTATATTACTTATGAAACTCCCAACATAGTACAAATGTTTTGTGAAAGAAAATTTTAAAATATGTTCATTTGGTTTTGAGAAAATAAAGGATACACTTAAAGCAAATCAGGATGAATCTGTATACTGTACAATTTACAGATGCTCTCACGGGTCATGATTTTCATTGTTTTGCCTCATGAATTATTGATGAGTTTTATAATGAATATTACAAAAACTTATTATTTATAATTATTATGTTGTATTGTAATATTAATGATCATTATGACAATGAAAAAGATATTGATGATATTTATGACTTTGGTTATAACTATAATGAAGATGATGATGAAGGATGAATTAGCCATTAATAAATTAACATTATAGCCATTAATGAATACCTGAATTCCTGTTCACCTGGTTCTGTGGTATGATCAGCTGACAAGACTGGGAATCATCTGTTGATGGAATGGGATGGGACAGAATGCAAATACAACGTGCAACTTGACCAACTTTTTTCACTTTATCAGCAAAATATGATGGATCACCAATCACAGCTTTGGCTTTTGCTGTTTCGCCTTCAGACGTCACCAAAACATGATCTCCTTCTACAGCAATTTTCTCAACTGGTTTGTTTAACATGAAGGTACCACCCCAGACTGCAGATAGACGAGCAAAACTCTGAGGTAGTTCTCCCAACCCATACACAGGGTAAAGATATGGAGATCTCCCATACCTTGACAGGGAATTGTAATATAATTTAATCCTCTTGATGGTTTCACCGCAGGGCTTTGATTTGTGTTCGTCGTTTAGGTACAGTGCTATGGCATGGCCAGTGAATTCAGCAGTGTACTCTCCAAGCCCAAACTGTTTGTACACTTCGTCCATTGTCGTTTTCTCTGGATCGCAACCCTGCCATGTCGTTGGGTCGTCGACTTCGTAGTTCAGAGCGAAAATCAAGAAACTGCGAAATCTACGCTTTTCAAAAATGCCCATTATTCCAGAGGAAATAGCTTCCTTTTCATCGGCAGGAACTTTGTAAACCGTTCCTCCAAATGTTCCTTGATAGTAGACATAGCTTCCTTCGATTTGCTTGAAGTTCATGTATTTGGTGACCCCAGTGTGAACTAAAAGCTTCACCAAAGAACCATTAGCCATAAGGAATTTAGGAATAAGATCGACGTTGTATTCTCTGACTTCCCGGCTCTGTTCAGGAACGTCAGGTAGTTTGAATGCTTCGTAAAGTTGATCAAGATGGAGCGAGGCGCAGTCTGCTCCATAGTATTCATTACGATCAATTTGCAGGATTTTCTTGCCTTTTACAGAAAGAAGGCCACTCAGTATGCACTCCTTGAGACCTGTTCCCAATACAATGTAGTCATATTCTTCATTCATGGTGAATTAAGAGGTTTTTCGTTGCCTGTACGTCGAAAAATTCGCCCGGCCGGTTTTCCACCTGCGGGTGTATTCTTCCTCTTTTTTTCTTTTCCAAAACACCGCCAAGGCGCATGCTCAACCACCCACCGCTGGATAATAAACTTCATGTTATTTCAAACTCCATTAACCAATCACAATTGATGTAAGAACAACACATACCAATATAAGCTCGATTTCAATTGGTTAATTGAATTTGTCATTTTTCACTTATCTCTAATGACATTTTTGACCAATCAGAAACGTTTTTATATTGCTATTCTTAGCAACGTCGAAATAACGAATCTTTTGATTGGTTGAGAATTAGAAATCAACCAATCAAATCGATGCATATGTTGACAAGATTTCATAAGCGCCACAAGTACAATTTTCACAACCTCAAACAATTTTCGAAAAATAGCCGGTATTTTTAACTCCTAAAAGCTTCAAAGCAAGTCAAAAACACAAAAATTTAGTAGTGCAACAACTGAAGCTCAAATTTTGTTTATAATTTCTGTGCAAGATGTGTGGTAAGTGTAGGCAATCTTACCAGTTTTAAAATGTCAACATTGCAGTCTGCCAACGTGTCCACCTCACTGAGTGAAGCCGAATGTTTTGGATGGTGCCTTATTATCTAAACATCTTGTTTACTTCCCAACTGTTGCTCCTCAAAGTATTATTTTTAAGTCACTGTCAAATTTGTTTTGTATTTTGCCAGGTATTTTCGCGTATTTGAATTTCTGCGTCCCCAGAAAAAGGAAATATATTCTGGAAACTTTGATTAAAGGTCTGAAAAGATTAGAATACAGAGGGTACGATTCTGCAGGTTTGTATAGATTTGTACAATAACAATTTCCTCTCAGAATATTTATATTCAACGTATGTTGTTTTACATTTTCAGGTGTTGCTTATGATTCAGGGGATGGCAATTTGAAGTAAGTCGAATGATTTTAAATGCACAAGTACTAACAAAACCAAATATAATTGTTAAATTTCTCCTAAACTATTACAAATATTGTAAAAATGACTTTATTTTTTTATTTTGATTATCTGTTGTTTATTCCGCATTAAATCGAATTTCTTATTCTTTTATTCCACATAATATAAAAATAGATATACGTTCTTCTTGTCACGCATTTGTGAATATATTAATGTCACGTCCATCCATCCTGCAACTGCATAAACTGTAAAAGCTTTTCGTAAACTTTGCGTGCATTTCAGCATTTATTGGGATTAACACGCTACGTTATTCTCGTTTTTTCGTGACAAGAAAATCTTTACGTGTCTAACCTAAGAAAGCCAGTATTAACAGACTATGCTATGTTCTGCAATGTTGACTTTTTGACGTAACATTGTCCCAAATTTCGTCATGAGATTTATGACGAAATGTTACTGGTGGGCGTGTGCCAAAATCAATTAAGCTTACAATTTTATACATCAAAATATATTTTTAAATTAGGAAACTACTATTTCTGTTATTTCTTTTCTCCCCTTTCTAAATTTTTATATTTCCCTCCTTCCTTTCTTTTCTTTTCTTTTTTTTTTTCTGTCTTCCTTTCTTTTCTTTTTCTTTCTTTCTTTTTTTTTTTGTTACACTATGTGTCCATTTTTCCATCTTTCTTCCTAACTTTTCCTTTCTTTTTTTCTTACTTTTCTCTTTGATCCAATTACTTGATTGTCTTTAATCTTACAATATCTTGGTATTTTTATGCGCCTACAAAACTCATTCATAAACTAAGTACACAATATCCAATCTATTAAACCATGAAATTCTTCTTGAAACAGTGAGATCTCCAAAGTGATTAAATCAATCTTCTTTGCACAATCAAAGACTTTAAAAAAACATTACTTTGATTTCAACTTTAAATTCAAAGTTATATACATAATAACACTAATTAATTTTTTTTAAATTTATTTATTTATTTATTTATTTATTTTTTTGAAATTCTTATGAATCAGAAATATCTCCATAGAGATTTATAACATTCAATATATAAAAGCTAGTATTTGATTATCTCATGTGAATGGCATATAAATCAATCTTGTTCTTTCAATTAAAATGATATCCAGTTTAACCTATCATCAAATGAAGGAATACCACAAAAGCTTTCACCAAAAATTTCTATGGGCCAAATAATTTTCCTTTTATAAAAAGTTGATCCAAACAATATTGTTGTAATTTTTTCTTTGTGCGGTGTCATGAGACTTTCATTTGTTTGTCTTGTGATGTACCTATCTATTGTGTCATCTAATGCAAGCAAGACTTCTTTTATTTCCAAGAAAAATTATACTGTTGCTATTGTTTTTTGCAGTGATAATGTTTGATGAGCTGAAGCGCATAATATGTATATATAACCATAGGTTATTTTGAATCTCAGCACATTTTTTTTCATTTTACATTTCCATGTTTCTTGGATGTCCTTTTTTATGTATTCACTTTTTCCTTATTTAAAAAAAAAACCTTTTTTCAAAAAAAAAAGACTTATCTTTCTCAGAAGTTATTTTTCCATTGTTGCTATCTGTAATAATTATATTTTTATTTTCATCTTGGAATTCAGTTTCTTCTTCTTATAAATGGATACTTATGCATGCCTTGAGTTGATTGTAACTCTAAATTCTTCAGATATTTTCATTCAAATATTTAACAAGTAAATGCTCTTGAAAACCAAATCTTGTGTGACATTAACAATCATCTTCATTGTTTATGGGGTCTTCTAGAATGAAAGATCATGGCTTATTCCAAAAGAAAATCATTTCTTAAACTTAGTACACATGAACTAGTAGATAAAATTATATTTTCTTAAGATATTCATGCCCTATTATCAAATGAATCCACTTCCCCAGGGGGGGGACTCCGATGGTAAACGATCGGGGATGCTTGTCGTATCTTTTAGGGGTGAAAATCAGTGATTTGGTATCATTTAGGGTTTAAAATATGAAATTTGCCAAATTCTCACTTTTTGGTATTTTTTGTGTTCTGCAACTGGTTGCTCAAAGTGTGCATAAATAAGTTATCCACTCGATAACCGTTATCCAACGCAGGTAATTTTCATAGAATTTATCTCCTACATAGAAACCTATTTACTAGTAATAAGGCTATCTTGCTAACCACAGACTAACAACAGCACATTGGTTACTGAAACCCTAAATAATTACTAAGTTTTAGAAGAAATATATTTAATTGCTTAGAAAGAGATTGTAATACAAAATCAGTTTTTAAGCTGGTCTCGTAAAAACAGTTTTAAAGTGTTAGATAAATATTATTGGTGAGTTGATATACTAGATAAATATTATTAATTTTGTGTGTTGTTTAATGCTCTTACAATCATTATCAATATTGCCACTTTATTGTAAGTGCTCTATATCTTAAAACAGCACATTTTCTTATGTGCTTGCATTTAGAGCTTTGGAAACAGTACTGTTAAGGTCACAAATCATTGCTCTCATTATTACTTCAGACAAAATATCACTTAGATGTTGTGCCACATTATTCTAATATAATTAACTCACGTCATCAGTCTATTTTGTAATAATTAATCCTTTTGTGTGGTTTTAATGCGTGGTAGTGTTTAAGATAATTTCAGTAATGATAATGTTTGCATGACTGAGCAATGCAGCTACGTGTATAGTAGAACAAATTAAATTGAACTGATATTGGGCTGTGTGATTTACTTAATGACTTTCAAGTACCTATTTAGCTACGTGGCAATCCAATATTCAGGATATGACTAAAATCCTGAACATGTCTCTTCCATAATACACTAAAAAATGAGAAACATTTTATTTTATTTTGAATTAATTAAAGTGTGTTGAGACCTCTTCATTTAAAACCCTAAACATTTGAGAAAACTACTTTGATTTTAATCAAATGTTTGTATCCTTTCCATTAAGTGCGTAACACACAAAAACATTTTTTAACATTAATTTATGATAAAAAAGTTTGTGTCCATCTGTATTACAAGTGTAGTACGTAGTATGTACACAGTCAGTAAAACAATCTCCAGGACATGCTTTTTAAAGTATTATTTTATATTCCAACCCACAAGAAAATTGTTTTACATTTGGCAGGCACTATCATTCTGATTGACTAAAATACTGAAAAACTGTGCTATGTTCTCAAAGTGATGACACAATTGACTATAAGTAAATCAAACATGTAGGCATGTACCAGCATGTGACAATGAAAGAGGAAAAAGCTAAGTTATTTTCTTACTAGTATTTTGGGACATGCTGGTTCGCATGACTTTTCAGAAATAACTAGCTTTTGTCATGTAGTCTTTCATTTAATTCCTAAAAGTCTATTTTAAGAATTGATAAATGATGCAAAGACAAAGATAAGTACCCCCAAGTGTCTACTTGGGTAAAGTAAGTCAACTGTGCCGATACTCTTATATTGAATCAAGTTCACTAAATACCACTCATTTCAATGGAATTTTACTGTAGCTGATTTGCATGAGGCCAGAGTATTCTTCTGTGAGATTCATTCAATATATCATAATTATATTTAGTTTGTAAAAAAATACTTAAAATATGCCAGTTCCAAATACACATGAAAGCATGTTGTTAGGGTGAGTTGTACCTTTTCTCTACAAGTAAATCGTGAACATTGTCAGCTATTGCAGGTTTCAAGATGTATTTTTGCTAAAGATGATCAAGACAGCTCTAATTTAGCCAATGTTTTTTGTGTGTTTTTGTTAAATATTACAACCTATAAATTATATCAATATTTGTTTATTAATATACAAATTTAAATGATAATGTTAAAGTCTTGAAATTTAATCTTTAACCAATGAAGTATTTAATAGGATTGATGTCCTAATGATATTTAAACTTGTGATAAAGAAAGTGTCATAATCAAAGAATAATTTATTGATTTCAGGATTGTCAAGAAGAGAGGAAAGGTTGCTGCTCTGTCAAAACTCCTAGAAGGTATTGTTATTGTGGTTTACTATCATGATGGCTTTTATTTCTGTTTTCATTCTTTCTTTTTAACCCAATGACTTGTTAATGTTTCTGTTGTTGTATCAATTGTTCATCTATTTGTGATACTTACTCAATCATACATTTTATTCATTTTACTAGTAATTGTATGTGTAATTATTATTGTGAAGAAAATCATCATTTATCATCATCTGACTCAAAAATATACATAAGTGTAATTTAATTGTTCATTAAATTTTATCCTTTTATTCATACATTTGTACTATTTTCATTTTAAAAACATTTACCAATCACTTTGGTTATTCACAAATTTACAGATTCATTTATCCATTAAAATTGATCATCCATCTAGTATTCATTTTTGTTATTCATGAATTAATATGTTGTGTTCTTGCATCCAGTTATCGGTTCTTTATACTCATTTTTCTATAATTTATTTATTTTTGCCTTTTATTCATTCATTAATTCCATTAATGCATTCGATCATTTTAGACCAAGAAGAACTCAAGTGTGATGAAGAAATAGACATTCATGTGGGTATTGCACATACAAGATGGGCTACACATGGTGAACCCAATGAACTAAACAGCCATCCACACAGATCAGGACCTGAAAACGGTAAACATAATGATAACAATAGCTAGCATAGAGTGCAAACAATATATCCGTGAAACACTAATTACTAAATAGTACAAAATAGTACTAATTAAACAAAAGAAAACAATAGAAATAAGAATGAGCATAAAATAGCACTATTTAGTATTACTAAAGTTTCACGGATTAATTGTTTGCACTCTAATAGTCAACTAACTAAACAGCCATCCACACAGATCAGGGCCTGAAAACAGTAAACATAATGATAACAATAGCCAACATAATAGTCAACTAACTAAACAACCATCCAGACAGATCAGGGCCTGAAAACAGTAAGGCCTTGTTTCACCCAGGGCTGCAAGAGAGAAGTCTTTATTTTTTTATTCCCAAGGAACAGAAACACAAATAACTTGAACTTGTTTGGGGGTGGAGTGAAGCATAGGCTCCATCTGAAAATCAGGCTAGTCCTGACCCTGAGCAGTGCTTATTTGCAACCTTATTTCTTTGTTATTTGGAGTGTACATATCAGTCTTGCTTGTGATTATGCTAATTATTGCACATTGTCAAGTAAGACTTTAGAATGGAATGATAGTCAATGATCTGATCAGCCATCTATGTCATATTAGTTGAACCAGAACAATGTAGACAGGCTAGTGTGACGTGCTAGTGAAAGTAAATGAACTGGACAGTCATGCACACAAGCTGATATCATGCAAACTACAAAGAACTTTATTAATAATTCATAAACACTGCAGATCTAATACAATAAAATCACAACCATGCAGGTGACCATTATGATAAAGAATTCATCCTGATTAAATGACTGTTCAACCTGGAACATGTTGTTGCCAGTGACATTGTTGGTGGTTGTGATGATACTGAAATTATAAGTCTATGAAATCCTACATTTATTGGGCTAATACTGAAATTGCACATTTCACTTATTAATGAAACATTGCATACATTTACAGCTTATTAATATCAATTTTTAAATACACACACCTTTCATAACTGCTGTGATATTGGTCATAAATATTTTGTTGATAATAGTTCTTTTTTTTTTTTAGAATTTGTTGTTGTTCACAATGGAATCATTACAAATTACAAAGACATCAAAGTTTTCCTGGTAAAATGATTAATCATATTTTGATAATTATAAGATGATGTTGATGATAAAGTAAATTAACCATATTTAACATCAGTCCCTTTAGCCAAAGCTAATCTTCCAGAGAGCCGACGGTGTGCTCATTTTACTCCCCTCTTTCCGTCAATGCTCCATTTTTTTGGTATTTAAAGCTGCTAGAGGTCACCAGGAATTGAACTTGGGACCTCTTGCACAGAAGGTCATGCACTAACCAACTATGACACCCTTGCTCCTTATGATGATGATGATAATGGTGATGGTGACGCCGACGGTGATTGAAATGTTATCAATATTTGATTTGTAATAATTATGTATCATTTATTTTGATCATTTGTTACAGGAGGGGAAAGGCTACAAGTTTGAATCTGAGACAGACACTGAGGTCATCCCCAAGCTGGCAAAATATATCTACAATAAATATGTATGTGTCTATCACATATTTCACTATCAATTGACAAATCGTTCTCCTTTTCCTTTCAATTTATAGTGTTTTGTTTAGAAACAATGCAAGTATTCATCATTTTCATCAATGAATGGTTATTTTGCTTGTTTAACAGAAAGCAGAGAACAAAGATCTTCAGTTCAGACAGTTGGTTAATATTGTGGTTGCACAACTGGTAAGAATGGGGATGATGACATGGATGATAAAGATGATAGTGGTGATGATGGCGGCTACAACTGTTACAATAATAAAGATGACAGAAATGATAATGTTAAGAAATTTACTGTTGATTGTTTCATAATCATAATATCATTTGTAACATCATCACCTCGAGTTACAAAATACTTTTCCATACTCCCTTCATCTCAGCCAATAAGTACATATTGTGTATTTTCAAAGCTGCATCTTGCAAGCATCATTTAAAGTTTCATTCAATGAATATTCGATAGTTATATGCTGACCATTGTTTATCTTTAGGAAGGAGCATTTGCTTTGACATTCAAG